>LR749575.1:1309809-1326230 GCA_902729485.2 Mus minutoides
CCCCCAGAACTCATGTCCCTAGCTCCATATGTAGTCGGCCATCACTGGGAGGAAAGGCCCCTTGGTACTGCAATCTTTATATGCCCCAATACAGGGGAATGCCAGGGCCAAGAAGTAGGAGTGGGTGGGCAGGGGAGCAGGGAGGGGGGGAGGGGATTTTCGGGATAGCAGTTGAAATGTAAATTAAGAAAATATCTAATAAAAAAATGCTGAAAAAAAAAGAAGAGTGAACTGATGAAGTGTATAGATTTATTTAAGGAAATGATAAACCCAATATTATAATGATACCAGATGTGAACATTTTTATACTTTATCTTTCATAGATTTTGGACTGACTAAACTCAGGGTCCTTCCACAGGTCAGGAAAGTTTTCTACCACTTAGCTTTATCCCATCAACTATTTCATTATTGTTTTGCCTTTTAAACAACAACATCTACTAATCCCAATCTTTGCTTGTAGCTTATGTATTTTGTTTCAAGTTAGGATATTGCTGATAGATACTCTAAACTTGCTAATACTGAGTTTGTTTGTATCTTCTTTTTTTAGTTTATAGCAATGGTAGAAGTTTCCCTAGTCATGAATGGTTATCACCATTCATGGCTATTATAAATTAATGTTGAATGAATTTCCTACTTTTTAACTCACATCCATCCTCGTGCCACCCTTTCTCCATTTAAGTATTCTCTCTACTGTAATTGTATTGTCATATTTTCTGGAAATGATCATTCTTTATTCTTTGTCCTCCTTCTTTTGTCTAATGTTCACTGTGCTTGTTTTTATTTCAGCTACACTCAGTAGCTTAAACTCTCATAAGTTTTGTAGGTCAAAACTCTGGGGAAGAATCTACTTTGAAGGTGGTTGTTCTGTTTAATTTCTTTCTTTTTTTTTTTAAAGAAAAATATTTATTTTAAGTGAGACAAGTGTCAGATAACACAATTTATCATTTAACCATTTAAGCGTACAATTGTATAGCTTATTTTTCCAGTTTTGCATAACCACCAATCTATTTAGTTCCAGAATACTCCTATCATCTCACAAAGAATTCCTCTTCCTATTATATGGTCACTCCTACCCAACCTCCCCTAAACTTTTGGCAATCATCCATTTGCCTGTTGCCCCCATTATGTTGCAAACAAACACTCTTGGGAACCCTTTCCTCTTAGCTTGTATGCTTCTCCTGGCCTCTCTTCACCCCAAGCTTACAGCATAGCAACCTGACTAAGAAAAGATGCCTTTGTTGCAGGTGGAAACATGGCCATATGATCGTTTACTTTAACCCTCTAAACCATGAATTAAATAAATCTTTTCCTAACGATTTTTTCAGGTAGTTTTGTCATGGTTTTAATAAAAATTTAGTCAAGTCAGACTAATATAATGATAATATTTGCATTTGGAGGAAAAAAAATCCACTGAAGCTGAGAATAGGAAAGACTTACTGCGTTTGTTATTACTGTCCACATAACAGGGTCTAGAATTCCTATTCCTTAAGAGATAAACCTCTGGACATATCTGTCCAGATATTTCTGGGTTGGAGTCATTGACATGGGAAGACCTACCCTAACTGCAGGTGCCATCATTCCAAGGCTTCAAGTCCTACTGAACAAAAAGGAGGAAGTAAGAGGCAACACTTACCTGTTTCCGGACAGGACAGCGGATGCAAGGAAACCCACTGTCTTAATCTCTTAATGCTGCTATGCATTCCCCTACACAAAAGTCAAAACAAACCCTTCCTTCCTCAAGTTGCTTTTGGCTATTGTTTTGTCACAAAACCACAGCTATCAGAAAGATATGTAAAGTACCTGTGCTGCAGGAAAGGCTCCATCCAAGCTACAGATATAAAAGACTGGAGTATGTCCCTATTTAATTTCTTTCTTTCTTTCTTTCTTTCTTTCTTTCTTTCTTTCTTTCTTTCTTTCTTTCTTTCTTTCTTTCTTTCTTTTTTGATTTTCAAGACAAGATTTCTCTGTGTAGCCCTGGCTGTCCTTGAACTCAGAAATCTGCCTGCCTCTGCCTCCAAAGTGCTGGAATTAAAGGGGTGAGCCACCACTGCCCGGCTTTATGGATATAATTTATAAGAAGGGAGCTTTCTTTTACCTGACTACATGTTTAGCCATCAGTTCTTTTCCCCAAAAGCTTTCTTCAGTATTGTCTGTGATTTTTCATTTGTCTCCTACAGGTAATGATGGGCTGTGTATCTCTCACACCCAAACATCTACTTATCTACTGAATTTTCTTCTCTATTGTAAAAAAAGAAAGCATTGAGCCTACTGACTGCCATGTAGTACTCAGTGGCTTTAGTCATTGTGTACATGTTTCTAACATTAAGTCCTAATAGGATACGCTCATTGACTAAAGAGTACAGAATGACTCAAAAACTCCCTTTTCTGAAAATACCTTCAGGTACATACATGTTTGATGAGCTTAAGAACTTACATGCTTAGTTTACTATTATGAGTACCATTCAAAAGTAACAAAAGAAAAATATTATCTCAATATCCATAATCTTTTTTTTTTTTAAGTTTTTCGAGACAGGGTTTCTCTGTATAGCCCTGGCTGTCCTGGAACTCACTTTGTAGACCAGGCTGGCCTCAAACTCAGAAATCTGCCTGCCTCTGCCTCCCAAGTGCTGGGATTAAAGGCATGTGCCACCACCGCCCTGCTCAATATCCATAATCTTAATTACATATGCAAAATTTCTTTTTTTGACACAAAACTCATGGGATAAATGTGGACACATGTTTTGAGAGTTATTTCACCTATCACGCTCATTTCAACAGTATTTCTTATTTCTTTGAGATTCATGCACACTACATATGTAGCTCATTTTCTGGCTTCTCAAGAATGGATTATATTGACCTGGATGGAAGTATTAATACTATATCTAAATTTATACATGCAGTAAAATGTGATATTTTATTACTCAACATTATTTCTTCAAAATGTACCTACAGGTTTGTTTTTAAAGGGGAACTTTTAAGTCATTCTGTACTGTTTAGACAGTGTCCATTTTCTATTAGGGCTCAATAGGATCAATTAGGAATTCCTATTAGTACTTAATGTTAGGACATAATGACTAACCCCCAGAGTTCTACATAGCATGTAGGAGTTGCAATGCTTTCTCATATTTTTTCAAATCACCCCAATAATTCTATGATATATAGCTGTATCTATTTACAGGTGAAAAAAATGAAGCCCTTCAGGGAGTGGTTAGGTACTGTCTTCAGCTAAGAATAATACAGATTAAAATTTAATGTCTTCATTTTTATCTATGGGTCCCTATTACCCTTATTTTCCCTAAAAGGTATTCCAAAGCCATCTGTGACGGAAACAGCAAAGTGCAATGTCTCAATGCCGTACTATGAAACCATCTTTTATGATATGATTTGCAATCACACGTTTTGCTTGATCAGCTGTGTGCACCAGTGTTTCTTACAAGGGTTTAGAACAACTTCATTGAGGATCATGAGTTATTTTTATGTGTCCTGATTATAGTTATAGTTATAGGATTCAGAATTTCTGGTAAATACTGACTATAGGCACACACACACACACACACACACACACACACACACACACACACACACACACTGGAAAGGAAATAAACCTAATGAGAAGATTTAGAATTAAATTATATTTTGTTATAAAACTACAAAAATTTAGAGAGTCATTTTCTCCCACTTCTGTGACTAAGGGGTGAAGTACAATCTTCTTTATTTTTTTTTCATTGGTTACTTTATTTATTTACATTTCAAATGTTGTCCCCCTTCCTAGTTTCCCCCTCACAAGCCTCTCACTGCCTCTCCTCCCTCACCCACTCCTGCTTCTTCTTAACAACCAGTCTCTTCCAGTTCTGATCATTTCCACTCTGTCATAACCCAATGAGAGATGAAATGCTAAGTCCAGGAGGTGTGTTTCTGATGCTCTGTATTCCCAGAGGTCCATGAGCACCTGAGCTGGTAATAACCTAAGGGACGTTCCAGATACTATTATATCATTCTCAGGACAAAGAGTTGAAAGAAGCAGCAGGGGACCATGGAGAGAGAACTTATGGTCCCCAGAATTGCTCTTTCTTTCTTTATACAGCCTATGTATCTGACTTTAGGTCGGAGAGCTGAAGTGTCTGATGCTCCAATTTCAAAGACTCTTCTGTTAGCTTAGAAATCTTAGCCTTACAGTCTAAACAAGAAATTCTTTCAACACGCAATTCTTACTTCCACCTTTCCTGCAGGCTCCTTTCCTCTTGCCTCCTTGTATCTATGCTTCTTATCTGTTGTATTTGGTCAGTGACATCCCACCTGCTTTCTGCATCAAATATTACTTTCTCAGAGAGACTACTTCATCAGGCTGTACTTTAGATATAAAGGTGTGACTACTCCCCACATTCAACACTTTTCTCAGAAAAAAAATCTAGTATTTAGCTTATACATCAAAGACCTTGGCTCTTTTAGAACCACTCATTTACATTTTCCTTAATATTAAAAGATTACAGTTTATGAATAACTGTTTATAGAATGAAGTGGGAAATAAAATGAGCATGAAAAGCTTGTGTAAGTGGGGAGTGCTCAAAGATACATAATTAAAAGCATCTTGTGATGAAAAGAGAGGAGTGTTGTGTGTAGACAGGTGCTAGCAGAGTCAGGGTAGATGAGTGGAAGTGGACAGGATAGTAAGCTTCACAACTCACACTCACAAAATCTTTGGTGTAAAGAATCTATACATCTGTCCAGTTGTGGCTTTCTAATACCTTATTAGGTAAGTTTATCAACATTTCTATATTACAGTGTGTGAATCAAACTGGGGAGCATGTGTAACTTAATGAGTAGTTACTCCTGGTCAAGCCTAGGTGCTAAAAATAGCATAGCAGAGACTTAACTGTGAAAGAGTCAAGGTTGGGTTCTTAGAGCTGGCCAGAGAGTTCCATACAAGACAAGACAGTGCTGTATGTAGGGCATGCAGAGAAGTGCTCACAGAAGGATGTGCAAGTTGAACTCGATAAAGGGAAGAGAAGGAATCAGCAGTACTTACATTAATATATGCCAAGTGTTCATGGAGGATGACACCATGGGCTACAGCCCCGAAAAATGACATTTTTCTTAATTTTCACTTTTCTTAATTGATGTTGATTTATAGATTGGGGGTTTTATTTGTGTATGATATTTTGTTTTAGACAGCTTCTCTGAAATCTCTCTCTCCTCATCATTTTGTTGCCTTTTCCTTTCCACAGTAGTTTCTTCTACCTTCAGCTAGTTCTTGGTTTTGAAAAACCTATATTCTTTTGTAAAGACAAAACATATAACATTGTTCTCTTTCCATGTCGACTCACTCTGAAACATGGTTTGAGTGACTGTGGTCATACAGTTGGGAAAATGGCTGGAAAATGAAAAGCTGCAAGCAGATACTGGGATGAGAACAAAGAGAACAGGCGAGAGGTTCAGGAAAGAAAGACATTTGTGAGAACTGATACTGAAAATATTAAGGATTGATAAAGATGCTTTGAGTTTTAGGCAAAGGAGCTGAATCTGGTCATCTAATAAGAGATTATTTAAGATTGCTAGTGAGAAAAGTGCCTTTTCATACATTTCTTTTAAAATATCTTTTAGATTATTAATGAATTAGAGAGGTAGGTGATTCTTTTACAGGTCTGTGATCATGGACCAGTGATGTGATATCCTCGGTCTTAGGGCTGCAGGTTGAATGAGGTGAAGAGAGGTGCTGGCAGAGCATTTTGGGCCAGAAGTTTCCTCCAGTGTTAACTGATTACATAGTACGCAAGGGAAAAGGAGATGTCCCGACAGTGCTTGAAACTGAGTTTTACCTTAGGCATAATCAGTTTCACTGATTTCAAGAACCAAGTACAATTTAATTCTGAAATAAGTTGTTGTAAACTCACATAAATCAAATTCTTCAGGGGAAAGTAATGTTCTGTGGTAGACAGGCAGGAGAGTCAGAAGATGGTAGGTCAAGTGTCAAAAAGGTATCTCCATAGGCTTTTGGTTTTCAACTGAGATGAGTTCTGGTTTCCCATGCAAAGCTGACTGCAAGTCACAATCCCCCTGCTTCAGGCTCTCAGGTGCTAACACAGGTCCAAAATATCTTTCTACTTATTTACAGTTTACCTAATTGTTTTTAGTTTTAGTTTTAGAGATTATCATATAATTACATCATATCAGCATTCCTGTTTTTACCTCCAAACTCTCTCATATACTCCTCTCTACTCTTTCAAATTTATGGCTTGTCATTTCAGTAATTGTTCTATGCATATATGTCTATGTATGTACATATTTTTAAGGTTTTATGTATCTACGTTGGACGAGTCAGACGTGTCACGAGGAGCACACATTAACTCACCCACCTTCTTGACCCTCTGACGTCACCACCGGTGACCCTCAGTATTCACCTATAATCTCTGTTTCATCGTCCCGTCACATCCTTCCTTTTTACTGAGATCACTTACACAGAACGGAATCTTTTCTGGTATGGAGGAGACCAAAAGAGTTTTATCTCAGTTTTTGAAAAAAATAAAACCCCACATATATTGGAAAGAGTTTATCCAGTAAAAAAGGAAGTGATATGCCTAGGCAAAGAGGAGGTCAGAACACCTTTTGCTTCAAATGAGCTCATTAGGGCAGCTCAAAGAATTCAAAAATTTTGTCTCAATGAGGAGACATGAATGCATGGTGCTCTCAGATGAGGAATTAGATGGCATAAGAGACGCATTGTCCAGAGGTCACATACAATATTATGTATTCGTCTTTCTAGGAACAGAGGACCAAGCATCTAAGGAGTTCCAGAATGGGAGGTGAAGCCCACAACAGCTCTGGGTTGCCTCCCTTCATCTTGACAGGACTGCCAGGGATGGAGACCTCCCAGCACTGGTTGTTCCTGCTCCTTGGTGTCCTTTACACTGTCTCCATAGTGGGCAATGCCCTGATCCTGTTCATCATCAAGGAGGAAGAGAGTCTGCACCAGCCCATGTATTACTTTCTGTCTCTGCTGTCAGGCAATGACCTGGGTGTGTCTTTCTCCACACTGCCCACAGTTCTGGGAGTGTTTTGTTTCCACTCAAGAGAGATCAGTTTTAACTCTTGCATGTCCCAAATGTTCTTTATCCATCTTTTCTCTTTTATGGAGTCTGGGATTCTGCTGGCCATGAGCTTTGATCGCTATGTAGCCATCTGTAACCCACTGCGCTATTCCACAGTGCTCACTGATGCCCGGGTGGTGTGGATGGGTGTATGTGTTTTCCTTCGAAGTTTCTGCATGATTTTCCCATTACCATTCCTTCTGAAGAGGTTGCCCTTCTGCAAGGCTAATGTGCTCTCCCATGCCTACTGTCTGCATCCAGATCTGATTCGACTGCCTTGTGGTGACACTTCCATTAATAATATATTTGGTCTGTCCATTGTCATCTCTACCTTTGGGCTGGATTCTGCACTCGTTTTCCTCTCTTATGTTCTCATACTTCGCTCTGTGCTTGCTATTGCTTCCCGGGAAGAAAGGATGAAAACACTGAATACATGTGTGTCACACCTGTGTGCTGTGCTCATCTTCTATGTGCCTAAGGTAGGTGTGTCCATGTTTGCTCGCTATGGGAGGCATGCCCCTCACTATGTACACACACTCTTGTCACTCATCTATCTCTTTGTTCCTCCAATGCTCAACCCTGTCATCTATTCCATCAAAACCAAGGAGATCCGTCGGAGGCTTTGCAAAATTCTGCTGGGGAGCAAATTTTGAGTAGAAGGATGTTGTAATGTCAGTCAATGTACAGAGGTTGTTTATCCTGACTCTACCAACTTGTGTTTTGAAGACCTGATTAAACAAATATTATTTGATCTTCAACCTTAGCACTGTGATTCATGTTATCAGATATTGGATGATAGTACTTAGGATTCAAAGCACCAGTTTTTCTTGTGCTAAGATAGGTCATTCATTATTTAGCAAAAATGTAGATGTTCCATTTTCTTCTTAAATTAAAAATTAGTCTCACAATCAGTTTCTCATTATATTATAATATGTCCCCATTTTCTTTATTAAAGGTTACACATTCTCCTGGATTTGTTACTAATATAGAAACATTGTTATAATGACAATTAGATTTTTTTCTCAAAGTTCATATTCAAGTGACATTAGTTACAAATCTTTCTCTTCAGACATAAAAGATTTCTGTGAAAATGTCCCTGCAACCCCCCACAAAGAAAAACACTAGTCTAGATAGAAAGTCATTGAAGAGCACTCTTAAAAATTGTGATAGGGAGCCGGGTGTGGTGGTGCACGCCTTTAATCCCAGCACTTGGGAGGCAAAGGCAGGAGGATTTCTGAGTTCGAGGATAGCCTGGTTTACAGAGTGAGTTCCAGGACAGCCAGTGATACACAGAGAAACCCTGTCTCGACCCCCCCCCCCCCAAAAAAAATGTGATAGGGATGCTGAAGTTTAGCTCTTCACAGTTAATGGCTTCTGACAGTGTTGTGAGAAATGTAAAAGAACTCAGTTTTCTTTAAGGGACTGGCCTATATGGTCCAGTGAGTATATAGGCAACACAAAGTGGACTTGATATTTTTCTGAGGGTGGGGTGTGAGTCAACAGAGGTGGGAGGATTGACCTGGGCAGATTAGGAAGTGAATATGATTGTGATACATCATGCAAAATTACTACATAATTATTAAAAATTATGTTGGAAAACAATAAAAACATAAAAATTTCTCTCACTCATACACTCATCCACCTGCTCTGTAACTATGCATATAAATATTTTTTAATACAACACAGGGTACCCATTTGGCCTGTGCAATGAGATGAATGAATTTGTATATGCATTTTACTAAGAGATACTTTAGTAATCTTGAAATTCATCTAATTTTGATAGTATAATTTCAGTTGTATATAAATATATAATATCAGCAATAATAATTTGTACCAAAACACATAAAATATATAAAGTTATTAGCTGTGTCTATATTCATGTGATTGAATGACTTTGGGGATAAGTTTGATGACAGAAAAAGAAAAGTCCTGAATTTAAGGATTAAATTTAAGAACTTATGAATGAACAAAGTGTTTTATAAATTTGTTGAAATAACAAAAAGAATTACAGTATATGGAAAAGATGTCAAGTAATGTAACATTGACCCTCTGATAAGCTTGCATATTAGACAATCTTCTAGAAAATCTAATTAAATGAAAAAAGCACCTTGGATTTTCTATGCATTTCCATGGTGAAGATGATTTCAATGTTCCATTAGAACCTGTGTTTGTGTGTCTCTTTCTGTGTAGAATTGTGTTTGTGTGGGTGTATTTGCCTCTGTGCATGTGGATTGATAGGAAGAGAATAATGCATGTCTTGCGCTGCCATTCTTTGCTTCAAGGCTTGGAGAAATGTCCTTATTTTTTGTTTTGTTTTAAATTTCTATTTCATTTATTTCGTCTCTGATTTGATTTTTCTCTCATCTTTTCTTTTTTTCCCCCAATTTTATTAGATATTTTCTTAATTTACATTTCAAATGCTATCCCGAAAGTCCCCTATACCCTCCCCCATCCTCTGCCCTGCTCCCCTACCCACCCACTCCCACATCTTGTCCCTGGCGTTCCTCTGTACTGGAGCATATAAAGTTTGCATGACCAAGGGGTCTCTGTTCCTAGAGAAATGTTCTTTCACTGCATCTGGAGGTAGGCTCTTATCCAGAACGCTCCTGAAATTCTCTTGTTCCTATAACTGTGTACCACTTCATTGCTAAGGCTATAGTTCTTCATAAAGCTGTGCTTGGGTTTTTTTTATAAATTAAAATGGTTTAACCATTTGATCAATGCTAATTTGGATATTTGTCTGTATTATTTTTAAAATTTAAGATATTACATATGTGTACTCAATTTAAATTATTTCCTTCTCCCTATAATTCCTTCCATGCTTCTCCACTCTGCATATTCACGGTCTTCTAAAAATATTATTATTTTATATATGCACTAATAAATATATACATATAACCTGTGGAGTATATAAGTGCTGCTCATGTGTACCTATGTATAGAACTGACCACTTGGTACTGAATGACAAATTGGGGGTTCATCTATGGAGAAGACTTATTCTTCCTCTCTCATAAGTCATTATGTTTTTAACAGGTCTTCATGTAGTGTTGAGGTCCTGTGAAATTTCCCTCACTCACACTGGTTTTATTTAGGTTGTCATGCTTATTTTATTTCATGGTTTCAAGTCCTTGTCTTCTTCAGAAGACATAGTCTTGCAGTAGACATCTGATCTGACTTTTACAATGTTTCCATCCTATCTTCTGCTACATTCCATTATCCTTAGGTGTGTGTGTGGGGTGTTGTATCAAATGGGTATGAGCACCCCATGGTCAGTCTTGTTCTCTGCATTTCAAAAAATTGTGGCTTTTTCTAGTGGACTCCATCTGAAGTGAAAAGAAGCTTCCTAAAGAAGGGGAAAGTATACCTATATTTTCCATTAATGTTGCCAATGAAAAGTCTTCATGTTTGAGCAGCAAGTGATTATAATCACACAGCTATCTCTCCAGCTCCAGGTTTGTTTGTTTATATTATATTTTTGTCTTTATTTTTTGGGTATTTCACACTTCTGTACAATGAACTATGATCACAAGAACCCTCCATTTCCCTCCCTTATCTCTGCCTGAGTCCTTCTCAACATATTCCTTTCCCAATTTTATGTTTCTTTTTCCCTTTTGGATACCCCTGTAAATCCAATCAATGCTGCTCATATGTGCATGGTTATGAGCCATCCTCTGGAGCATGGGAATCTTATCAGTGGCAACTTCCTCAAAAAGAATGATTTCACCAGTCCCAACAGTTATCACAGGCTAGCAGCTTCCAAAGTGGTTGTGGGGACTGAAGATATCTTTCCCCTTTGGCTCAGGAATTTTGGCTGGCTTGATCTTGCTGCCTTTTGCACATACCATAGCTGCTATGAATATGCGAGTGTAATTTCCATGTCATGACCAGAAGGCAGCATTTCACAGCACTCCTCCTTATCCTTCACCTCTTACACTCCACCTCATTTGCCATGGTGCTTGCTGAGTCTTGTTGGGTGTGGGCTTAATAAAAATGTTCCTTTTAGGGCTGAGTACTCAGTCTTTCCTTCTTAGCACTTTGACCTCCTATACTTTCTGTTGAATGCTGACTGATGTAAATAGGTTTTCTGACTAATTTGACATCAGCCTAAGTCTATGTGCATAGAGACAAAATTCAACTTGATGAGAATAGAGCAAAATATTAACAAGATATTTTATTTTAGGGACTGTTACATCTCTCCCTTGAGCCTTCGATCAGTACTATAGTATCAATCATGAAATCCCCTCTTTTGGAGCAGATTTCAGCACTTTGTTACTCCTTAATTATTGTTACTACACAGTCATTTGCATCATTGGGCACATATCCCATTTTGCAGGCCAATATTATAGCATGGTGCTTTATGAATTCTTATGAATTGAAAGAACTCCTAGTTAAATTGATAGTGGTGGGAAAATAATCAAATGTAGACTTTCTAAGAGTTAATTGGCAATTGAGGAAGAAGACAAAAGTTACCAGTTACAATACAACTTACATCTAAAATACTTTATTACAGATTTTTAAAAATTACTTTTCTACAAATATTGAGAAACAAATGGTTTGTGTCATGGTATATATTTTTGTAAATGGCATAGAAGGTGAGAAAGCTATGCAAAATATAATCTTGTTGAATTATACATAAACCATTCTATGAGCAAAAACTCTTGTGAAAATGCTATGAATAAAGTTAAAAACATAGAATATTGTGTTTACCATGTGTATCGGTACATACATACAGACATCTATATGCACACACGCTCATCAAGTGAAAGAAGAGAGTAGGTTGAAGAGAGTGAGAGACAGAGAGACAAAGAGACAGACATGGAAACGGGACAGAGAGCCCTTCTTTAGCTCCATTAGTGTTGGGTTTAAGAAATCTCTCTTCTATTAAGAACAATGCACACATTGAAAGAGTTAAAGGGAGCATTTGTGCAGCTCAATCCAAAGGATGGTCCCAACGACTGCGGCTGCCAGGGATCCATCCCACAATCAGTCACCAAACATAGACACTATATCATATGCCAGCAAGATGGTGCTGAAAGGGCCCGGATATAGCGGTCTCGGGGGAAAACATACCAANAAAAAAAAAAAGATATCTCTCTTTGTTGGGTCTTTGTGTGGTTTTGGTATCATCAACAACTGTGGTTTCAAAGAATGAACTGGGTAGTATTCCTTCTGTTTCTATTTTGTGGAATAGTTTGAAGAGTATTGGTATTAGGTCTTCTCTGAAGGCCTGATAGAATTCTGCACTAAATCCATCTGATCCTGGGCTTCTTTTGGTTGGGAGACTTTTAATGGCTGCTTCTATTTCTTTAGGAGTTATGAAACAACAAGATAGATAAACCCTTAGCCAGACTAGCCAGAGGGCACAGAGGCAGTATCTACATTAATAAAATCAGAAATGAAAAGGGAGACATAACAACAAAATATATCTTAAAATAATTATTCTGTTTGTTGAATATTAACACAGTTGAAAATATTATAACCATGGTCTACAAACATTATAGAAATGTTGATAATTTTTCTCACTGTTTTAAATTATCATTTTCTTAATGTTTACTGTCAAAGAGTTTTTGTTATTTTGAAAATTTTAAAATATACTTACTGATAAAATAATTTCCCCTCTTAGAAACACTGATAATCTTTTTAAGTAAACTGATTGTTAGACAATATACACAGATACATATAATGTGTTTTAAATACTCTCTCACTATGTCAGGAAATATTATATAAGTGCTTTTGAATATATTTCTTAATGATTAATTTTTAATATTTTATACATTTTTACTATGCTTAATTCCCAAAGAATATTTTGTATGTTTCAAAACAATTTAGTATTCAATATCAGATATAGGATCCTCAGTTATGGATAGTATGAAATATTCATTAATTTTATTTGTAGGGTATGAAAAGATATGAATATAAAAGTTGAACAATGTTTTTATATATTATTCGATTTTCAAAATGCTCAATATAATTAATATGTTTGATGTATAAAATGCATTTAAATAATAAAAATTTTTAAGAAAAAGAGAATAATCTCCATGAACTTTTTTTGTAGTCATTCCTGTCACTGTATGATACTTGTCATTACATATTTGTAGGAGAAGAATGAAGTTTATGGAGGTGAATTTGCTTCTCAATCAGTGGGTAGAGTACATTCAGAAATAAAAGTTCTTGTAATACTTTTTTATCTTCCTGAATCTCTCATGTCCTTGCTCTCCCTAACAGGAATTTCATAGCTATCTGAGAAGAGCAGAGAGCAATGTCCTCAGTACTTTCTTGCCAGAACAGATGATATGATAGGACCTGCATTCATTATCTGTGTGTAACCTGCAGTGTGAACTAGTAGTGCTTCTTTCCATAGTTCAGACAGGTTCACTGATGATCAGGTATGACTTGCATATATCATAATCAAATTAACTGTTGAACTTTATATGGGATTTACATGTTCTGCTATAGAATTCAGTACTTTTGTGGCCATATGCAGTTACACATGTACATTGGAATGGCTATCAAATAACTCGAAGAGGTATATCTAAATAATCATTCACTATCAAGCTGTATAAATTTGAGGATCATCATTTTTCTCACCTCCATGAATTAGGGGTGAGGTACAATCTTTTTAACAAGTCCCTTCAAGTTCTGATTATTTCCACTCTGTCATAATCCCATGAGAGATGAAATGCTGTTTCCAGGAGGTGTGCATGCTGCTGATGCTCTGTATTCCCAAAAGTCCATGAGCACTGGAGCTGGTAATAACCTAAGGGACTTTCCAGATACAATCATATTGTTCTCAGGACAGAGCTGAAGGAAGCAGCAGGGGGATATGTGCAGGGCATGCTCATGAATAATGCTCTTTCTCTCTCCACTCTGGCCACTTTTGTGAATGTCAGGTAGGTGACTTGAAACATCCAGTGTTCCAAAATCAAGTGCTAAGATTCTGCCATTAGCTTAGAAACCTCAGCAGTAAAACATTTCAAATGGAAGGAGAGCCTTTGCTTCCCTCTCCTCTCCTCTCCTCTCCTCTCCTCTCCTCTCCTCTCCTCTCCTCTCCTCTTTTTAATTTTCCTCTGCCCCCTTGTCTTTCCATTTTTCTTTTTCTTTTTTGCATGCTTTCTTCATCATCTTTGGTCTCTGCTTTCTGTCTGTTTTCCTTGGTCCAAGAAAACATCGTCTGCTTTCTGCATCAGACATTACTTTTTTGGAAAGCATACACCATGAGACTGTATTATGAATATAGACTCTGTGACTACAATATCCACTACCCATGTTTTTCTAAGAAAATTCTAGAGTTTAGCAAAAAAAGAATATAAGCATTAGCAGAGAGGTATTCATAAAGGAGGGTCTGAGGGGAGGGGAGCTAGCACTCCTTATAATAATCTGCCATGTGTCACAGAAGATGGCACCCTCTGATCAGAAAAAAAATCTATAAAATGAGTTTTTCTTTAATGAGATTTGAAAAGGTAGTTATCATGGACAAGTAACGTGGTATCTTGGTTCTGAGGCATAGGCTGCAGTTGGAATGATATAAAGAGAAGTGCTGAAAGAAGCAGTTTGGGTCAGTAATTTTATCTAGTGTTACCTGGTAACATAGTTAACAATGGAAAAGGTGTGCAGACATTGTGATTGAGTCTTATCCTTGGGTGTAATGATGAGGTCATTAAAAAAGAGAACTTTATGTTTGAAAGCAATATTGTTGCTTAGAGACATGATTATTAATTCCATAGCTTCCAGGAAATAATTGAAAGTTGATCATGAACGAAATTGTAAAGAATTTACATTCATTAAATCCTAATGTTCAGGGAGAAGAGTGGTCATCAGCTGAATGAGTAGAAAAATGAGAAAGAGGTAGCAAGGGATGGAGAAAGTACAAGTGTAGTCAGTGACTGCCTGAGTGGTTTTCACTATGGATGAATAGTTTCAAAGATAGGGTCTTGCCAGAAGGCTTAATAGTTCCCAGTACTTTCAGCCTCCCAGTATCAGCCCCTAAATGACCATGACAGGTATGAACTACCACATCTAGCTTGGATATCTATCTTTATGGCCGTTTATCTCCCATCTGGATAAATGAATGGAAGCTATGGGCAACTGGTCTATAGGTCTAAGGAGTTTAGAGTGTAGAGATTCAGTTCCATTGCATTGAAGATAGAAGAAAAGATTGTGGTCTGATGAGTAAGTAATTTGCATCAAAGAGGCTGTAATAATGGAAGATTTGGGTACTAATAGAGTTTTATGTTGGTAATAGAAAAGTCTAGTTCCAAAATATTGACAAACTGAGTTCACAGCCTTAAAGGTAAGAAAAAGCAATAGACACAGGCGAGAAGGGGGTGGGGGATGTTTATTTCCAGGTAAGTCCAGTGCCACAGCTCAGACTTTTCAGAAATCTTTGGGCAATGAGAGGCAATGTTGAGTACTATTGAAACCAACTTTCTCTAAAATGAAGGGTTACATAGATATAAGAAAGAAAATAATGTTGGACTCAGGCCATGTATGAAAATGTGAATTTGTTTTCTTTATAGGACAGAGGTCTGAGCATCTAAGAAGAAGTTCCAGAATGGGAGGTGAAGCCCACAACAGCTCTGGGTTGCCTCCCTTCATCTTGACAGGACTGCCAGGGATGGAGACCTCCCAGCACTGGTTGTTCCTGCTCCTTGGTGTCCTTTACACTGTCTCCATAGTGGGCAATGCCCTGATCCTGTTCATCATCAAGGAGGAAGAGAGTCTACACCAGCCCATGTACTACTTCCTGTCTCTGCTGTCACTCAATGACCTGGGTGTGTCTTTCTCCACACTGGCCACAGTCTTGGGTGTGTTTTGCTTCCACTTGAGAGAGATCAGTTTTAACTCTTGCATGTCCCAAATGTTCTTTATCCATCTTTTCTCTTTCATGGAGTCTGGGATTCTGCTGGCCATGAGCTTTGATCGCTATGTAGCCATCTGTAACCCACTGCGCTATTCCACAGTGCTCACTGATGCCCGGGTGGTGTGGATGGGTGTGTGTGTTTTCTTTCGAAGTTTCTGCATGATTTTCCCATTACCGTTCCTTCTGAAGAGGTTGCCCTTCTGCAAGGCTAATGTGCTCTCCCATGCCTACTGTCTGCATCCAGACATGATTCGCCTGCCCTGTGGGGATATTACCATTAATAATATATTTGGCTTGTTCATAGTCATCTCTACCTTTGGGCTGGATTCTGCACTGATTCTCCTCTCTTATGTTCTCATACTTCGCTCTGTGCTTGCTATTGCCTCCCAGGAAGAAAGGCTGAAGACATTGAACACGTGTGTGTCACACCTGTGTGCTGTGCTCATTTTCTTTTTTTTTTTTTTTTTTTTTTTTTT
>LR749575.1:1484532-1609532 GCA_902729485.2 Mus minutoides
CAGTTGTTATTGGATATTCATTTAGTATGCTCTTCCTTGGGGAAGATTAATTCTGTTCTCCACGTTCTTGAGTTGTCTGTAGTTCTTAGTGTATGGCTGAGGCCTTGTGGTCTTTTCCCCATCCATGTTAATTTTTCATTCACTCTTTTCCTTGTGTAGCTTATGTTTAGGCAGTCATTGTGGTGAGACTTTAAAGGCATCCTTTCTGAGATTCCTACAAGATGCAGTCTCATAGCAAACTCCTTGATCCTCTGACTCAGATTAGATGGCAGAGAACAATGAAGAAACAGGTTGACTATTTAAAATCATTTTCTGATAGTAAATCAACTTTAATAAAATATAATTTTAAGTGAAATGTATAATCTATGTTTTAAAATGTAATTTATATGCAGCTAGAGACATAAGTGCCACCATTTGTTTTCTTTGATTGGCGGTTTAGTCCCAGGGAGCTCTGGGGGTACTGGTTAGTTCATATTGTTGTTCCTCCTATAGAGCTGCAGACCCCTTCAGCTCCTTGAGTACTTTCTCTAGCTCCTTCATTGGGGACCCTGTGTTCCATCCAATAGATGACTGTGAGCATCTCCTTCTTTATTTGCCAGGCACTGTCATAGCCTCACAGGAGACAGCTATATCAGGGTCCTGTCAGGAAAATCTTGTTGGTATATACAATCAAAGAAAACACATGGTGGGACTCTTGTCTCTTGCTGCACATGTAGCAGAGGATGGTCTAGTCGTCCATCAATGGGAGGAGAGGCCCTTGGTCTTGTGAAGATTCTATGCCCCAGTAAAGGGGAATGCCAGGGCTGGGAAGCAGGAGTGGGTGGGTTGGAGAGCAGGGGGAGGGGGAAGGAGATAGGGGGGTTTCAGAGAGGAAACTAGGAAAGGGGATAGCATTTGAAATGTAAATGAAGAAAATATCTAATAATAAAAAAGAAAAAAGTAATTTATAGTGTCTGGGTTTGGTGGATGCCAAGAAGTGCATGCTGCAAGGAGCCTAATATGGTTGTCATCTGAGAGGCCCTGCCAGAGCCTTACAAATACAGAGGCGGATGTTAGCAGCTAACCATTGGACTGATCACGGGGTCCCTAATAGTGGGTTAGAGAAGGGACTGAAGAAGTTGAACGGGTTTGCAACCTCATAGGAAGAACAACAATATAAACCAACCAGACCTTCCAGAGCTCCCAGGGACTAAGCCATCAACCAAGGAGTATACATGGCTCCAGCTGCAAATGTAGCAGAGGATGTCCTTGTCATGCATCAGAGGGAGGAGAAGTCCTTGGTTCTGTGAAGGCTTGATAGATGCCCCAGTGTAGGGGAATCAAGAGCAGGAGGCAGCCGGGCGGTGGTGACGCATGCCTTTAATCCCAGCACTCGGGAGGCAGAGGCAGGCAGATTTCTGAGTTCGAGGCCAGCCTGGTCTACTGAGTGAGTTTCAGGACAGCCAGGGCTACACAGAGAAACCCTGTCTCTGAAAGAAAAAAAAAAAAGAACGGGAGGCAGGAGTGGGTGCCTGGGTGGAGGAACACCCTCATAGAAGCAGGGGGAGGGGGGATGTGATAGGGTGTTTCTAGGAGGGAAGGAAACCAGGAAAGGGGATAACATTTGAAATGTACATAAAGAAAATATACAATAAAAATGAATAAATTTAGTAATCCATCCAAAAATAAGTAATTTATTACTTTGAAAATCCTTTTACACTATTAAGCCAACAGCATAGACATGATCATATATAAAGTTACTTATTGCACAACTGAGGTAATAGCAGTTTTCTTCCCAATAGGAGTATGTTCCAGACAAGTTTCTCAGTCCACATCTTCATGGTCACTCACCACCCATGCCCAGTTCCTTACACAGAGGTTCTTTGTTCCTTCTGATCCCAGTGTCACATTCCTAGTCTCCACGAAGGCAGAGGCTTGGTTCTATCACTCCTGTGCATCTGCTAAGCCAAGTTGTTTCCCCATCAGCTTAAAGTCTTCTCAGAGATAACCCCCCAAAATAATATATGTTTAAAATTTTTTTTGTATAATTTGGCTCGTGTTGCATTCATGTCAGACTCTTACCTTATAGATCGATATAGCAATTATTATGTCAGTTCTCTAAAGGTTGTGCATGAACTCATTCAGTTCATGTTTGTGATCATTCGTCACCTCTTACTAAAGGCCAACAGATCCTTGATAAGACACTCAGCTGTCCAGAATCCTGCAAGTTTACAGTTGTTTCATGATGGTAAGGCACTGAGACACTCAGCAAGTTAAACATGATAACAAAGACCGTTATTCCTTTTATTTCCATCCATACCACTTAGAATTTGAATTTTCCTTTTACTCTCACATTTCTGAACAATTTACCAAACATCCAAACATTCCCTTTCTGAGTCCCAATCTTCCCTTCTGTGTGGTCTTTCATGGACATGCCTGTCACTAATTTGTGTGAGGATGGTGAGAGTAGACATCTGAAGACATGTGACATTCTCCAGACATTTGGTTTCCCACTGTGAAACAGGGGCATAGGTGTTGTACCTGTTTTCTTCTCAATCTTTTACCACTGTTCCTTTCTTGAGTAGCACAGTATGAAATGGACATAGCACAGATCCTTCACTCCAAATTAGATGCCACTTACTATTGTTAAAGGACTCATCCAATGCTAAGTCCTTTAACAGAAGTCATTATTATTCTCTGGATGGTCAAGCAAGTTGCACCACAAAACTAGAAATGATGTAAAAGACAATTATTTTCTTTCACCCAACATGGTGCTTTTGGGATACAGTAGAGTTCCTGGATTGCTTGCTAATTGTTTATTGCTCTTTAGTAAGGCATCCCACACATGATTGTAGCAGTTATTTGCCATTGCTCAATTATTTTCAGCCAGTTACTATTAACTTCTATCATTTCTTATAGTCATTCCTGAGACATTTTCTTGGCCAAAATAACTCAATAGTCTCATTTTGTCAAATCTTTCTATTTTATTCTTCTTATTCATGTACCTCATTGAAATCACTTACATCTTAACAGAGTTACACTTTTCATTCAGTCTCTTATCTTATGAGACACACTTTCAAAGTACTCACTTTATCTGGCTTCAGACAGATTCTCCTGCTGTATGCACTTGCCTTGACTCCTCTGATAGTCTATCCAGGCCTCTCTGCTTCAGCATCAAATGTTATCTTCACTAACCAGCTGAATTCAGAGCATTGTTGAAAGATGAGAAGCAAGAAACAAAAGGTGAAAAATGAATTAGAGGCTAAACATAGGCACTAACATGATGTATTAGCCTTCACCTCCACTGTAACAGCAAAGTATAGTAAAGCAAACAGAGCTTACAGCTTCATGTGAATTTAGGATACAATAGAATGATGGTGATTGCCAATCTCTATTCTAAGAACTTCACAGTTTTTGATTCTCAGGAGAACTTTAAAGTTTCTTTTCATTACTATGAAGAGATTGGTGCCTATATAGGTGACTTATATAGGCTAAGTATTTTATCCAAAAAAACATACAATGTGTGACCCAGGTAGATTTATCTATAGAAATAGTATGGACCAATCTATTTTCTTGTGTTAGTCAGGAGAAACAGTAACATATCCAGTTATTCATTACACCTCAAATGGAGCTCTACATTTCTGCTGACCTCTACAATAAAATGGACGGCAGTTGAAGGGGTTAAAGAAACTATAGGGAGAGGTAGGAGGCCTCAGAGTTCTTCTTTGTTGCCTGCTTATTTCTTTGGGTAGAGCAGAGGCCTTATAAGTTTACTCCAGTCCACTTTGGATCCATATTGGTTTTTGTTCCTTGTTCAGATACTGTTTAGGCAGTAGTGCTGGTGACACTTTATAGATGTAGCTTCTGGCATCACTAGGAGACAGAGTCTCAAAGCAAAGTCCATAACCCTCACAGTCTCTTTCAATCTTTCCACTTGCTCTTCCACAGTGTCTTAGGTGTAGGAATGCTTTTGTAGATGTTTCCATTGCTACTGGGCTCCACAACTCTGTATTTTGTTTTTGATAAAAATGTTTCTTAAAGCCTAAGGTATTTATTCTGAAATAGATATTTAGGGTGAGGGAGTCTACATTCTAGAAAATAAGGTAAATTTTCATTTGGGGGGCATTTATAGTTTGACTTCTACTACTTAAGAACTATAAATATGTAGCTCCTGTGCTTGTGAAAGACATTAATATTTCTGATTTTGTTTTAGGAGCTCGGGGTATAAATATTTCTGATTTTATTTTAGGAGCTCGGGATCTTGATAGCCCTTGTGACTATGATTACATGAACAAAACCCATCACTAAAATCTTTGTTCTTTATTATCATCAGTTCATGTGTCTAAGTTTGACTAAGCAGATGTTAAAAATGTTGTGCTCCTGGCCAAGGTGGCGTACTTCCCTTGTCCCCAACCACGCTTTCTTCCTCCATCCTTCCAGGTACCAGGTAACTAATTCAGTTATCCTGGGCTCTCCTCCTAAAGAGACTTTTCAGCCCCAGACTGTGACAGGAACATACATCTAAACTGGGAGAAACTGCTTACGTTAGCAAAGTGAGTCACACTTATGCATATTCTTAATTGCTGTGTCCCCACCAGTCCAACAGTCTTAGGACTTACTCTTGCTATCTTTCCCATAAATAGGGCTCTTATAGTTCAGTGTATCACAGTTCACAGCATCTGAGCTTCTGTCTACTGAGAGTCCTTCTTTTACAGAATCTAACAGTGTCTTTCATCTGCCACGTGGACAGCTGTCCTTATTAACAGTCCCTTCTCCTCTTGGTGTGGCAGACATTTGTTACTGTACCCTTCTGGTGTGTTCTCTGATATGCTTGTTCAAATGGCTTTTCTTTTCTTGACCCTATTACTGACCCCATTCCTCCTGCTTCCATGTGATCATGGTCCTGTTAGTCTCAACTTATGTTTAGATTAATAATTGATGTGGCCTTCTGCAGAAGTTTATTATTGTGGTGTGATAAACATTGCAAATAACTGTTTTGTGTACACTGTGCAGGTGATTTCATTTCCTTATTTGAAAAGTATCAGTAAAGCTTCATTTGGCTGTGTCAGCTTCACTTTAGTACAGTAAGCAGGTGGACTTTCTTCCAGTTGAATATGCCACAGCCTGTCAGTCTGCACATGGAGGGGCCTAAGTGGTCACCAGTGAAGGATGAGAACTTGAATGCTGATCACAACAATAAAATCAATGACAAAACTCAAGATAGCTTGCTTTTATTAGTAGATTCTATTAACTGACTCATATCTGACAAATCTAGAGAAAAAGAATGTGGCGTTTTCACCACTAGAGGGAAGACAATTATTATGGAACCTACAGAACTAGATGTGTGGATTCTCCAGTGAGGACAGCGGTGAAAAGACCCCTTGCCCATAGGCGTTATTTTCATGGTAGAGGAACAGGACACTTATGCGTTCTGCCTATCTTCTATATTCCCCACAATGTCTGAGAATATGTCAGTACTTCCCTATTTACAATCCTTAAAGCTAAATCAGTAAAGTATCACCTTGGATTTTGCAAATGCCAGAAACTTTCAAATGATTTTTAAATGTTAGGCAGTCTTTATTTTAGAAAAGCAGAAAGGGAAGTTACTTTTGACTTAGTGTAGTAGAAAGAGAAGTTTTCTGAGAGGCAAATTAACGACTGGGTTCTTTGTTAACCACCCTCCTTTTTTACATACCCCACATCTATCTCCCCTGACAAGTCTCCTCATGTTCTCAACTCTCAAGAATTATATACTAAATACTAATATACTAAGAACTAATGTCGGGTAACTGAGTCTACCACCCTCTGGGTAGAGGAGTATGTCTGAAAAGATATAGTTGCTATATGAATCTATATTATTGTATTGTTTTATAATGTGAACTGATTTTCCAGTTACATCCACTTCTTTAAATATTCTAAGTTGTAATTTACTCACTTGGAAAACAAAACAAAACACCATTAACATTAGTGAAGATTGAGTAAGATGATATACCTAAAACTTTCATCAAACACATGAACTAACACACAGTAGGTACTGTCAAAATAATGTTTAAATAAATAGAAATTTCTTAACTTGTGCAAAGTTGCTCTATATTATATCACAAAGTTTATGTTTTAACACTAGGAGTCACATAATATTATCCTAATATTGGGCTGGAGAACTCCATAAGTCACAAAAGTGATTAAGTTGTCTAATGCTGTGGATTTTTTCAAAGGCCTGAACTCAAACCATTTTGATTTTCTTTTCATATATTACCCTCCCAATATGTCAATATTCTGCAGTGTGTTTGGGGATTATTATTATTGGATTTTTGTGAAATGCTGAAACAAAGAGAGGACAGGATCTCCAACAAAGTATCTTATGATCAGTTATGCCAAGCAGCTGACAGAGACTTGCCTTCAGTTGTGTCCTCACTTCTGAGACCACAGGACTCCAATAGATCGTCCCATGATCTCACAGACAGTCCTGAATGAATTCAACAGATCTCAAAACCAAGAAGGAAGATATCAATGTGCGGAGATGGTACTGATGAGATTGGGCGCAAAACAAGACAGAATGGATGTGTGGGACAGTAACTGGAATGCATTATATACTTGAATGAATGTTTAAAAGAATAAATTTTTCCCCTGGGCTCGTGTCTCTAGCTGCATATATAGAAGAGGATGGCCTAGTTGGCCATCAGTGGGAAGAGAGGCCCCTTGGTTATGCAGACTTTATATACCCCAATACAGGGGAACCCCTGGGGCCAAGGGGTGGGAGCGGATGGGTAGGGGAGCAGGGCCGGGAGGGGGGAGGGTATAGGGAACTTTCTGGATAACACTTGAAATGTAAATGAAGAAAATATCTAATGAAAGTTAAAAAAAAAAAGAATAAATTTTTTTTGGTTGTTTGAGACAGGGTTTCTCTGTATAGCTCTGGCTGTCCTGGAACTCACTCTGTAGACCAAGCTGGCCTCGAAAAAACAAAAACAAAAAACAAAACAAAAGAAACAAACAAACAAAAAGAATAAATTTAAGCTAATTTAAAAGGAGAATTGCAATATAGCAGAAGGACGAGAGAGGGCAGCAAAGTTGTATTCACTTGTGTTCCAACAACTTCCACTTCTTCAGAGTTGAGTACACACTTGCTATACTACACTATAAACTTTGAATTCATGTTCATAAAAAAAAAATCAATGACAAATGATAAGTAGACAAATAGATGTTAGATAGATGGTAGAAACTTAGGTAAATGATGATAAATGTAGGTCTTCAAAATTAATCTCTTTGTTTAAAAATTAATGTATTTGTGGGACTTTCACATGTGACTAGTATATTACCTTTCCCTTCCTTCCAAATTCCTTTCATTCCTCTCACTTCTTCACGAATGCATAGTCTCATATTCTTTATTACTGTGATATGTATATATATTCTATATGAATCTACAAATATAAATGAACTCTGCATCCAATTAGTATTCTTCATATAAAATGTCCGTGATATTGATCTGAAGTATCTGCCTTTGACTTAATTCAATGGTCTCTAATCTATATTAGATATAAAAATTAATCAAAAGACATGAAAACAATTTTTGACACATCAGCTTCACAAGTGGTTGATTTAAAGCATTTCACAGGAGTGTGGAAGGCACAGGTTTTAATGTCTCCCTTTTCCCCCTCCACTGGACATCCGAACTTCGCCATGTATTTATACATGTTTGTAAATACATTCAACTCAATCCAAATACTACAGGCCTTGGGAGTAAAGAAGAGTTTTAAACTTGGTCAACAAGGAAGAGAGTGTGTCTGCCTTCAAAGGCGTAGATCAAAACTTCTCCAGCCTTCTGTAACCCTGAAAATCATTTCCTTTTTGGGATCAGACAAATGGTTGGTGCTTTTTACATAAGGTCACTGTCAATCTGTTGTAGTAATTTCCCATTAGGCTATGCTTTGAGACACTTGCTCTTTCCAGGACTTCTGTCTTGCCACAGATAAACAGCATCTGCAAGCCTTTTATTAGTCACTTATAGTCCCAACAGCTGGAAAGACCAAATGTTTGTCATTGACAGGAAAAGAATGTCTTTATATTTTTTGGTTATAAAAATTAAATTTTGATCTACATCCAATACTTTTTCCAGTCAGTTTTAGCACATATAAATGATGTGTGGTTTCTCTAAATCACCAAGGTTGTACCCGGAATCGGGCACTAAAATTACCTATCGAAACAGAGCAATTGGCAATTAATGATTGTTGAGAGAGAGAATTAAATGAGTTTCTTGATTAGTTAGCCAGTCTGAAACGGGCAGCATTAGGCATATCGCAAAAACTCTAAATGATCACAGTTGAATGACCTTACAAACATGTATAATATACATAATTTTGCATTACTTATAAAGTGTTAATTAATGACTAATATGCCAATAATTTGAGAGTAAGTGGGATGTATTCAAAAGGAATTGGAGAAAGTAGAGAGACAAATGATCTAAAAACACTAATAATATTTGAAATTCCTAAAGAATATACAGGATTAAAAAAAAATAAAATAAAATGCTTCAATGTCTTTCCTGAATTTTTATGCCACATGTCATCTAAAGATGTTTATATACATTATTTCATTGTTGCTCACAACCATTGGATTATTTTATAGTATTTCTATGCTCTAAACTTATTTATTTACATATTTTTATGTGTATGAGTGTTGTATGTATACATGGGTATACCTAGTGCCCATGGCTGTCAGAAGAGGGCATTGGATACCATGTAACTAGACTTACAGACAGTTGTGAGATAGTGCATTGGTACTAGAACCAATATAGACATACTAGGCTCAAATATAGAACGTACAGGCTCAAAGATATTATTATTGTTAATGTCTTAATTTGAATTGTGTTTACTCACTAGAATATAATTTTCTCAGAGCCATAAAAATCAAATGTTATGAACTGACACAAATGCAATTAAGTTGTTATGGCAAGTCTGTTATTAAGTTTAGGGAAAAGAATGAAGCACTATTTTTTTGGGGGGGTGAGATTTGGGATAGAACTGCATTCAGTGAAAAGAACTTTTAATCTTTTATTTAAGAGTAGGCATGGAGGGCACACGTAGACCACTTAATTTTTTTTTTTTTTTTGTAGGTGAAGGTAACCATGTCTCGAGGTTACAGATCATGAACAACTTGCCCTCTCTTACATCTAGCAGCAATGTCAGAATGAGATGGTTTACCCCACCCCTTTACTAGTCTGAGATCCTCCCACCCACAGCAAGGGGAGTGAGATCCTGCCAAGATTCTGATAATACTATCTACAGGACCAGAAAACCAGGTTCAGAGCCTTGGCCTTCCAACTGCAGAACAGCAGTTTGCACTTTTGTATATTAAAGTTGTATGCTTATTTTTAAAGAAATACCTAGATGTCTGTACAGCCCAGGCTGTGCCATGGAAACAACTTTGAAAGGTTTTATTTTGGTGTGTGTGTGTGTGTGTGTGTGTGTGTGTGTGTGTGTGTGTGTGTATTTAATTCCTTCTGATGTGCAGACTTAGAGGCAGGAAAATCATGTAAATGCACATGCCAGCCAGGCAAGAGCTAGGTGTCCTAGCTCAGGAATTCCCATGATAAATGTAATATCATTATGGCAGTCTCTAGCCTTTTTTGACCTTTAGTTTCTTCTTCTGAAAGTAAAGGTCACTAATAAATTATTCTTAAGAGATTTTTTTTCAACATATATTACATCAACTAAATGTATAAACTGCCTCATTTCCCACACCAGGAAGGTCCCTGAGTTTGAGATCATCTACTGGCAGCCTGCCCAAAGATTTTTCTTATTTAGTGAAATTTCCTTGGTACACCAAACCTACTGAGCACTAGATATGTGGGCACTTTGCACAGTGGAGGAGAGAAGATGACACCCTCTTTCTATTGTCATATAACTTAAGGAAAGAACTTCCCTCTCCCACACGTATTAATTTCCAATGGGTCATTTCCGAAATTCCAACCCTTTGTTTCACAGAAGTTTCATATCGAACATTGGTCAAGAGTCTCATCAGATCACGTGACATGCTGAAGACTCAGCAGCTCTTGTTAACTAGCATATGCTTTGCTTCCTTCATCTGTTCTATGGATTTTCTCCAGTTGTTATTTGTCATTTCATATTATTGAGTTCTAAGAATACTTTTTTCATTATTTTGTTAGTTCTTTGAAAGTCTTATAAAATTTTTTGGCTATCTTCACCCTCCCAACTGTTCTCAGATTGATAGTCACCTTCTTATTCACTCAACTTTATGTCATTAATAACAAAAAGACAAAAAAAAACCCCAAACAACAACAACAACAACAAACAAACAAGAACAATTTGTGCTGCCCAAAATATTCTGAAGACCACAGTCTTCTGTTGGAGCCTGATTGACTTACCAGGGGTTCCACCCTCTTAGAGAACCCCTCCTTTCCTGGCAGCTAAGGATTGCTAATAGCTTTATAACGAGGCGTGGGACTGTGTGCCCTCCTGTCTATTCTGGCATTTTGTCTGTCTTGGATTTGTTCCGGTTTCATGGATGCTGTCACAGCTGCTGAGAGTTCATATGTGCAGCTCCCTGCTGTGCCCACAAGACATTTGGTGTACTTATCTACTCATTAGGGTTCTCACACTATTACATTCTTCTCCTGTCCCCTCCCAAATGGACATAGTACCATAGGCTTTTAACAAGGCTGTTAAAACTATTGTGAAAATTGTTTCAGTTAATTATATAGCATTTAGAGTAGTGCCTTATATATGGTAAATGCTCCAGAAATATTGGCTGCTAAAATTGTACTTATATATAATAATTTTAATTACAGCTAAAAATTCTTTTGGGACACACTTTATTCTAATTTGTTTTTAAATAGTACACTAATAATAAAATTAATATTTATTGAATATTATTCTATGAAAATACTAAAAATGTTTTGGGTAAATGACCCCATTGACTACTTTTTAATTATCCAAAGCAAATGCTATTAATATTCTTATTTTATTACAGTTAAGAAAGCAGTGTTAGTTTTCCCTAGTATATCCAGGCACTTATACACATACAAATGGTGGGATTTAAATTCATCTCTCAACTACTCTTCTTTCATTTTCCAGTGAATTTCCAGATCCTTTTCCTAAAACATTTATCTACTTCATACCACTTATTATTCAGGATGTTGGAATTTAAGTTTTAAGCTCTATTAATTGTGTCAATTATTGCCATTGCTATTAGTAGTATATGTGATATATGCATAAATGCAGGTGATACATATCATTGCTTGTGTGTACAAATCAGAGTAAAAATTTGGATTCCATTTTCTCTTTCCCCATTGCCAAAACAGGGCCTTTCTTATTCCTGCTGGTCTGTGTTCTCCAGTTTATTTATTGCATGAATTTTGAGGGCAATTTCGTCTCTACTTACCATCTCACCACAGAAGTGCTGAGATTTCAGATAAATACCACAGCATCCAGCTTTTTACATGGAATCTGGGGATGAATTGAGGTCATCATTCTTGTGTGGGACAACTGCTTTTATCCAGTGAACCACATTAACTGGCCTTGACAAAACGTATTTTTGATTCTACATTCTACTGTCCTAAATTATTGTAAAATTATATAATGGTACTAAAGCAATGGCTCAGAGGCTAAGCATGCTTTCTGTTCTTCATGAAGACTTGAGTTTGGTTCTTAGCACCCATGCTAGGCAGTTTATGATACCCTATGACTCCAGATCCAGAGGATCCCACACCATTTACTCAAGGCCAGATAGACTATCTTAAGTGGAGATGGTGTACTGGATATACAGGATCATGTTCCATGAATTAATTATCTTTGTGAGTCTAAAGACTATGGTTTTCTGGTTTATGTTTAACATGTGTTAAAGGCCATCCCTCTGTTTAATGTTCCAATATAAGCTGGTTGTGTTCCAGGTAACTGAGTATGTTACTTAGGATTTCTTTGGGAGATTCATGACAGGGAGATAATTTTTTACATACAGTAAGGAGGGCTGTGTGATAGGTACGGAAGGGAGGTAAGTAAAGAGAAAGTAATATAATTATAACCCCTCAAATAAAAGAGATAAAAAGACAGTAGAAGAATACATGTACTAAAATACAGTTAAATATTGCATTAAAGCTTTTGATATAATGTTATATATTATTTAAAGGCATATACATATATAAAAACCATGTGAATAAGACCATTGTTTCCAAAGACAAAAAAAATTACCTGGAAAAAAAAGGCTCAGTTGAAAATCCATGAGCTTCCTTTCATGCTTATGATAAATAGTTTTCACCCCTGGTGAAAAGTTCCAAAAGGGCTGGTTTTGATGAAGTCCCATATTCACATAGGTAGGAAAAAATCACATTTGTTTCTAAGCTTGATCATATAATAAATGACAGCCATAGGACAAGGCAGAGAGGAAGGCTTGTCCCTTGCTTTTTGTTGAGATAAATCAGATTATTAAATGGATACACTGCTTTAATACAGAAACAGGACAATTACTTCTGAATTAAATAGGAAATGTAATTTTCTAACATCAAGGCTGTAGCAGGTAAGAATTTGGGGCATTTTCAAACTTCAGAGACCTCACAAAATATAAAGAATGAGTCAAGAGCTACATTACTCTACACTGCTCTAAGCTACACTACAGTACTCTACACTACACTATGCTATACTATACTACACTATGCTATACTATACTACACTAGTCTACATTACACTAAACCACACTACTAGTCTACACTAGTCTACATTTACTACTCTACACTATTCTACTCTACACTATACTACTCTACATTACACTACATTACTCTATACTACACTATATTATACTACTCTATTTTGTACTACTCTACACTACACTAGTCTACACTACTCTATTCTCTACACTAGTCTACACTACTCTATTCTCTACATGAGTCTATACTTCACTGCTCTGGACTATTCTACACTAAACTAAGCATGGTTACTTTCTATAAATTGTTTTCCTCAGTGACTGAGATTTTGGAGTGCCCTTCCTTTCATGAGCCTTTTGCTTCCCTTCATACTGAAACTTCTTCCTCATGATCTCAGAGCCTTCCTAGTTGGAAAGACCATGACAGAAGTTTTTCTGGCACCTAGAGGTCATTTCTAATTTGTTGTCAGTTTCTAAGAGGTAGTGAGTTTAGATACTCCCACTAGCCTCTTCCTTTGGCCTTGGCCCTTACCTCATCAGTCTCAACATTGCTTAGATGGTACAGAATCACATTAAGAAAGACCACAGTTCTCTCACTCCAAATCTTAAAATTTACTTTTATATCTGGAAACAGTGAGAGGAATGTAACAAGAAGAGTTAGGACATTTTCCTAAGGTCAAAACGTCTGGGGAAATACTAGACACTGTTCTGTTTGAAGCTCCTGCTGGGAGATGCTTTCCTGAGTTTCCCTGATGAGGATTCAGTGGGTTAGATGAAGAAGACGAGCCTGGTTACAGATGGAGGAGAAAACAAACAGGTGGTCTATAAGTGTAAATTTGGGAGCACAGGTTTCTAAGACACCCACTACAGAGAACTTTGACTCAGCAAACCCTAGGCTTCCTAGGGACTGAGAGACGCTGCTTTGGAAGATGTGCCTATCAGAGGTCCCATATGTATACATCTGATGCTAGCTGCCAGCTATCAAGAAGGGTCACATATATGCTGGCTCGGATAGATGACTATGTCTGGGTTTCAGCTCAGGGTGGAGTCTGTGACTCTCAGAAAAGATAGACACAAACATGAGAGCAGTGGGACAAAGGGTGAGGAGAAAAAAACATATGACATTTTTATGTCTTACCACATGAGCTTCTCATTCTCTCAGCCATGTGAAAACAACCCCACGACTCCTAATTTTAGGTTCATCATTTATAAAAGTCAGGGTCATAATCATTCCTATCCTGAGTGGGTATTTGATGATCAAGTGAAAGACACAGTTCTACAGACCAGTGCCCAACAGTTCCGCTGAGAACTTTAGTCTTTCAGAACCAAGAGGCTTAAACAGCAAATAAGTTAGGGAAAACAATGAGACACTCTAAGGATTGTAATGTCAACTTTAAAGATTAATGATTAATTATCCATAGATGGGATATTAAAAAAAAACAGTAACAACAACAGCAACAAACCTATACCCTGTCATATTAGGGCCATCTAACCAGGCACTTCACCTAAGTGCAGACCAATTTGAAGACCACTAATATCCATTTTGAAGTCCAAGAACAGCTCTCTAATAGTGAAGCTGTCATCATACAAAGATATATAAGATTCTTAGGCATAAAAGAGTCTTAGGAACTTCAGCAGGAACTGAGAATAAGATGGTGTAGAAACCTGATGAGAGATACTTGAAGATACAATGATTCAGACTAAAGGAAAATTAAGAATAGTGCTCAATTAAAATTTATACATATGTCATTTGCTATTGTATTTCTATGATACTTAAATTCTCTGAGGTATGTGTAACTAAATTCAATGATTCTTGCAGCCTCCCCCAGCCTTAAGCAGGCTGGTTCAGACTTTGCTGCCACTGAGAATGAGACTACCTGGGGTGGAGCCTTCTGACCTAGATGGTTCTATTGTTCTGTCACCTGCCACTACTCTTCTCCAAGATGCCCCTACCCACTGAGAGGATGAACCTGTCTTCCTGAGATATTCCTGAGATAGCTGACAACCTGTGTAATTGGTGACCTAATACTAACAACTCAGACAGACTAGTGCTAACAATTTAGCAACAAAGTATCAAAAAGCCTGGAGTGGCAGGGGATGGGCCTCCCCCCTTCATAAGCACAGACTCTTAGTATACATTAGGCCTTGATCAGAAATCTGTCTGGGTCTCGTTTCTTCTCTCACAGTTCTCTCCCTTACAGCCTACTACTCAGGAACCTCAGGCGGCTACAGATTTTGAGTTCTGAGTTGCAACATTGTAATTTAAATTATTATCATGAATTTACTGATGCTAACAACAGCATTCATGACACAGATGCATTGTTGTCTTCTTTATTGATGAGGGAGGAACACAAATGTAATAGTATGAATGAATATATGAAGAACATATAAAAAATGAACTAGTAATTATAACCAAAGTGCACTATCTATTGTGCTATGTATAGCATATTACTTCTTGTTGGGCACATGGTATAGAAAAGCCTACAGAGCTCTACAAAGTGATACTACAGGAACATTTCTCTTCCTGCTGAATAATACTTCTTTAACACCAAGACACGAAGAAATCATTTATCGTGGGCTCAAGGAAGTAGAAACATAAACTTCTCCTTGATCACTTCTAACATTTACTTCATGAAGATGTGGGGCCAGGTGGCCATAAACATATCTACTTTTTTGTACCATGTGTTTGTGTGAAGTAGCATTTTCAACATGATTGTAATATTCAAAAGTATCAGCTGACAAACATTGAGGATGTTGTATATATTACAGTGCCGAATATTAAGGATAGCTGTCATTCTTACTGTAAAAAGAAGAAAGCAAACGAATCTCACTAGTATGCAGAATTGCCTTCATGTTAAATAAATAGTAAAATTACATTTATAAAAAAGGAGCAAACCAGTTAATTCTTTGGCATGGAGTGCAGAGATGCTCACATCTTTAATGGAGGAGCTATTGACAGTTGGTGACTTCATAGGGAGGAAGACTTCATTCTTGAAGGCTGTGGCTTCCAAGTAGTTCAGGCACCCTCCAGTGGATAATCTCACACCTCTGGGAAGATTGAATTGGATTCATGAAGTTATTAAAAAGATTCAATGCAATATAGAACAAGGTATTAAATTTAGGAGGAGTGGAGAGGTATAAAAAGATCTGGGAGGGACTTATAGAGGAGAGAGGGTTGAATATGATGAAAATATGCTGTAGGAAATCCTTAAAAATTAATGAAAATATCACCTTAAAATTAAATATATAAAAAATAGAGTCCAAGATATACTTGTACCTTCTACTTCTTTAGTCATGGCTGTATCTCATAGGAAAGTATGTGAAGAAAATTAAAGACATGTAGAAAATGCCTAGAATAAAAAGGGATACTCTCTTGAATAACAGATTTTTTTTACAGATGATTATTTATAGGTGCCTTTTTTTGAAAAAACTAGAAGCCATGGATGCTCAAATTGCCTTATAAGCCCTTGACCACCTGGCAAATTTGATTAAGGAGATTGAGCATGCATTAAGTTCCACCACTAATTTTTTGTCCTAAAACTGACTTCCCATTCATTGACATTAACTTAAAGCCTCATTATCTCCAAACCATATAAATCTACCCACCCAATGCATGCCTCTGTGACATTTTACCTCTGGTCAGTTACAAAAATCTTAATAAGCCAAGAGAGGCAGCATGTTGTGTTGTTACAATAGGAATACTAGACCTGAGACAAAATATTACTAGACCCTCTATTTGCACAGTCTGACTATAGAATAGCCTCATAGCTTACTAGTATATATTTTACTCCATATACTAACAGCTTCAAAAATCGCTTTGTTTCATCTTGTTATTCTCATCTTCAGTGACTATGGAAAAACCCAATACCAGGCCTATAGACATTCTTGTCAGGCCAGTGTTCTCAGCTATTTTTGTTCAAAAGTCAGCTGGCATTGTTCCTCTCAGGCTAATCTTAGAGACTTCACATTATCTGGGGAAATTCTAGGAAGAAGAGAGCTTGAATAGAGAGTAAATAAAATGGCCAGAGCTCCCTGGGACTAAACTGCCAATCAAAGAAAACACATGGAGGGACTCTGGGCTTTAGCTGCATATGTAGCAGAGGATGGCCTAGTAGGACATCAATGGGAGGAGAGGCCCTTGGTCCTGTGAAGGTTCTATGCCCCAGTATAGGGGAATGATAGGGCCAGGAAACAGGAGTGGGTGGGTTGAGAGCAGGGGAAGGGGAGGGGAGAGGATAGGAGATTTTAGGAGGGGAAACTAGGAAAGGGGATAACATTTGAAATGTAAATAAAAAATATCTAATTAAAAAACAAAACAAAAAGAAAATGGCTAAATAGGAATGCTGGATAGAGAAGGTTCCTGTATGATGATTTATATTTAAATATCTCCTGAGAAGTTGTATTTGGAGACCTCAATATTGTTTTACAATAGTATGAATCTGCTTAAGTTAGAAATTCAAACGATTATGGAAATTGTAATGCCAGCTGTGGACTAAGTATTCAAATACAGCCTAGGAGAGACATCCAGCATTCAAACCCTAATCCTCACTTTCTCCATTTTGTAAACAGTGAGATTGAAATTTTGAGGGGAGAAGTAGATTCCTCAAGGCCACACAAATAGAAAGACCTAGAACCATACTTGGGTTCAAGAGTAATTTTAAAGTTTTTGTAATCCTATCCTCTTCCCATGCCTCTCGCTTAAAAATGCAATAGATAATTGTATAAATAATAAATAATTGTATTTGTATACAAATAGCTACAATACAATAGATAATTATTTACTTAATTTTTATCTATCTAATTTACTATTTATTTAATTTTAATTATTAATTTAATAATTTTAATTATTTTTAATTAATAGATAATTATTTATACAATATATAATTGTATGAATAATAAATAATTGCATAAATTTATATAATTCAGCATATTTAACATTCATATGTGAACCTATACTTTCTCTAAAGATAAATGATAGGAGTCACATGTATATCTGCTAAATAAAATGGATTTAATTTTGAAAATTAAAAAATTACCCCAAATATATTTTCACCACTCATTTAAATTGACTTGTGAACTTAATAGTTACATATAACTTGAGATAATGTTATCATTAACATCTACCAAGTGTGTCCTATGTTCCTAGCTCTATCAACAAGTTTAATCCTTACAGTTCTTTCATTCTAAGCTATATTATTATTCTGTGTTTTACAACTTGAAGAAGCCAAGCAAATTGCTCAAGCTTACAGAGGAAGTAGGTAATATTTCTAGGATAAGCAGTCCCCGCTCTTTTCCTTCCTTTTTTTTTTTCGTCTTTCTTTCCTTCCTCCTTTCCTTCCTTCTTTCTTTTCTTCCTTCATTTTGAGTTAAGATTTTACTATATAACTATGCTATCATGGAACATACTATGTAGATCAGGATTGACTGGTACTTACAGAGATCTGCCTGTCTCTGCCTCTTGAGGTCTTAGACTAAAAGTGTGACCTCCCTCATTCTATATCCAACTAAAATGCTGACCACTGATGGCTTAGTTTAACTAGAAATGGGCTTGAATTCATTGCAGACATTCACTGGTATCCTGTTTCCTTATCTGACCTTCTTTAGCTGTGTAAGTTTATGAAAAGTCTTGTGTAGAAGAGAAAGGGAGAACACCCTGTGCTAAAGGAGGAAGCTGCCTTGCCTACTCCTTCTCAGTGGGGTTTCTGGCTGTAATACATCAACTGAGTCAGTGCATCTTGACTAGTTCCCACACCTTTCTCTGAACAGAGAGAGTAAAGGGTTGCTCAATAGGAAAATAGAGTTTATGGTCTTTACTTTGTATTACATGTCATCCCTTACTTTCTAAAAGGCATCTGCATTGAGAAAGACATAGATTTCCAACCTTACAATCTCTTACAGAAAAAAAAATATATATATATATATATATATATATTTTTTTTTTTTTTTCTTACAGAATATATAATAATCTTGAATTGTGATTAACTGTTAATTTTGACCAGGTCTTCTGGCAGACAAGTGACGTGTTAGTCTCACTTATTCCTCAAGTGTTGATGTTAGTGTCAGCAGATAACCATTGTTCCACAAACATTTCCTGAATGGCTGTTAAGCTTTCTACACATTAATGAGCCTCTGCATTTTTTTCCAGCTTCCATCTGTGATTTAAGTAAACTCTAGTTTTCCATTTCTTTGTTTGTTTGTTTGTTTGTTTGTATGTTTGTTTGTTTTTGAGACAGGGTTTCTCTGTATAGCCTTGGCTGTCCTGGAACTCATTCTGTAAACCAGGCTGGCCTTGAAATTTCTTCATATTCTCTCTCTAGATCTTAATTATTGCAATACCACGGTACAAGTGTAGAGGAGGTTAGCTGGACCCAGGCAGAGTCAGTTCTCTACTCCCCACCCTGTGGTTGTGTTTGGCCTTGTGAGCCAGCATCTAGCTTGAGCACAGCAGTGCTGAGTCATGCTGAGTCATGCTGAGGCTTAGGGTGTGTGACCAGATGTTTTCAGCTGTGAGTGATCAGTGCTATCTGGGTCTCTAGGAGGAAGTCCACAGGGAACTTGAAAAGAAAATATGTTTGCTACCTGAAGAAAACATTACTTACACCAGCATTACAAGGAAAAGGGAACCCTGCCTTTCTGTGTGACATAACCTAGAATATTTTATTTTCTGGTTAAAAGTTACTTCTCATGATCTTTATTAGATATTATAATAAATCAATTTTTAGAAATGTAAAGTTTATTTAGACTCATACCTAAAAGCAACAGAATCACACATTTTTGTACACACACACACACACACACACACACACACGAGTTTTGTTAATAAAATATGCAATTGTTAATGAAATGCTACTTGGAATGGGCTTGTATTCATTTCAGACATTCACTGGTACCCTTTTTCCTTATCTGACTTGCTTTAACTGGATAAGCTTATGAAAAGTCTGGTGTAGAAGAGAAAGGGGGGACAGCCTGTGCTATTAGAGTTAGGGTCATTGGATCTGTATCAGGTAGTTCCTTGGCAAGTTCTCATTTACCCTGTAATCCAGCACAGAACCTTAGTTTAGGTTACAATCAGTATTGTAAATTCTGGTTAAGTGAAATTCTACCATTCTCACAACCTTGTGAACATAAGAGGTACTCATCAGGGATGTAGGAATACCCCCAGAAAGACAGGTGATACTTTGGGGTACAAATGCACATTTGGAAGAAGAAAAGGAAGCAACTAGTCCTCCATAGTTACTCTACAGGTCACTGCTTCTGAACCAAAGGCCTCTGCACAGGTGTATTTCCTCTGATTGTTCTGTCATCAGAGTTTCTTCTATTCAAAGAAAGTATAAACTTCTTACAGCTAAAAAGCCATGGCTTCTAAGTCACTAGTTACCATCTATGAGAGATATTGCCTAATATTGTTTTGACTAAAGTTATAATATATAGAAAAGTTTCAAAGATGATTTTTAATTTCTCTAATTTCCAATCTAGTGGAACTTCTAATGTATTTCGTAGGTCATGATTATAATGACCACAGGTATGGATAGAGGTTAGCACAAATTTGCTAGTTATTCAGCCTCAAAATTCTCATACTAATACATGCTCCAGTTTAGAAATTAGAATGCACTAGAGGGAACATGAGTGTGTGCAATCATGGCAGGCATCCTGCAATATGTATAGATTATGAGACTAGCATCGTGCCAACAGCTCAGTTATGAGTTTTATTCATTCCTTTAGGGAAAAGGAGAGTCATGGTCTGGAGAAAGCATGTTAGGTCCAAAGTATCTCTAGGGTAGCCAATAGGGAACTGTCCTTTTCTACAGTTTTCTACTAGGCTAGTTCCTTAATTACTAACTTTTTAATTACATACCAGACTTAACAGTTAAAAATCCCTTGCTCTGAAGTCATTTTAGCTCCTTTATAATATATTGAGCCCTTCCTTTGATCTTTTGGGTTGTTTGTTTGTTTTCTTTTTTGAAAAAAATTACATCTCAGTTGTATTTTGAGAATGTAATTTATTTATTTCCTTGGCTCTGTGGACTACATAAATTATATTGCCATGGTATCCTTGAAAATTTTGGTAATAGCCTCACATTTATTACAATATCTGTACACTTTTATATGTATTACATGAAACGTATTTATCAGGCTTTCCTAAGCCAGATCCTCAAACACTCTCCCATAACCCATACTTCTTATCTACTCATGAAGGAGCCATGATGGGACAAAGGAGGCAGGAGCCCAAACACTCTGGCTCCCCCCAATCTCACAGAGGCCCCAACCTTGACTCAGCTCTGTGCAGCACTGGCTCTTATCTGTCACCACAGTCTCTGACCCCACCCAGCTGACACCAAGTCCCAAAAGAAGAAAAACACCAGTTCTTTCTACTTCTATTTATTTAAACAAAATAAAAGAAAGCCTTACACCCCTGGACAGATAAACAAGAATAAAAAGAAAGAAGAAAGAAAAGAAGAAAAAAGAAGAATATGGAAGGAAGAAAATTGTCCAGTCAGAATTTGTAGCATAGGCTTGAGTGAGGCAGGATCATTGAGAATTGTTCTCTTGGCACCTTGGTCTAGGATCCTGGAAAAGAAAAGCTTCTTCCCTTTATAGATGCCTTAGATTCAATAAACTAGAGGCTCAGATGATTTACTTTCAGAATGGCCTTTCTGTGTTATGAATTTTGGGGCGAGAACAATCACTAAATATTAGCAACTTCAGGGACAATGAGCACAGGGTCTCAGTTTTTCACAATGTCCACTGGGGATGACCTTGCTAAAGGATGGGGTCTTGCCATTGTCAGCATGGTTATTATTTAATCTCTTCTTACTTGGCCAATCCTCATATCTTTTCCCACAGAGATGTGAGTTTACAGTTCAGGAATTTTCCTAAGCTATAACTTCCACCTAGGACACTGTAAATGCTGAAGAGCCATGCCTAGCTAAGATATAGCATTTTTCCTTTTTTTTTATATAAATTTCAAAAATTACCAAATCAAAAAATTACCAAATTCACTTCGCAAGCTAGAAGTATGGATGAATCCTCATCACACAATAAAACCCTTTTGAAAATCATATTCAGCCATAGAATTCTTATATCTGCACATCAGTATGGCTTTTGAGGCAACCTTTTTAAAACATTATTCAAATATTTAGTTAGTGCATACTTAAGAGGGGGTACATTTTAATAAAGTTCACCAGTCATTAATTGATTTAATCAGCTAGCTAAAACAAAGAATTTTAGCTATTCCCTAAGTTATAAATTGAAGTAGTGTAAAATGAAGGAGAATATTGAAAATATAAAGTACCTACCTAGTAAAAGTGCCTATGTGTTTTATTATGTAAGAGTGTTTTGGTGAGTTGATTTTGATTTATGAAATACACAGGTGAGATTATTTAACACAAAAAGATAAGAGTTCTCTAGAATTTTAATCCTGAAAATAGACAACTTTATTTACTCTAGGACTCAAGTTAAAAAAGAATGCCATCGAGATGATAAGCAGATTATAGGATAAGCTATTATAGGATATTGTAAAAATGCAGAAGCTTGTTTTATCTAGAAGGTATGAGAGCTTTCTGCCAATGAGAAAGTAAAAATGAGGTTAAGAAACAGTCTGACTTGTTTTGTTTGAATTTAGATAATGACAACAAATTATAGCTTAACAAAAATGAAGTAGTCTTAGACCAGTGACTCAGCTGTTTCCTTCTGATCAAGTAGCCAAGTAGCCTGCCTTAGATGAGAATATATATATATATATATATATATATATATATATATATATATATATTCTTTTTTGCTTTGGAGAACCTGTTTAAATGTTTACAATTCTACATATCAATGTAGCAATAATGTTAACATTTTAAAAACATTTTTAAAAAAACCAAAGAAACCAAGAAAGAGAAGTGACGTTATAGGAGAAAATAGGGCATTTATGTCTTTATTTCAGGTTACCAGTTTCAAGGGAATACCTGGCTGACTATGGTTTTCTATTTTCTCTTCCTAGTAAAAACTCTCTTGGTAATTAAGTGCCAGACACTTCTCTGGTTTTTCAGTGTAGCCTCAGAGGTCAGTCAAACAGGTGTCTGCTCTGAACTGAAAAGGGAGGGATTTCAGGCAAAGAATGAGACATGGCTCTCTCTTTAACCCATCTTCAAATCATGAGGCTGATGCATTAAGTGTCTTTGACATTTTCCATGGCATGTTCCTTGAAAGTTTAGGGCTTTTTGCAGGGATGCCACCTTGCTGTCATTAGTGTGTAGTCATTCCTAGTTAATGCAACACCTAAGAGACTTACTCTATCTAATTTATTGCTGTTCTGGGAATATGAATGGAGACATACAATGGAAGCAAAGTAAGTGACCATTTCTTTTAATAAAATTGCAAAACATGTTTTTCCTGTTCAGAAACCTCACTCACAGTTTTTCTAATTTAAAACTATTTATGATGAAGAACTACTATAGAGACTATTTTTTCTTCTACAACACTGAAAAACTTGTGTTTAAGGGCCTACTTTACTATAAACAGTACACTTCAAAAGTTTCTATACTAATAACATCTAAAATTAGCACAGCATTTAATTCTTTCTTTTAAAAAGATTGTAGCAGCCATAAGGATAGAATCTATTCCCAGAGCTTTGTACATGCTAGGCAAACACTGTATTGTTTAAACCTCTCAGACTTGGGGTTTTGAGAGAAGGGTCTTGTTACGCACTTAAGCTGACAGCCAACTGTTTTTGTCTATTCAGTCTTAAACTTGAATAATCAAACATCGTTTTCAACCTAGAGTTATATTTTCCTAAGCTGTCTATTCTAGGCAAGAAAACCTTAGACTGAACCCACAGAACATCTTTTAAATGTTATACTCTAGTTGTAACAGATATCCTTACTTTAGTCTATATGACGTGGAGACCATGGTCATCCTTTAAGCTTAATGTGTTCATAAGGCAGTGTATCTCACCAAACGCAGCTTTTTCAACATGTATAAAGTATCCATATTCTAGTCAATACTATGTATATACATTATTTAGTAGGTAATAGTCTGCCAAATTAGTCTATGCCATGAAAAGATAAGTTCACATCTATCCTGGCCAGGGGTTAGAATCTGTACTCAAAAGATAATGTAGAGTAAAAACTGAGAGAGGGCCAGAGATTCAATATTTGTAATAATGCCAATTAGGGGAGACTTTAAACTTCTGTAATCATAGAGGAAAGTAAAGCAAAGGTGTTTTCATATGTCAGAAATGGCTGCTATACACATAACAAATCTTCATAAAAGCCAAGGCAAGACAAAGGTTATAGAGCAGATCCTCTGGGTAAATTTGGAGCACAAATATTTGAGACACAGAGGCACATTGCTAAATGAAAAATAGGCACTAAAACTTGGGCCCCAGAAGAAAAAAAAAACAAAATAAAAAAAAAATAAACAGAACTAAACTAAATAAAATGAAAGTGTTGGAAGAGAAACTTCTCTTAGGGTGATTAGGAGCACAGGAAGTGATAGAGGACTTAGAAAAAAAATGCAGGTAGAACTGGCCAAAGGCAGGATGGAGGAGAACTTTCCTGTAGACAGGAAAGCCAAACTATGACCAAATATGAATCCTTCCTCCCTTGGTCAACAGTTCTCTCACCTTACAGTTATATCACTTTTGTGACTTTGTTTATTTAAATAAATGATAACTGTCTTGCCAGATGCAGATTAAATAGGATGGTGTAAAACTATCCTTCATGCACATGGATGCAGTTAAACACATACAAATGTAGGCTTTTAATTTCAGGTCCAATATGTAAGAGATAGCTAATAATTTCAAGAAGAGAGTAGAAATCAAGCACACTAGCCATCATTTAGCGATAATAACAAATGTTTGTCAAGGATATTGATAAATCAACTCACTCATTCCTCAGTTGAATCTCAAAGCCTAGTTTAAAGTTATTTCAGTTCCACCTCACAGATGAGAAATATCTATATGGAAATAAGCAAGGAAAGAAATCAGAGCAATATTACCGATGGAGTAAGGTTCACAGAGGTTTAGTCAGAGAACTCTCTAGAATCACAAAACGAGAACTTGTTATATCCATCTTCTCTACACTGTCACTCCATGTTGTTATATTTTGGAATTGAGTCTTCAGACCCATTGTCAATCCTTTGCTACTGTATTCATCCTCCAGATGCAACCATGTATGATTCTTGCTTACTTGGGGCAATATGTATCTAGGAGATAGAGTTATGAAGCACATATCCTAAGAAATGGAGAAACATGTAATATTGGCATTTCTGTGTCCACAGCAAAAACTCCTTTTTTCTTGAGTTTGTTCTTATTACTGTAGCCATTGTTTCCCCAAATGGTAAAATTATTTTAGACTGGATTCTTTTTTCCTATAGTGGGCTAAACTCCTTTCTCTGTGCCTTTGTTGTAAAAAGTGATGAGAGAGATGAACGTTATACTGGAAGTTTACATGTGGAGAGTAGAGAATGAAAAGAGAATAAGCAAAACACCGTTTTTGTTGAAGGAGGAGCCCAAAAAGAAAGAATGCCTCCATATCTAATGTGTATTATCATAAACACAGTGTACAGTTTTTGCTGACCCTCCCATGACCCAGCTCCACCCATGAGGACCACGGGTCAGGCTGACCAATGGCTTTAAAGAATAATGCAGAACAAAGGGTCAGAACATGGTCTGTGAAGCATAAAAGGCCACCATTTCTAGCAGCAGTACATACTTGCTTCTGACACTCCTGTGATCACCAGCAACCTCCCAGACTTGCCATCATGGTGAACTTTACTGCTGAGGAAAAGACCCTTATCAATGGCCTGTGGAGTAAGGTGAACGTTGAAGAGGTTGGTGGTGAAGCCTTGGGAAGGTAAGAATTGGCTTTTAATGCATCTGGTAGAAGGGTGAATAGTTCCTTGGACAAAGAGCTAGGAAAATCAAGAATTCTGGGGATCTGTTATATTTCTACTTGTCTCTCTCCACTTCACAGGCTTCTTGTTGTGTACCCATGGACCCAGAGATTCTTTGACAGCTTTGGGAACTTGTCCTCTGCCTCTGCCATAATGGGCAACCCAAGGGTCAAAGCTCATGGCAAGAAGGTGCTGACTGCTTTTGGAGAATCCATTAAGAACCTAGACAACCTCAAGTCTGCCTTGGCCAAGCTCAGTGAACTGCACTGTGACAAGCTACATGTGGATCCTGAGAACTTCAAAGTGAGTCTAGGGCAATGCCACAAACTTATTTTGGATTTGTCTCAGGGACAAAATTAGAAGTCAAGAATACAAATGTGGGGGTGCTTACTTAGCTGTAGAAGCTAATTGGTCTCAGTAGGGTGACAGTGAATGGCTGTAAGAAGCCTAAATAGTTTACAGACTTGAAAATTTTGTCATGATAGAATTTTCTTGGATTTATCGTGGAGAGTAATATGAAAGAGTAGTAGATCTATGCAAGAAGAAATGGAATTGGGAGAGGAAAAATCTTAACTTTTTGTGGGTCCTATTGATTGATATTTAAGAAAAGTCTTGTGAGACAACTTAGTGATGAAATTTCTCAATAAATATAAAGTTATATTAAATTCCCAAGTGAATATCACGACAAATGGAGGCTTGTTCTTACATTGGTGGTAATTTTAAAACTCCATCAATAGCAGTTGTAAAACAGAATTTCTGATTTTACAGATACTAGAAAACTGTAGAATGAGAATAACAAGACAGGCAAATATATATGATGAGAATAGATGGTACGAGAATTCAGGCAGAACAGTGGTGAGTGGGAAGAGAGAGGTACAATAGAGAAATGGAATCTGCTCATCAGAGATGATGAGGGAACTGTGATGCTGAATGTGTTAAAGAGTATAGGTTCAAAATATTTCTTTGTTTTTTAATGCATATCCTTTTCAAATCTTCATTTAACACACCAATCTGTTTCTTTTGTTTCCATCAACAGCTCTTGGGTAACGTGCTGGTGATTGTTTTGGCTAGTCACTTTGGCAACGAATTCACAGCTGAGGTGCAGGCTGCCTGGCAGAAGCTGGTGGCTGGGGTGGCCACTGCACTGTCCCACAAGTACCACTGAGGCCTCTCTCTAGCTGTCCAGCAATCTTGTGTGTCTGCTATGCCTTCTTTCTGCACATGAATACTGGACTCATCCTTAAAAGCACAGCATGTTTAATAAAGATCATCCTTCCTGGTAATCAAAAATTCATTTTTGTCTTGTCTGCCTTCTACTTTTATGCTAAAGACACATATTTGATATGTTTGTGGAAAGAGGGAAGCACAGAAAGACTCAGGTATTTATATCTGAAACCTGCAGGGACTCGAGAGAGAAATGTAGATGCGATGAAAGGCTCTACAGGCCCAGAGAGAGTCTAAAGCTGAGAAAGAATTCTCAGAGAGAAGAAAGAAATTTAGTGGAGAAGGCATTGTATATGGAACATATGAATATTTACTGTAGAGGGTGAATAAAAGGGTAGCAAGTGATACCTTGTTGTGACATCCCATTACCATTAAGAAAAAGCTTATATGAGATCCAAGATCTAAGATAGAATTAACTTTCTTCTAAAAAGCATTTATTGGGTAAGCAATTGCTGTGCTCTGCCCCAGGGAAGACTCTTGCTCCAGCTCTCAGCAACCCTTAGTTGACTGTAAATCTTTGTGTATGGTTGAGGTCTCATGGGCTTTATCCCACCCACGTTAGCAAATGTGTACCACAGCAAGCTTCCTGGTCTTTTGGCTCTTACAGTCTTTTGCCCTTCTTCTGAAGTGTTCCCTGATCCTTAGGTGTGTAGATGTATCCACTGAGGCTGGGCTCCACAACTCTGAAGTTTGAATGGTTGTGGATTTCTATAGTGGTCTTAGTCTATTGCAAAGAGTGCTCTGCATGAGAGGAGGGCTAAAACTTATACATATACACATACACACACATACATACAATTACAATGACAAAATGACATGATTTTGAAAGGGAGCAGGGAGGGTATAATGAGGGTTTAGAGGGAGAAAAGGAGATGTGTTGTAACTATAGTATAATTTCAAAAAAAGTTTAAAAAATTTATTGTTTTAGCTTTTATGAGCCTGTGTGTGTGTATGTATGTATGTATGTATGTATGTATGTATGTATATATGTATGTATGCTTCTGTATGTGACAGGAGATTCTCCTGGGGTCCAGAGCTATTCTTTTCCCCTAGACATGGAGTTCACACGGTAATGTTGGTAGATCTGTATACGTTGCTACTATCTCACATATGTCTTATGTTAAGTATATAGTTTGTTTTCTCTCAGATTGTATTTTCTGTAGTGACACACCATTATATAGGAAGATCAAAGAAATAGAACTATAATTAGGAAATCAAAACTAGGGATATTTTTCCTAATGTATAATTCTGTCCCAGCTGAGACAGTGCATGTGGACTGAATGAAAATATCCCTGCCACTTCTGAGTTATTCTAAAAAATGCAAACCATCAAAGACAGATCCTGGTTGAAGCAAACTGAAAGATCAGTCATTCAGCATTTTTGGTACATAATATAGGCACAGAGAAGGCTAAACACACACCCTTCTATACTTATCCAGTGGGTATCACAGTGCTTAGTGACAGACTATACATTGCATTCACATGGTGGAAAATGCCATGGTTACATACAGTAGATTCCTCTATATAATGTGCATTCCATAGAGTATACACAAGTATACTGGAGACAAAGGCAGAGACATGTTCGACTATACCACAGTAATCTATTCCTACTCAGATACTGTAATGCAATGGGAGCTGCTTTTCTGGGGCTGTTGGGAACTAGGAAGATTATGGCCTAAACCTACAGAAAATACATGGCTTGTGAGTACGAGGCATATTTCTGTAACTTAGGTCCTGAAACCCATGCCTAAAAAGAGCCTCAGGCTCACTGAGGCTTTCCCATGTTTGCCTGTGCTTCAGCTTAAATGTATTAATCCCTCTAAGTCTGAAATGAAAAGGGAAGAATGTGAAAGACACCCTTGCAGATCTCCTGTTGGGGGAAGGGGCTAAACAGAAGGGAGGAAGGAAAGAAAGAGAGTGAACTCTGGGAAAGCTGCAGCAGGAGGCTCTGTCTCCCTGAGGCAGGGGGCCTACTGGACACTATCTTAGTGCAATGCTATCTAGACCTTACCCCACTGGACCCCACCCTGTCTTGTCCAGCCTCTCTTGACCAATAGCCTCAGAGTCCTGGGGAGGGGGAAGGGGAGCAAGGTCCAGGGTGAAGAATAAAAGGACAGGTCTTCAGCCTCTTGAACACACTTGTTTCTGCATACCTGAGATCATCTCCAAGCTTCTAGACCTCACACCATGGTTCACTTCACAGCTGAGGAGAAGGCAGCTATCACAGGCATCTGGGATAAAGTGGACTTGGAAAAAGTTGGAGGAGAAACTCTGGGAAGGTAAGGTCTGGGACCAGGACTGGAGAGGAATGGAGGGAAATTATGCTTGTGCATGGCAGAAATTTCCTCTAGGACAGTGGTCTTCAACCTTCCTAATCATGCTACCCTTTAATACTGGTTCTCATGTGATGACCCCTTAACCATAAACAACCATTTTTAGTTGCTATTTTGTAATTGTAATTTTGATACTGTTATGTAGATGTCTTTTTTTCATGGTCTTAGGTGACCCTTGCGATGAAAGGGTCATTCTATCCTCAAAGGGGCCATGACCCCCCCCCCCCACAGCTTGAGAAACACTGTTCTAGAGGTTTGTTACATACTCTGACTTTTTAACTGCTATGTTTTAGGCTCCTGATTGTTTACCCATGGACTCAGAGATTCTTTGACAAGTTTGGAAACCTTTCTTCTGCCCAAGCCATCATGGGTAATCCCAGAATCAAAGCCCATGGCAAGAAAGTGCTGACATCCTTGGGCTTGGCTGTTAAGAACATGGACAACCTTAAGGAGACCTTTGCTCATCTCAGTGAGTTGCACTGTGACAAGCTTCATGTGGATCCTGAGAACTTCAAGGTCAGTTCTTAGCATGCTCATGTGTTCAATTTAAATTTGATATGGGGAAAAGAATAAAATTAATACCTTAATTTGTTATTCTGGGCTAGATCTCAAAATATGTGGGTATAGATCTCATGTCAATTAATTGCTAGCAACGTCTCCAATAAATTTGCAGCTGTTCAGAAAAGTTTTTCAGACAGACATTTGGTGTTTCTGTATGTAAGTCAGTTGATGAAATGCATCTCTGGAGTATATGAATCCTGAGACTGGAACACTGCCAAAAGGACCCAAAGTAGCAGACTTATAGAGTTGGTTATAGAATCCTCCTCACTTTGTGTTTTATTTCAGAAGGTTGCAGATACATGTAAGTAGACTAGCCCTTGAAATTGATATTTTGTTCTAGGGAAGGAGAAATTCCTTATTTATGTTGATTCTAATGATTGACACCAGCAAAAATATGAGAGAAAATTTGACAGATGTTTCTCATTGGTTTGATGAACTTCCTAAAAAAATTATAATACTAATGAGTAATATCATAAGTAGTTCCTGCTTCCTTCCTTATAGGAAACTCTAGTAAATACAATGTAATCCTACATTTGTAGAAACCAGGCCATTGGTGAATGAGAAAAGGGGCAAGGGACAAAATGGCAGAATGAGGAAAAGTAAGGAGGAAGCAGAAAAGGACCGAATGGGGGCAAGGAAGGCTGCTGGGAAGTCCTCAAGGAGGATAACTCACAAACACTGTTTGTCCGGAAAATTCTTTTCTGTATTTCCTTTTCTCATTTTTGTGTATCTTTTTGTGTTTCCTTTCATAGCTCCTGGGTAACATGCTGGTGATTGTTCTTTCTTCTTACTTTGGCAAGGAATTCACAGCCGAGGTGCAGGCTGCCTGGCAGAAGTTGGTGGTTGGGGTAGCTACTGCTCTGTCTCACAAGTACCACTGAGCCCCTTCCCTGATGTCCAGCATTCTGCACCCCCGCACCCCAGCTCTGTCCTAGCCATGACTACTGTGCTGGTCTCTGAAAGCAGGGCTTCTGTTTAATAAAGTCCATTCTCTTCAGTAATCCATGAGTCATATTTTGTTGTGTCTGTTTCTTACTTTTGTGTTTAAAGAAAGAAGGCTGATGGGCAGATGGTAAGGGAGAGACACAGAAGGACACTTGCGTTTCTTTGAGAACTGTGTTGGAATTCAGGAGAGGAAAGTGGATGTTACAGAATTTTTCTAGAGCCCCAGGAAAGAGGAAAAGTTGGGGATAATTCTCATGTAGGAAAGCAAAGGGTTAATACCATGGAGAAAATATTGTGTGCAGTCACTAAAGCTTAGTGTAGAGGGTGAAGAAATGCATGACAAATGATCACCTACAGTCTGTGTTATGTGCATCCTGATTCTTTAGATTGGTTAGAGTATGACTGGTGGATTGTATTTTAAGTTGTCTTTGTCCACATTAAAGATGAGAGAACAGTGATTCTTGTAGTTTCAGGCTATCAACAACATTGACCTTTCTGGTCTGCAGCATTTCAATATGGCAATAAACAGGAAAACAAAACAAAAAAACCCAACAATAGCAACAAAAATGCAGGCCTTGTATATGACACTCAAATTAGTTTTCTCTGGACCTGTCAAGAGATGAGTCAATGCCCATTCATAGCACCTACAGTCTGTGTTATGTGCCATTTAATTAAGTTAAACTTTAGACAGATCTAATGCTCAACCTGAGATAATCAGTTTAATTATTTTAAAAAATAATTTACTTTTCTTATGGTTTTTTTTTTACTTTTTTGTTTTTTTTCCCACTAATTAATTCATTTTACCATCTCCAATGCGGCCCTCTCCCCCATACCCCCTCACACAGTTTCTTCTCACATCCTGCCTCTTCTCCTCTGAAAGGGTTGATCCCCTCCTAGGGTATCCCCCCAACCCTGGCATATCAACTCTCTGCCTGACTAGGCACATCTTTTCCCACTGAAGTCAGACAAGGCCAGCAACTTAGGGGAATTGATTCTACAGACAGTCAACTACTTTAGAGAGAGACAGGCCTATACCCTCCACTTGTTGGCTGACCTATGAGAAGATTGAGCTACACATCTGCTACATATGTGTTGGGACGTAGGTTCAGCCTACATATGCTCTTCGATTGGAGGTACAGTCTCTGAGATCTCCCAACAGTCCAGTTTAGTTGACTCTGTTGGTCTTTCTGCGGAGTTCCTATCCTCTTAGGGTACCTCAATCCTTTCCCCATCTCTTACATAAGAGTCCCAAGCTGCATTCAATCTTGGCTCTGGGTCTCTGCGTTTGTTTCCAGGAGGGGTTCAGGTTTAAGTGTGGGCAGAGACAGGAGAGAGGGCCAAAGGGCCAGGAGAATGAATGGGAATCTGCAGTTGGCAAGATTGGGTATATGGGGGACATTACTAGGATGCGCCAGAGACTTGAGATGAGGGAGGCTTCTAAGGTTCCATGGGGGGGGGTGACCTTATCTGAGACTCATAGCAGTGGGGGTATGGAATCTGAACAGTCAACTTCCTGTAGCCAGACTGGAACCCCAGTGGAGGGATAAGGACACATCCACAAAACATTTGATCCCAATTTGTTCTGTCGACAAGAACTGCAGAGAGGGAGCAGGAATTGAGGGAATGGCCAACCAATAACAGGCCCAACTTTAGAACCATCCCATGGACAAGCATTAATCCTTGACCCTATACTCTCTTATGCTTGCAGACAGGAGCCTAGCATCACTGTCTTCCTAGAGGCTCCACACAGCAGCTGACTTAAAAACAAAACAAAACAAAACAAAACAAAACAAAACAAAACAAAAAACATTTATTTCTCTTAATCAAGTGTCTCTGCATTTATCTGTGTTTGGGTTTGTACATGTGAGTATAGGAGTCTATGGGCATCAAGTTCCACTAGAGCTGGAGTAACAGATGGTTTCGAGCTGTGTATGCTGAGAACTCAGATGTTCTGAGGTAAGTATTTGCTCTCAAACACTGAGTGATCATCTCTCCCACTCTAAATGAACATTCTCCAACAGATACTATATCATATGTTCTCTGGAACCAATGTAAGAAAAGGGACTAGTTGATAGAAAGCAGTAAATATATCAGAAAAGGTTTCAATGAAACCACCACTACAGACTTGGTTTTTGAAGGCATTCCTTGTCTCAAGGAGGAATGAAAGCTAAGAGATGCGACCACTGTGCTTTTCTGTGCTACTGTAATAAGCAATGGGATGATGATAGGGAAAGAATGTAAGTGGAATCTTCTCCAGTCAGGTGGGCATGATAATTTCATACACGGGACATCTACATGAATGCTAAAAAGTTCTGTCATTTAAAGTCACCGAACTAGATCTTGATGATTTGTATAAAACGATAAGATGCTGAAGAGATAAAATACTGGCAAAACTAGACAATAGGGATCTTGATTATAAAAAATCTCAATATTAATACTTTATTAAGTATTAAACAATAACACTTACCTGGTGAAATATGCTTATCACTCCACTACTTGAAAGGCTAAGCAAAGTGTCACAGTTTCAAGAGTTACCTGGGCAACAGATTGAGTTCAAGGCCAACCAAAGAACTCAGTGAGTTGCTGCCTCAGAATGAATAATAAAAACCTGGTCTGAGGGTGCTGCTCAGAGCAGAGCACTGTCCTAACATGCGGACTGCTAGGGAGTCAAGATCCACTAGCACTAAACTAAAGATACCAACTGAATTGATCAGTAAAGAATAAACAGTCTCAGGATTTCTGACTAAAGAAATGGAATTACTGAGAAAAATATTCTTAAGGATCCAAATTAATTTAAATGCTTAGGAACCATTACAGAGCTATAAAAGTTTAAAATGAAGAGGTAAAGCGAGGCATGCAACCTGAGGTGATGGTCAAAGGTGGGATGGGGGAGACATAGTGTCAGATTAACTCTAATATATGAGAAGAAAACAGAAGACAGTAGAAGATGAAATCACAAATACTGAGTGGATATAACTACATAAAGTGTAGATTGACTTGGTAAACTTATGTGGGTGAGCCACACTTGAGAGAATTTAAAGCTGCTCAAAGCAATTCAAGCCCTAGTTAATCTCTTGTCAAGGCTGGTGATCTCTAAATGGGAGAGGTAAGAGAGCCACATCTTGGCTACTTAACGATATCCCCTCATCCTGATCCCATAGATTGGTTATAGCATGACTGGAGGATTGTATTTTATGTTGTCCTTGTCCACTTTAAAGATGAGAGAACATTGACTCTTGTAGCTTCAGGCTATCAACAACATTGACCTATCTCATCTGCAGCGTTTCAATATGGCAATAAACAGGAAAACAAAACAAAACAACGATAGCAATGAAAATCCAGGCCTTGTATATGACAAATTAGTTTCCCCTGGACCTGTCAATAGATGAGACAATGCCCATTTTTCATAAATTTTCTTTTCTCCTTATGCCATCATGGATAATTTGGCTCTAGAGATAAGCAGATAAAGGATGGCAATTATGCAGTGGTGGGAAGAAAGTGTATTTGCCACATGTTTCAGAGCTAGATATGCCTGTAACTACTCCAATGTAAAATAAAAGGTAACTGAAAAATTGTCCTTCATATGCACACACACATATTCACATATACAGGTCAGGATGATAAAAGACTTTTGCTTGTTTTATTTCTCAAGACAAGGTCATATTCTGTAGCTTGGGTGGCCTAGAACTTAATATGTAGACTGTGTACTGGCCTCAAGCTCACAGACATGTGTCTGCCTCCTTCTCCTGAGTGCCGGGATTAAAGGCATGTGCTATTCTGTGTAGCCTATGATAGTTAGTATACATTTTCAATAAAAATTATTTGAGAGAAGTACTATTACCCTAGAATAGTTTTGCACAAAAAATGAGCAGTATTTAGTGGTTATGTCATTATAGCTTCTCATTTCTATTAAGAAAGATGGATTCCTCTGTTAGATTATGGATTCCTCTGTTAGATTATGAGCACTGTATCAACACACCCACCATGGTCCACTTTATTATTTTTATATTCAATGCATATGGACATTATCAGCTGTCACAGAAATATTTATTTTATATTCCTTCAGAACATTGGATTTGCTATTACATTTTTTTTGTTTCGTTTTGGTTTTTTTGAGACAGGGTTTCTCTGTATAGCCCTGGCTGCCCTGGAACTCACTTTGTAGACCAGGCTGGCCTCGACCTCAGAAATCTGCCTGCCTCTGCTTCCCAAGTGTTGGGATTAAAGGCGTGTGCACCACCGCTCGGCTTTGCTATTACATTTTTTCTGTATCTTTCTGTGACAGGTTACTTCTAGACATTCTGGACACAACAAAGTTAATTCTTCATTATGTAAAGAAACTGATTCCCATACCACCATGTCCTATCCTTGTAAATCCCAATTGTTAATTTTCTTCCTTGGAATAACATATTAAAAACTTTTTTTGTGTGATTTACTTACTCATTTCTGTATCTTCTATCTCCTAGTGAATAAGGCTAGAGAAAAGTTCTGTCTTGTCTCTCATATATTATAAATCCCAGGACTTGTGAAGGAGAATTCTAGAGCGAGGCAGCAGGAGTGGGAGGGTTAGTGAGTGAGCACCCTCATAGCAGGGTGGGGGGAGATAGGATAAGAAGGTTCAGAGGGGGACTGGGAAAGGGGATAACAATTGAAATGTAAATTTAAAAAAATCAATAAAAGAGAAACAAAAAAATCCCAGGAATGATAATAATAATTATGACATAGTTATGAGACAAATAATGATTGAGGGAACATTTGACATCACATGAATTAGCTGTCATAAAGAAACAGTTTCAAGATCCTGGATTAACATGATATGGGGATTGTGGAGGGTTTATTAATAGACAAGGTAATTAATACAACTTTGTAGGAAATTGCCCCAAGACTCTGCTGAAGAGAAACTTAGGCTTACTGGTTATGACATTTGGAAGCTTAAACTCAGGACTACCAACTATCTACCAAGATTAAATCATGGAGCTAGAAGCTAAAGGAATATGTATGTACATATTTTCCATCTCACAAATGACTTCCTTTTAAAAGATCATAGTTCTAGAAGGTACCAGAGACCGAGGAGCTGAGAGACTTTCAGGATTCAAAGGGAGGAGGGACCTAAGATGAAATGCTCTACAGTGAGGAGAGGGAACTTGTAGAGTACACCTCCAGTGGAAAGACAGGGCATCAAGTGAGGGATGGCGTGACCATCCCACAGTCATAAACTCTGACCCAATACTGTTCTTGTCTAAAAGAGCTGCAGGGACAAATGAAGAAGGGCCTGAGGAAAAGAAGGTTCAGTGACAGGTCCAAATTAAAATCCAGCTCATGGGGAGGCTCCAAGGCATGATACTACTACTGATGCTATGGTGTGCTTAAAGACAAGAGCCTAGCATGGCTGCCTGCTGAGGGGCCCAACATGAAGTTGAGTCAGTTGCAGATATTTACACCCAAACAATGGACAGAACCACTGTGGTTGAATTAGGGAAAAGCTGGAAGAAGCTGAGGAGGAGGAAGACCAGCAGTCTCAACTGACCTAGACTCCTGAGATCTCTCATACACTGAGCCATCAACCAGGCAGCATACATCAGCTGATATGGGGCCACTGACACAGATATAGCAGAGGACTGCCTGGTCTGGCCTCAGTGAGAGAAGATGCACCTAACCCTTGAGAGACTTTAGGTCCCAGGGAGTGGGGAGGTCTGGTGAAGTGGAGTGGGGGGCCATCTTCTTGGAGATAGGGAAGGAGGTATGGGATGAAGAACAGTCAAAGGGCAGACTGGGAGGGAGATAACAATTAGACTTTAAAAAGATTAAATTTATCACTGAAAAAGAGAGAGAGAAGAAGAAGAAGAAGAAGAGGAAGAGGAGGAGGAGGAGGAGGAGGAGGAGGAGGAGGAGAAGGGAAGAAGGAAGGAAGGAAGGAAGGAAGGAAGGAAGGAAGGAAGAGAACAGAGCCCGTTCTTATTCATATGTTCTTTACAGCCTCACAAATAAAAATATCTATTCACCACTACATTAAAATAGCTATAAAACCTTAAAAGCTGTCAGTAGAAAGTCACTGCTAGGGATGAACTTCATAATGTATAATTCAGTCCTAGCTGCAATAGTGCATGTGGATGTTACTGCATGGATATATTCCGTCATTTCAGAGTTAGGTTACAAACACACAAAAAGTGAAAACAGAGCCGAGTTGAAGAAACCAGAAAGCTTGGTCATTCAACACTCTCAGTCTTTAACCAGTCAGGAGCATAGCGAAGGCTAAACCCTCACCCTTTTCACTAGGCAGCTACACTTATCCTGGAGGGCTGCAATGGCATGGGGTCAAGACTGTGCCTTCACTGGGTGGAAAATGCTGTCATGTTCACAGAGTAGACTTCTCTACTTCAGTGTATGTTGGAGGTAAATGTGGAGACACACTGTACTTCAACACAACAATATACTTTTTACTTAGAAACTGAAATGTATTAGGAATGGCTTTTCTGGGGCTGTGGGAACTAAGAAGATCATGGCCTAAGCCTACTGAAAATGAGTTCAATAGTTTTGCACACCACTTTTTGTTATACGTGGCTTGTGAGTAAGAGTCATATTTCTCTCACTTAGGACCTTAACCCCATTCCTAAAAAGAACCTCAGACATGAAGAGACCCTGATATAACTGTCTATATGAGGCTATGCCAGTGCCTGGCAAATACAGAAGTGGATGCTCACAGTCATCTATATGATGGAACACAGGGCCCTCAACAGAGAAGCTAGAGAAAGTACCTCAGGAGATGAAGGGGCTGCAACCCTAAAAGAGGAACAACAATATGAACTAACCAGAACCCCCAGAGCTCATGACTCTAGCTGCATATGTAGCAGAAGATGGCCTAGTCGGCCATCATTGGGAAGAGAGGCCCCTTGGTATTGCAAACTGTATATGCCCCAGTACAGGGGAAAGCCAGGGCCAAGAAGTGGGAGTGGGTGGGTAGGGGAGCAGGGTGGGGGGAGGGTAGAGGGCACTTTCAGGATAGCCATTTGAAATGTAAATAAAGAAAATATTTAATTAAAAAAAAGAACCTCAGACTTGCTGGAGTTTTCCCATGTTTGCCTATGCTTCAGCTTAAATGTATTAATCCCTCTAAGTCTAAAATGAAAAGGGAAGAATGTGAAAGATACCCTTGCAGATCTCCTATTGGGGGAAGGGGCTAAACAGAAGGGAGGAAGGAAGGAAAGAGAGTGAACTCTGGGAAAGCTGCAGCAGGAGGCTCTGTCTCCCTGAGGCAGGGGGCCTACTGGACACTATCTTAGTGCAATGCTATCTAGACCTTACCCCACTGGACCCCACCCTGTCTTGCCCAGCCTCTCTTGACCAATAGCCTCAGAGTCCTGGGGAGGGGGAAGGGGAGCAAGGTCCAGGGTGAAGAATAAAAGGACAGGTCTTCAGCCTCTTGAACACACTTGCTTCTGCACACCTGAGATCATCTCCAAGCTTCTAGACCTCACACCATGGTTCACTTCACAGCTGAGGAGAAGGCAGCTATCACAGGCATCTGGGATAAAGTGGACTTGGAAAAAGTTGGAGGAGAAACTCTGGGAAGGTAAGGTCTGGGACCAGGACTGGAGAGGAATGGAGAAAATTTGTGCTTGTGCATGGCAGAAATTTCCAGTCTTTCTATGGGGTTTTGTGGCACACTCTGACTTTTTAACTGCTAATGTCCTGTGTCTTAGGCTCCTGATTGTTTACCCATGGACTCAGAGATTCTTTGACAAGTTTGGAAACCTCTCTTCTGCCCTTGCCATTATGGGAAACCCCCGGATTAGAGCCCATGGCAAGAAAGTGCTGACATCCTTGGGCTTGGCAGTTAAGAACATGGACAACCTCAAGGAGACCTTTGCTCATCTTAGTGAGCTGCACTGTGACAAGCTTCATGTAGATCCTGAGAACTTCAAGGTCAGTTCTGAGCATGCTCATGTGTTCATTATGGATTTTACTAGGGACAATACTAGGAGTTGAGATTGTGATTGCTAATGCCTTGACAGATGTTAGAGTGCATGGGTCCAGAACTCCTGTCAGTAGACTTGTTGAAGAAGTCTTAATATTTAGCTGTGCACATATTGTGGACAACAAGGATTTGGGTGCAGATTTGAGTAAGCTATCAGCATGCCTAGGGCCTTGGGTTTGATTCTGAGCATTGGAAACTAAGCATTCCAATATTGGAATTTTTTTAAAAGGAGTATGTTTTTATAAATTAGTACATCTATACTAGAAGAAACTGAATTTGTAATTAATACCTTATCATTTGAATGGAAAATATCTTATTTACTTGTGTCAACCTTAATATTCAATCCTTTATGGAAGACCTGAGGTCGAAATCAAAATATAAATTTTTTTCTTATCATTTTGACAACTTTCTAAATATTTTACTTTTCCACTGAGCATTATTAGCACACTTTGAGGCTTCTTTCTCTTTGGTTGTACACTCAAATCTACTAAGCATCTTGTATCGCAATCATGTGTTGATTTAGATTTGGCCATTGATAAATGAGACAGGGAGCAAAGATGGGAGGATGTAAATAGGGCAGAATGAGGAAAGGTACAGATATAGCCAGTTGAGTGGTGGCTGAGTACAAGAGGAGTCATGCAATTCAGTTGTCAAATGCATAACAGGAGAAGTGGTAGATAGCGAGGGACTGGAATTCTCAAGGAATGTAACTTTTACATGTCATGGTTTTGAAACTACTGATCATTCCTATGTGCCATTTCCTTACAGCTCCTGGGCAACATGTTGGTGATCGTCCTTTCTACCCATTTTGCCAAGGAATTCACCCCAGAGGTACAGGCTGCCTGGCAGAAGCTGGTGACTGGAGTGGCCAATGCTCTGTCCCACAAGTACCATTAAACTCCATTCCAGTACACCAGCAATCCCGTGTGTCTCCGATAGCCTCTTTGAGTCCATGAGGACTGGATTAGGCATTGAGAGCACAAATTTTGTTTAATAAAATTGATTCTTAATAACATTGACTTTTTGGTTTTGTTTGTTCATTTTTACTTTTATGTTGAAGAAAGATCTTAATGGGCTTATTGGTGGGAAAAGACAGAAGAAGAAACCAGATAGCTTCTTCACTAGAGTGAGGGATATATTAGGGAAAGGGCTAAGCTAAAGAAGGATGAAAAGATGAGAAAGTTTTCTCCAGGAAGAGATGAAAGGGTCTGTTCAGTATAAGATAGGGTACAGGGGAATGCCAGGGCCAAGAAGTGGAAGTGGGTGGGTAGGGGAGCAGGGCGGGGGGAGGGTATAGGGAACTTTCGGAATAGCATTTGAAATGTCAATTAAGAAAATATCTACTAAAAAAAGCGTACAAAATATTTACTGTGCAAGGTAAAAAGTACGATTACAGGTGCCTGGAGGTAAAGAAGACTAGTAAGATGTGCTATTTTTTTTAAGTTTCTTTTTATGCATATGAGTGTTTTTCCTGCATAGACATGTGTGTGTACTACCTGTGTGCAGTGCTCATGCAAGGTACAATATAGAAATATATCCCCTGGAACTTGAGATACAGCCAATTGTGAACTGCCATGTAGGTCCTGGGAATTGAAGTCTGGTCCTTTGAAAGAGCTATTTATCATTGAGCTTCCTCTCTGACCTGCTAGAGATTTTTTTAAGAGAATACTTTATCTAAAATATGAACTAATAGTATTGTTTTTGATTAGTTATATTTTTAAAAGAGCTATCTTACATCTTGGGAGACTGAGACTTTAAAGAAAAGGGTGGAATTAAGTGAAAGTTGGGAGCATTCCTGAAAAAATTACAGTAGTTACTGTACCTATACTTCCTTTAGGTACTTGGGAAGGTTATTCCGCTGGCAGAGTGAGGAATAAAGGCTATGGCATTCAGTGGTCCAGAGCTTGTAATGGAATGTAACATGGGCTTACATGAAATGAGCTTACATTTAGGAGAGGAGTGATACACTTGGGGATCATTTGTGAACAAGGAAGATTTTATGTAAGTGAAGACTACATGATTATAAGAAGGTTTAGTCTCTACTGAAGGGTACATTACATTGGTATCTTGAATAAAGACTACTCAGTAGACAGAACAGTTAAACAAGGGGAAAATGTGACAAAGGTCAGAGGTTACACTCCCCTGAGTATAAAATCATAGCCTATGACTATGTTTCTGGGAATGATAAACTCAATACTTAGGAGGCTGAGGCAAAGACAGTTAGTTTAAGACATTTCAAGTCATTTAGGAATGTTAAGCCACACTAGAAAAGTAACTGAGACCTGGTGGCACAATGAAAATGCAAGAAGGGGTTAGGGGCGTTGGTCATTGTACAGCACTTGCCAGTAGGCACAAAACCCCAGGTTTAATCCATAGCTATTCATTCAGTACCAAACCAATGGAGTAAATTTTTAGTAACTACAACTTTCATTAGGATAACTATGCTGAGAATTGAGATAATTGAGACAGTAAAGTTCTTTTGTATATAAAGTGGATGCAAAATTGCAGACATGAAATAACAGGAAATGTAATTGCTTAAACCTATTAAGTAAAGCAAGGCATTCAACCTGTGAAGGATGGCAAAGGTAGATGAGAACACCGTGAAGAACACATGCTGTCTGATTTACCAAGAAGAATGAGTAGAAAGATGAGAGGATGTCTGAAATCATCGCACTTTGGTTTACATAGCTAGAGGAGGCCATGAAGTGACCTGAGACCCTCGTGTCAATGAGTTTGCTTGAGATAGTGCAGGGTGCTCAGGGAGATATAACTTTCTTGTCCTGAGTCAGTCTCATACACAGTGCTTGAGTCTGCAAAGAGTGGAAGCTACAGTGCTGAGCTGTGGCAAAAATAATTCCAGCTCTCCTTTCTTGAACTCAACACACTGTCAGTAGCTGACTTTCCTTTTCATCTCCACCGCAAGGATGGAGACCTTACTTACTGAGACAAGGACATAGCTGAGCTCCATGTGATTTCAATGATGGCCACATCAGAATACGTGTGGGATCTCACTGCATTCAAAGCGATTCAGCAAGCTAGTGAGGACCATGCCCATTTTCAGTATCTTATTTCTCTTGTCTCCTCTGTTATTCTGGCTTCTTGTGTCATTATGTAAAATATGATGGTGAGGGACTGATGGCAGAAAATATGCCCTCAGCCTTTAGAAAGTTCAATCTATGACTTTCATTCAAAAGTCCAAAGAACATAATTTTAAAATTGTTTATAATTTGCTTTCACATTGATCAGGATGACATGATTATTAACAAAAATTCTTGGTTCTTTAGCTATTTCTATTAATTGAAATACAGAGGAGAGAGAAGATAAAAGAGGCTGACAATAATTCACTAACATTAATATTTTCATTATTAGTTCTTTATGTATATATTTGTGTTTGCCCATAAGGATAAGAGTGTATGTCTGTCTCTCTACTTAAGTGTATGTCTGTCTCTCTACTTATGTGATTCGTTAGTATGACTCTGCATTGATGAATGCAAGAGACAGATTTGTCTATGCTTTGGTGATATTTATCTTTGGTTTTTTTTCATTTTTAATTTTTGGCACAGGGTTTCTCTGTGTAATAGCCCTCACTGCTCTGGAACTCACTCTGTAGACCAGACTGGCCTCAAACTCACAGAGATCAGCCAGCCTCTGCCTCCTGAGTACTGAGATTAAAGGCATGGATCACCACACCCAGCTATGATATTCATCTTTTCCTGGTAATTTAATTATTAAATTTTTTCTCTCATAAAACATATCCTGACCATAGTTTCCTCTCCTTCTATTTCACCCAGTTCCAACCCTCCTATAATCCCATTTTCTTTCCCACAGATATACTTCTCCTCCATTTCCCTTCAGAAGAGAGCTAGCCTCCCAGGGATATCAACCTACATGGCATAAACAAGTAAACACCCTGTGCAGGCTGGTTAGTCAGCAAGCCTCAGGAATCTCACTCTTTAACACGTCACTTTTTGTACTCTTCAGTGTTACTTGTATAATCCCCACTAGTTAATCTCTAGCTCTGATCTTCGTGCCAAATCCCCTTGCACGTCTATTGGACCCATTCACACAGCTGTCTCCTAGGTACCTTTTACTGCTGAGCACAGCTGTCTCCTAGGTACCTTTTACTGCTGAGTTTTTTCAGTTTTTCTGCCAGGGCTTTTCCACTAGTTTCAACTGCTTTAGTCACAATGTGCTTATGTTCCCCACTCAAAATAGAGACTTAGCTCTTGACTTTTCTTGTTTTCTTTCCTGTTATCAATAACAATAATATTTTGGCTTATAGGTCAAAGAAAAGTGATTTATAACATAATTTAAAAATCACTCTTGACACCTCTCTGCCATACCATAATATACGATTCCCCATTTTGGAATAAAAAAAGCCCCCACAGCTATGGCATTGATATTTTGATGTATAAATGCAGTCACACTGGGCTAGGGCATCTGAAGGCCCTGGACTGGATTCCTAATTCTTCAGCACAGAAGCACCAACTATCCAGTCAATGCATCCACCAACAAACTACATGGTTTGGATTGGTTACTCAATTTTATATTACTGAAATCATACACTGCATCTCTCTTCCCTGGTACACATTTCCTCTCTTTTTCTTCCATTTCATTCTGAGCCCCACAGGCTTCCTTCCTCCATGTGTTTATGTCTTCTTTCCTTCCTCTTTCCTCCACTTCTCCATCTCACTGCCTCCCTCCTTTCATCTCTTTTAATTAGATTTCCTCTCTTTCTTTCCATTCTCTCCCTCCTTCCCTCCCCTCTCTTCCTTTTCTCTCTGCCTTCCTCCATCAATTCCCTTTCTTCTTTCCTTCTTTTTCTCACCTCCTGCTTCTCTCACCTCCCTCCCTTCCTCTTTCCCTACCATTCTCCTTCTCCCTCCTTCCCTTCATTCCTTTCTTATTTTCCATTTTCTCCCTTCCTGTAATATATCCAGCTATGAAATTGTCAGTATAATTTGAATTGGAATAAAAGAATGAATGCTCTTCAAATATTAAAAAAAATTCTCTCCTACAATACCACCCTACTATAATTTTCTTTCCCCACAACTCCCTCCCACCAAACCACTGCCACCTTCCCTCTCACCCAGATCCAATCTTCCTCCATTTCCATTCAGAAATGAGCAGGTCTTCCAAGGATATCCACTGAATCTGGTCTAACAAGTTACAATAAGATGAGGCACAAATCCTCATATCAAGATTGGGCCAGGCAACACAGCAGAATAAAAAGGCTCCCAAGAGTAGGCAAAAGAGTCAGTATCACTTCTGACTCTTAACTGCTAGGAATCCCATAAGAATATCAGTCTAATAACTGTAATATATACGCAGAGTCTGGGCTTTAGTCTCTGTGAGTCCCTATGAGTTCTGCTTAGTTGATTCTGTGGGCTGGTGTTTTGTTCTCCTGGTTTCCTTGACCCCTATAAGTACTAAGAATCCTTCCTCCCCTCTTCCATGGGGTTCACTTAGCTCTGCCTAATGTACAGCTGTGGGTTTCTGTATCAGTTCCCATCACTTCACTATTTCCCTTTAGAAAATAATCTGTGGCTTTCTGTGCTTCCCCCCCACCTCCACAAAGCACTACTAAAGCTATCCCCTCCCCCCCCCACCTCCACAAAGCACTACTAAAGCTAGCCCATTTGAATAAAAATCAGTGTGGTTTATACTTCCTTTGTGGTCTTTGTCACATTATAATTTCAAACAGTGATGTGGTAAATATCTGGCTTGTGTCTTTATATGTTTCATCAAAATGTTCCCGTGGTAGCCCATCATCCCATGCCTATTTTTGTAGGTACCAGAGCACTATTCATTTATTTAATTTTTGTGAGCATTCATTTCAATAAGGGAAAGTAAAATGATTTGTATTCATCAGGGTTTTGTCAAAGGAGAAAGAAAATAAGGCAAATTTAAGACAAAATACATATGCATGTACTACTTGAGTTCATGCATTATATTTTTTAAAAAAGAGAAGAGAAAGTTATGGTGCTATAAGAAGGTGAGGGTGGATATGATTAAAATACATTGCATGACATAACTTATGAAATAATAGAAATACTTTTAATAAAAATTTAAAACATACTTCAGAAGATAACAAGTTTCTAGAGACAAAGAGGAACTAGAGTCATCTTGATAAGAATTTTATGCCACATTCTACTCCATGAAACTGAATCATAGAAAAGGATGAGATCGTGTGTGGTTGGTGGCTGTATGAATAAGCAATGGGTGAACCAGATGGTAGATAAACAGAGGGAATAATGCTTCTGCATCAAAACACAGAATTTAGGAAAGCCAACACTACAGCCAGCTAGCGTAAACTAGAGAGGGTGGACATATTTTTCATTCACAAGCAAAATAATTCCTTCATATCTCAAGTTAACTTGCTCATAGGGCAGGGAGCACAGGAACCTGAGTTGGGCATAAAGGGCAGAGCAGGCCCAGCTGTGCCTGCACTTACTTCTGGCACAGCTGTGTTTACTAGCAACCTCAGCTGAGACACTATGGTGGAGCTGACTGTAGAGAAGGTGAAGGCAGAAGAATTTGGAGTTGAGTCCCTGGAAAGGTCTGTATCTGACAGCCTAAGGGAGCAAGTGGAAGGAGGTATGTGGAGGCACTGAATTTCTCTGTCCTCGTGTTTCACTTTCTAGGATACTGACCGTCTATCCACACACCAAGAGACACTTTGACCACTTTGGAGACTTCTCCTTCCGTGCTGCCACTGAAGGTAACCCCAAACTGAAGGCTCTTGGTAAGAAGATGATGGAATTCCCCCACGTTCTCTTTTACTTTCCTACACTTCATCATCTAATGATTTTCAACTTTTGCTCAATATCCTTCTTAATTACCCCTTTCACAATCTTCAATTAAAGGTATAGCCTGCCTTTTGTGCCCCACCCACAGCTCTACCTCCATTTATACTCAAGTCCCTTGCTCAGATCACAAGGCAAATGATACATTCTGGTTTTTATTTTCTAATTCTAGATTTGGGAAAACATTCTCCCATCTCTCCCTAATATAGGAGGCTTTGAGAGTCTTCTCACAAGGAAGAGAGTCAGAACATCTGGTTTTAGAGGACATGAGAGCTAATATCCGCTTATCAGTGGGTGCATATTAAGTGACTTCTTTTGTGATTGGGTTACCTCACTCAGGATGATATCCTCCAGATACATCCATTTGCCCAAAAATTTCATAAATTCATTGTTTTTAATAGCTGAGTAGTACTTCATTGTGTAAATGTACCACATTTTTTGTATTCATTCCTCTGTTGAGGGACATCTGGGTTCTTTCCAGCTTCTGGCTATTATAAATAAGGCTGCTATGAACATAGTGGAGCATGTGTCCTTGTTACCAGTTGGAATATCTTCTGGGTATATGCCCAGTAGAGGTATTGCTGGATCTTCCGGTAGTACTATGTCCAGTTTTCTGAGAAACTTCCAGACTGACTTCCAGAGTGGTTGTACCAGCTTGCAATCCCACCAGCAATGAAGGAGTGTTCCTCTTTCCCCACATCCTCGCCAGCATCCACTGTCACCTGAATTTTTGATCTTGGCCATTCTGACTGGTGTGAGGTGGAATCTCAGGGTTGTTTTGATTTGCATTTCTCTGATGATTAAGGATTTCAAACATTTTTTAAGGTGCTTCTCAGCCCTTTGGCATTCTTCAGTTGAGAATTCTTTGTTTAGCTCTGTACCCCATTTTTAATGGGGTTATTTGAATTTCTGGAGTTCAGCTTCTTGAGCTCTTTGTAAATATTGGATATTAGCCTCCTATCAGATTTAGGATTGGTAAAAATTCTTTCCCAATCCGTTGGTGGCCTTTTTGTCTTATTGACAGTATCTTTTTGCTTTACAGAAGCTTTGCAATTTTATAAGGTACCATTTGTCGATTTGTGATCTTACAGCACAGGCCATTGGAGTTCTGTTTAGGAATTTTACCCCTGTGCCCATATCTTCAAGGGTTTTCCCCACTTTCTCCCCTATGAATTTCAGTGTCTCTGGTTTAATGTGGAGGTCTTTGATCCACTTAGACTTGAGCTTTGTACGACGAGAAAGGAATGGATCAATTCGCATTCTTCTACATGTTGACTGCCAGTTGTGCCAGCACCATTTACTGAAAATGCTGTCTTTTTTCCACTGGATAGTTTTAGCTCCCTTGTCGAAGATAAGGTGACCCAAGGTGGGTGGGTTCATTTCTGGGTCTTCAATTCTATTCCATTGGTCTACCTGTCTGTTGTTATACTGTACCATGTAGTGTTTTTTTTTTTTTGTTTTTTGTTTTTTTTTTTTTTTTTTTTTTTTTTTTTTTTTTTTTTTTTTTTTTTTTTTTTTTTTTTTTTTTTTTTTTTTTTTTTTTTTTTTTTCACAATTGCTATGTAGTACAGCTTGAGGTCAGGCATGGTGATTCCACCAGTTTCTTTTATTGTTGAGGATAGTTTTTGCTATCCTAGGGTTTTTTTTTTTTTTATTTTTTATTCCAGATGAATTTGCAAATTACCCTTTCTAACTCAGTGAAGAATTGAGTTGGAATTTTGATGGGGATTGCGTTGAATCTGTAGATTGCTTTGGGCAAGATAGCCATTTTGACTATATTAATCCTGCCAATCCATGAGCATGGGAGATCTTTCCATTTTCTGAGATCTTCTTAAATTTCTTTCTTCAGAGACTTGAAGTTCTTGTCATACAGATCTTTCACTTCCTTCGTTAAAGTCACACCAAGGTATTTTATATTATTTGTGAATATTGTGAAGGGTGTTGTTTCCCTAATTTCTTTCTCATGCTGTTTATCTTTTGTGTAGAGAAAGGCCACTGATTTGTTTGAGTTAATTTTATATCCAGCTACTGCGCTGAAGCTGTTTATCAGTTTCAGGAGTTCTCTGGTAGAATCTTTAGAGGACATGAGAAAAAGAAAAATCAGAATTCCATGAAATTAGTAAAGGTTAAGATGAGGAAAAAAATATATGGATGGAAGGTCTCAACAACTTATTAGAGATGGAACAACAATAGTGGTAAAGAGATAGCCCATCATCAGACTAATCAAATGATTATTAAGCATACACTTAGGATATAAATATATACATAGACAAAATATATGTACATATACATATATACATAAACACACATGTATATTTACTTTTTATTTTTGAAAAAATTATCTAGGCATCAAATTGGGATAGAATGTTGGCAGAAACCCATGGTGTTTGGTACAGTTGTTCAGAAACCAAGATTAATTTCTCTATCATATGCATGTCTGTCTTCCTCTCTCCCACAGCTCCTGGGCAGCATGATAGTGATTGAGCTGTCTTGACACTTTGGCTACAAATTTATTCCATCAGGCTGCTTTTGTGAAGGTGGTGGCTGCCGTCGTGGATGCTATGGCTTACAAGTATTACTGAGACCCCTTCTTTCACATGGTCATTCAAAGACTCTTCCCTAGAATCCTGTGTTTTGAAGGGTTTTTTTTGGGGGTTGTGTGTGTCCATCCTCATGGCATAGAATCTGCTTAATAAATAATGTCATGACTTATTTCATTCATTTTTCCCACTTAGGGATGTGCAACCCAAAGAGGATCTACAAGGAAAAAGCTGCTCTATATTTATGCAAATAGTTGGAAGAAAACTCTTTATAGATACTAAGGGAAGACAAAACATAGGATTTGTCATAAGTGTTTCATATAGAGAGGGTCTTATGAGAAACTTCCAACTGGGGAAACAGGCTCAAGGCTGGCTACTGTTGTGATCCAGCAATTACCATGCAATAATAGCACCAATCTAATGCATATTGACTATCAAAAGCATTGCCATGATTCTTCCTTTATCTGTAGACTTTAGCCTACACTACAACATATCAAGCCACCTTTCTATAAAAAAAAAACCTTCTTTGTCTTACTAGCCCCCAAATACCAATTTAAAATTTAGCTCCTGAATTATGTTGGCTGCTTATTCAATGAACTAATTCTGCCTAAAGAAATCTCTGTGAACTTTTTCACTCTACCAACTTTTCAAATTGCTTTTTTCTTTTTTTTTTTTTTTTTTTTTTTTTTTTTTTTTTTTTTTTTTTCTTTTTGGTTTTTCGAGACAGGGTTTCTCTGTATAGCCCTGGCCGTCCTGGAACTCACTTTGTAGACCAGGCTGGCCTCAAACTCAGAAATCCGCCTGCCTCTGCCTCCCGAGTGCTTGGATTAAAGGACACATACACTTCCAAACATGCACTCTTGCAAACATGAACACATGCATGCATACACATGGTCATGCTTTACAAATTTCTGCTTTGTAGGAGAGATTTATACTGCATTCTTTCTTGCAATTAAATTGTATTTTGCAATTAAGTTACTATAGAGGTAGTAAGCTGACATTAATTCAATGAAATAATCATGGACAAAAGAACCATTATTCAGTATATTGAAACATCTGTGGCTGGAGCTAATCTGAATAATAATAAGATATTATAAAGCTCTACTCAAATGCTACAAACTACAGGAAGGAAAAAGGAAGAAACCACAAATTCTGATCACAGGTAGAAAAATTTCTTTGAATGTTCTTTCTGCTACATGTGAAATTAGAAACATTTTTAGAATTTTCTAACTTATATGTGTTTCTTGAAACTATGTTCTTATTGGCTGCTTTTAGATGTACTTGTTATTCAGAACCTGGCTCCTCTTTCTTTGTGAAGTCACCCAGTCTCCGAAAGAAAACACACACACACACACACACATACACAGACATGCACACACACACACACACACACACACACACACACACACACACACCCTCATATATGGATTCATATATATATATATATATATATATATATATATATATATATATATATACATATATACATATATATGGCATATATTGGGGAAAGTACTGTTGTAGTAACTTTGCCTATATTGCAGGATATATTGACCACATTATACTGCACTGTTGGTAGCAAGCCTGACTTCAGAGGCTGTTTTGTGTTCAATCTGTCCTTCTCAGTGTATAGCATATAACAGACACTGAGAATGCTTTGTAGATAGAAAGTATCTTCTAGATTCCTCAGCTCATCTCCCAGTGGCAGGGCAACTCTAGAGCTATTTCATAGAGCTCATGTTTCTGAACAGATAAAATTACAAGAGTCAGATATTAAAGGAGGGAATTTAGGGGAACATATTGCATTTAGGAAAACACAGTGTTTAGAGGTTACATCATCATAGCTCCTTATTCCTACCCTGGAAGATAAGTTTTACCATGCTTATTTATGGGCAACAATATAACCTGCTAGGTTCCACTTTATTATTTCCATATTTTCCTCATAGGACCATTACTTATTAGTTTCTATAGTACATACATTTGTTGGGTTTTTTTTTTTCTCCTGTTTCAGAACACTGACTTGGTTATTCTAACTTATAAAATACTTTTTCTCTAGTATTTTTCCATGACAGGTCATTTGGATATAGAATAGTAACTTCATCCTTAGAGAGAATGATTATGATATAACCATGTCCTACTCTTATGAATCCCTATTGTTAATTTTCTTTTTAGAAAATAATATAAAAAATATTTGATTGATTTACTTTTCTTCTTAGAAAATAATATTAAAAATATTTGATTGATTTACTTTTCTTCATTTTCCATATTTGTTATCTCCTAGTTTATGAGTCTAGAAGAAAAATGATCAAAATACATTGAATACAGGCATGGAATTATAAAGAATGAAAAAAAATATTTTACAATTTGAAAAACATGTCTGGATTATAATGTTTGAGTATTTGGAAGGGACATCATGTGCTAATACTATTGAATATTTGTTGCTTGTGATGACCAAGGTGAAGAAAGATGTTTCTGAATAGTGGGGCACATAGATAAAGTAGAGAAACACTATAATAGAGAAGTATCACACTGTTCTCAGTTTAGGCAGTGGATGAAGATCCCAAGGCCTCAATGATAAAAAAAGAGAGTGAAAACTTAGCAGGGAGCTTGGGAGTACTGGGATGCCACACTGTATCAGAAATATCTCCTCTGCTACATATGCATCTAGAGACATAGCCATCATTGGGAAGAGAGGCCCCTTGGTCTTACAAACTTTATATGCCCCAGTACAGGGGAACGCCAGGGCCAAGAAGGGAGTGGGCGGGTAGGGGAGCAGGGCTGGGGAAGGGTATAGGGAACTTTCGGGATAGCATTTAAAATGTAAATAAAGAAAATATCTAATAAAAAAATAAAGAAGGCATCCGTGGTAAAAATTAAACTAGGTATATAAGAATCCATTTAATAGACAAATAAATAAACAGATATAAAAATTAAAAAATATCTCTCTTCTTCTCTTTACATTCAAGTCTTCAACATCAAGAAACCAAGCTACAGAAGTTCTTAACCTGAGAACTGAAAAGTATGTTCCATGGGGGGAAAAGCCAGACAGCAAGGAGGCTTTGGAAGAGTTATAGAGATGCAAAAGTAAAGTTTTATAAAGATTGAACGAAAAAGCATGTAGAGGACTTGAGAGTGGGCTATCTTAGCATTTCTATCATGTGGTAAGACACCAGGATCAAAACCACTGGGGAGGAAACCATTTACTCATCACAGTCCTCTCAAGTCTTACTCCATGGGGTGGTGCAGGGGAAGAAGGATGTCAGGACAAGACTTCAGGTCATGGACCTGGAGGCAGGAGCTAAAGCGGAGGCACAGAAGAACACTGCTCACTGGGTTGCTCCTAGTGGCTTTCTCAGTCTGCTTTCTTACCACATCATGAAGCACCTGATGAGGGGTGGCACCGTCCTCCATGGGCTGCCCACCAATGTCAGCTATTAATCAAGAAAATACCCTATAGATTTGCCTAAAAGTAATCCTTGATGGAGGAATTTTTTTTCTTTTTCTTTTCTTTTATGTTTTTTAACTCTTTCTCAACAGATTTTATTGGTCAAGAGCAGAGTATACAGATATTCCCATTCTTATCACATATACCCATAAAGAGCCATATATTGTGTTCATGCACCCAAACTCTGAAGAGACACATTGTGTTCATGTACACAAATGAAGAGCTATGTATTGTTTTTCTTTGAACTTATTCCAGTGATGTTCCAGCCTCAAATTTGGCAGGTTTCACTAAGACCTCTCATAACAACCAAATGCTCATAATACCCCCTTCCACCAACTCACAATTTTATGCTACACCCAGAACATACTCAAAATTTCCATCTTTCACAGCACATTATCACAACTGTTAGGAAAGTGGATTGCCATGACCAGACATCACAGTTCTGACAGGGCAAGGACCAAAGACTGGCTTTCTTAGAAAATGGTTCTACTAGAAACATGGGACCAGATAGAACTGAAAATATTCCATACACAAGTGCACGACTGAGACACCAAATTGCCATTTAGTATGCTTTGTATTGTAGAATATAAAACTAGTCCCTTCTATGGAATGTTATGGTGACTCCTGAGGCAGTCACGGCCTCTCCTGATTCAGTATCCTGCTATTTTCTGGTTGTACCAAAAAATAAGGTAAGGGCCAATCTGCTCACACAGGATAGCAAGGGCAGGAGCCAGGGCAGAGCATATAAGGTGAGGTAGGATCAGTTGCTCCTCACATTTACTTCCGACATAGTTGTGTTGACTCACAACCCCAAAAACAGATATCATGGTGCACCCGACTGATGGTGAGAAGGCTGCTGTCTCTGGCCTGTGGGTAAAGGTGAATGCGGATGCAATTGGTGCTGAGGCTCTGGGCAGGTTGGTATCCAGGTTACAGCAAATGATTTAACCTCTTAAAAAAACATTTATAGTTAAAAAACGAGATGAGGTGGGATTTCCTCACCTTTTAAAAATGTTGCTAGAGCTACTAAAAAGCTTGCATTTATAAAGTAGTTGATAAAAATATTCCTCTGGATTGTGCAAGAAGGAAGGCAGGACCACTGACAGATGTGCTGGCTGCTTAGTCGGACTTGACTTCTTTGTCTTCTTCAGAGGCTGGACTCTGGTTTTCAGTCTCTCCATTTTCTGCAGGCAGATCTCTAGTTTGCTGGTCAGCCACTTCAGTCTGTTTACCCTTTGCTCCCCTCTTCTCTTTTATCTGCACTTTTTTGCCTGATGCTTTATCCTTTCTCAAGGCCCTTTTGGGCTTCCTGTCCATTGACAGGGGCAGGCTTGGCTAACAGCCTCTCAGAATGGTGCTTGGGGTATACCTTCGCCTTCTTCTCACCTTCTTCTTGGGCATCATAGATGTGCTAGGTGAGGGATGCATCCATCGCTGGATCTGTCCAGGAGCTGCACTGCCTAGCCTCCACCACATGAAATACCAGCATTTTTTTTCAACTGTGGTTTCTATTCACAAATAACTCTAGCTTGTGTCAAGTTGACAAAGCAAAATCCAACCAGAGCTTGGGGTAAAAAAATTTCAGCAAAGAAAATGATTCAAAAATATAGTACCCTTAGTGTCAAGCAGACACAGAAACTGAATGAATGAACGAATGAATAAACAAATGAAGAAATGAATGAGTGAGTCAATCAGTCAGTTACTGATAGAATCCCTTTCTACCTTCTTGCTATTTGGCTCCAGGCAGATTCCTATATCAAGATAAACAGGTATAGCTACATAGTATCCTCTTTTAGATAATCACGTCTACTAATGTTTCAAAACATTGGGTTCTAAATAATTTTATACTGATTTTTATGTTTTTAGAATTGAAATTTCTCCATTTGCATCTGCAGATCCCAAAACTCAAATAGAATCACTACTGCACAGGATATGCTCAATTCAAACTTACCTTATTTTTAAACATTATTTAGCTATGTTTAAAAATGAAATAGAGGTAAGTTCACATACACATAGAGAGGCATACAAACATACATACATACATACATACATACATACATACATACACATACATTCACACAGACACACATGCACACAGATATACATAGATCCAGGCATACACAGAGACACACACAGACACATATACAGATATACACACATACACATACACACAGATATACAGTGATACAGACACACACTCAGAGACATACACATGGGCATGCACACACACACACACACACACACACACACACACACACACACACAAGCAGCATGTGCTGAGGAGTTGGTTTAGTAAATAAAGTTCAAGGCTACCTGCCTTTAATTCAAAATCGTGGAAGACAGGACAATCCAGGACAATCCCTGGAAAAGCAGGTTATCCAAGCTAACCAGATTTGTGAGCTCAGGGTTTACGTGAGAGATCCTGACTCACAATAAGGTATAGAGCAATCAAGGGCAATTCTCTGAAGGCAGTTAATGAACTCCTTGTATACTCCTCCCACACACATGTGTTCAGAGAACTTGATAAAACACATATACACAAGTAAGCTATACAAATATTCACATAAGAGAAGGAAAAAAAGAGCAAACAAAGTAAGATGCATTATCAGGAGGTTTAGTTGACACCAGAAGGAAGTCATATTTGGAATCAAGATGGAGCCATCATCATGTATGCTAAAGAGGTTTTTTCTTGGGCAATGTGGACAGAGAAGGAGCTCCCTCTATGCACTCAAACTGAGAAAGAGAAGACATCCACTTCTAAGCTTTGCTTCTTAATTTTTTATTTGCATAATGAGAAAAAAAAAGGAAAAGTAATTTTTAACAACCAATTTAGAGTTGATTGCTTTGCCAAAAAGGATGCTATAGAAACAGTGTTCTCTGTACAGATAAGGACAAACACTATTCAGAGGGAGTATCCAGAGCTGAGACTCCTAAGCCAGTGAGTGGCACAGCATCCAGGGAGAAATATGCTTGTCATCACCAAAGCCTGATTCCTTAGAGCCACACCCTGGTAAGGGCCAATCTGCTCACACAGGATAGAGAGGGCAGGAGCCAGGGCAGAGCATATAAGGTGAGGTAGGACCAGTTGCTCCTCAAATTTGCTTCTGACATAGTTGTGTTTATTCACAACCCCAGAAACAGACATCATGGTGCACCTGACTGATGGTGAGAAGGCTGCCGTCGCCGGCCTGTGGGGAAAGGTGAATCCCGATGAAGTTGGTGGTGAGGCCCTGGGCAGGTTGGTATCCACTTTACAAGGCAGCTCACAAGTAGAAGTTGGGTGCTTGGAGACAGAGGTCTGCTTTCAGCAGGCACTAACTTTCAGTGTCCCCTGTCTATGTTTTCCTTTCTAGGCTGCTGGTTGTCTACCCTTGGACCCAGAGGTACTTTGATAGCTTTGGAGATCTATCCTCTGCCTCTGCTATCATGGGTAACCCCAAAGTGAAGGCCCATGGCAAGAAGGTGATAACTGCCTTTAATGATGGCCTGAAAAACCTGGACAAGCTCAAGGCCACCTTTGCCAGCCTCAGTGAGCTCCACTGTGACAAGCTGCATGTGGATCCTGAGAACTTCAGGGTGAGTCTGATGGGCACCTCCTGGGTTTCCTTCCCTTGGCTATTCTGCTCACCTTCCTATCAGAAGGAAAGGGGAAGCGATTCTAGGGAGCAGTTTCAGTGACTGTGTGTGGATGTGAACTGTGGAGTGTTGACAAGAGCTCGGATATTTTATTCTCTATTCAGAATCCCTGCTCCCTCTCACTCTGTTCTTCTGTGTTATCATTTCCTCTTTCATTGGTAAGCTTTTAATTTCCAGTTGCATTTTATTAAATTAATTAAGCTGCTTATTTACTTCCCATCCTGATATCAGCTTCTCCTCCTCCTTTCCTCCTAGTCCTTCCCTCTCTCCTCTCTCCCTTTCTCTAATCCTTTCCTTTTCCTCAGTCCATTTCTTCTTTTTTGATCTACTTTTGTTTGTCTTTTAAATATTGCCTAGTAACTTGCTCCGAGGACAAGGAAGATATGTCCCTGTTTCTTCTCATACCTCTCAAGAATAGTAGCATAATTGGCTTTCATGCCAGGGTGACGGAAGAATATATTTTATATATAAATTCTGTTTGACATAGGATTCTTATAATAATTTGCTAGAAACAAATGCCTTTGGAAATGAACTTGCAGTATCTGGTATTTTTGGTCTACAGTTATGCTGATGCCTCTTCTGTCTTCCCACAGCTCCTGGGCAATATGATTGTGATTGTGCTGGGCCACCACCTGGGCAAGGATTTCACCCCTGCTGCACAGGCTGCCTTCCAGAAGGTGATGACTGGAGTGGCCACTGCCCTGGCTCACAAGTACCACTAAGCCCCCTTTCCTGCTCTTGCCTGTGAACAATGGTCAAGTGTTCCCAAGAGAGCATCTGTCAGTTGTTGGCAAAATGATAAAGACATTTGAAAATCTGTCTTCCGACAAATAAAAAGCATTTACGTTCACTGCAGTGGTGTTTTAAATTATTTGTGTGTGTCATAGAAGGGTTCATGATAAGTTTTCAAGATACAAAGAAGTGAGGGTTCAGCTATGACCTTGGGGAAATAAATGAATTGTGCTTCAAGATATGTGTGGGACAGCAAGCAGTAAGCCACAGATCCTATTGCCCTGCCCTAAACACTCAGAGAAAAATTCAACAAATGGTTTCATTTACACACTAGATTATGGTTACATTTTATGTAAATTATTTGTTTTCTCTAGTCTTCGATATAAATGTCTCTTCTCTTTTCTCTTACCTACCCAGCACTTCACAGTTATCTAGGCAATAATTTTTCTTTTGTAAAATTACCACTATCCTCTAAAGTTTTCCCTTTGTGTTTACCTAGCTACATTATTTATCTTTTCATGAATCCTACTGCCTTAGACAGCTCCAATAGCAATAGAGGTATGAGAGAATACTTCTAATTCTTTTTTTTTCATTTTTTTATTAGATATTTTCTTCATTTACATTTCACTATTAAGGAGAGAATAGAAGTGCCCTGTTTGTCATACCATGCCTGCACAGTCAAGTCACTATGAGATTTCAAATGGCACTTTCTCTGGGACCTTTACACTTCACACCATGCTATGGCCTGAGTTAGGAGTTAAGAATGAGAGAGATATAAATCTAGGGAGAATAAGAATATCTAGTTTTTAAGGCTCATTACTGGGTCTTATGAAATTTCCATAATACCCTGTAAATGGAAGCATACCCTGTAAATTGGTAAGCTTTTAATTTCCAGTTTCATTTTATTAAATTAATTAAGCTGCTTATTATCACAGTGACCTTTGGTTACAGAATGGTCTGTGTAGGTACAGAGTAAAATACACCAAATATTATGAGTTTGAGTCATGGTCATGAGTCATAAAAATGCAGCAAGAGAAGTAGACTTAGAGTAAGGGGATAAATTATAAACCATCAAGAACAAAATATAGGACACATAAAGGTAGTTGTGGGGCCAGGTATTTCATGCATATTTATAATCATTATTTATTATTACTAAGAAGCCAAGCAGTATTTATAAAATATGGTCCTTTCTGAATGCAATATCCAATGGTCTAAAACCCATATCTCAGTGTTCTCAGTGCAGTATCTTCTGTTTGCAAAAAGAACTGAAAGTTTTTATAACTGTCTCACAATTCATGTAAGACTTCTGCCTAGCCAAAAAGATAGGATGAGCAATTCTTTCTGCAGTAGGTAGAACCCTTGCCTGTTTTTTTCTTGACTTAATGAAGATCAATAATAGATCTTGGTTTATAGAGAGTTAGTTAGTAGTAGACATCATTTCACAGTTGCAGTCCTTGAATGAATCCCAATTAAAATGTATTAGTTTTGTTTTCTCTGAGGCAGACAGAGCTGGTGATTTTTACCATGGTGCTTCCAGGTACTGGCAGCATAGGGTCTAGTCTGAAGTTGTTCTCTGGATCTGGAAGAAGAGTCAGAGACCTGGTTGAATGTTACCCTCCTTGTAGCTGGAGGCATGGATGCAAAGTTCTTCCCCACTACTTTCCTAAGGAATAAATACACTTTGCATATGTGTTTTTAAAAGTTATATAGTAAGTACACACCCAATAGTTAGCTGTATCTGTCAGCAGCCACAGCATGTAATGTGCTGATGTGTTGATATAAAAATATTACTGCTTACTGCCTCATCCTGATAGAAATATTTGTTGAGTTACTTGAGTACCAAAAATGAAAACAAGCTAACATTCAATTATACTCATCTCAATACTCAATTGATATGTGTACCACATATCTTGCTAGCTATACAAACAGGAAGGGACTTAACAGTGTAGGCTGCTGATACTTCAGTTTAGCTTTTTTACAATCCCTCTCAATGGACACTGATCTGAGGATGAATGATATTAAATATGGGAAATGCAAACGAATGCAGAAAGTCTCATTAGTTCAGATAAAATGAGGGTTAGGATACAAGAAAAGTGAAAAATATAGGTATGTATGTAAGGTAACTTGAGAAGAGGAACACACAGATCAACACACACACACACAGAGTAAGCGTAAGTAAGAGAGAAATGTTGCTAACTCAGAAAAGCCAAAGTAGGGGCTTATAATGGAAAGATTCTAATGAATGAAGAGGAGCATGACTTTATTGTTATCCACTTAGCAGGCTAATCTGTTCATGGATTATTTTGGGCAAAAGTCTTTAAGCAAACAATGAGTTTATCATGGTAACAAACCACAAGGTCCATAACATTACTTGTCCTTCTTATCATCAGGTTGTTTCTACTGTTACCTGTATTCTTCAAATTCTCCTAATATTTTTAAAGAAAGAAATATTCAGTAAACCTCTATGATCACTAAATTAACAGACATCCGTGAATAGCTATCCAGAGGGGAAGTTTTAAATGCCCAGACTTGGCAAATTAGATAGAATATCTTTATGGTTTTCCTTTGCTGACTCAATGAGGAAAAAAAAATAAGGGAACTTGAATTGAACATGGATGAATGATATAGTGTTGATTTGATCTGGAATATGAGGAATAATTTGTCATTTATATGAATAGGAATCTCATATCTTGACAGCCGTCAATCATCACAGACTATGCAATAGTCACTTTACTCAGCAATGTAGACACCAAATACTCACAATAATAAACGGTGTTAGTTCAGACTCATTCCAAGATCACATTTCCTTCTGAAATTTGTTTTATAAGGGTATTAATCTTTCTTCTGATACTTATCAGTACTTTGAAAGATTGCTGATATCAAATGAATATAATTACTAGTTCTTATGATTGAACAAGAAAACAGATTTCCATATTGAAGGACTGAGTTACCACTGACTCTGCCTTAACTCAAGTAGCTGGGAGGAGTTGACTGAAAGCACACAGAATTTCTATATATTTTTGAAGAAAACCTCTCAATGCTACTAGTGACCATGTTCATCATAGGAAAGAAAATGCATACATAGATTCTGAAAGTATTAACGAGATGTGGGGTGAAGATCAGTAAACAATAGTGCTAGAACAAGAGAACAAGACAATCAGCACTTCAGGAAGATCAGAAGTGACAAACTAAAGTGTTGACATCTTTATGTTATTCCCAGTGAAAGGCATGGACATTTCAGACTAGAGAACCAGACACGAGAGTAATATGAAGCATATATCTGAATCCATGATGAAAATATGTTTAATAAGGTAGATGAATAAGATCCTTAGAAGGTGGTTTGTGTGTTTGTCAAAGCAAGATAGTTGAGTTTGCTCATGCAGATTACAGGAATAACAATATTATCTTTTCTCCTGAAGAAGATAAGAAGACACAGGTTAAAGAGTGTAGCAAATGATAGACAGTGTATTTTCACTACATATCAGTACCAGAGGCAGAGAGCCCTGATGAGTACTTAAGATGGACATACAGTAATAGTCTAGAACTCAAACTATGGTTAATCCATAAAATCATTTTATGCAGGTCAGAGTTACAAAAAATAAAGACAATTAAAAGTTTATAGAGTTTAGTTACTGTTCTTGCAGCACTTTGCTTCCAAAGCTGGCACACAGAGACCCATGGCATCTTTGTTTGCTGAGACAGAAAGTACTTAAGCTGATGTGATGAGTCAGTTTTGACAACATAGATGATAGGGTGTTTTCTAGGACTCCAGGTGTGAACATACACAATATGGAGAGAATGTAGCGTCAAAAGAACTTAGAAGCGTTCAAATGGTACATGAAAATCCCTATATGATGTTAGAGGCCATCAACTATGGCTTTCTGCTGCTCAGGATATAACTCACTTAGTAGTCAAATTCAATTATACTTGGCACAGATCCATACTGTTTCTCTGATATCACCCACTGTCTCTGTGTCATTCCTAATTCAGTTAGAATGTGCTGTATTATCATCTCCCTCCCTCCCTCCCTCCCTTCCTTCCTTCCTTCCTTCCTTCCTTCCTTCCTTCCTTCCTTCTTTCTTTCCTTCCTTCCTTTTTCTACTCACTTTTCATCCTCCCCTCAATCCCTCCTCCAAGTTTTACAGTTTCCTGACTTTTTTTGATCATGACATCTACCATGACATATCATTGGTATGTAGATCCCAGGTCTACAGTTGAAGTAATTGTGAGAAGTGGTTGTTACAGTGAAACCCAACAAAGCAGAGGATTATTCGAGTCCTAGGGATTACCAGGAAAACTCAGAGGGCACCTGAACCTTTTTTCATTTCTTGTATCTCTCTGCCTGTATCTTTTCATGACCTTTCTTCTTTTCTTGCATCTCTAATGGCCTCATAAAGCCATCTTCACCACCCTCAGCCTTGATGAGGACTCATGGCATGGATCTGTGTCAAGCCTACTCCAATCATCATTTACTCTCTCAAGTATCATAATGAAATTTTAAAAAGTAAAATATTTACCCATGGAGATGGCTTATTGGGTAAAGGAAATTGTAACCAAGTCTGAACCTGTAGAGACCATATCTAATGGGGGAATGGGGTCACCCACCCACCTCAAAAATTTCCAGAATTTGTTCTGTCAAAAGAAAATGCAGGAACAAAGAGTGGAGCAGAAACTGAAGAAAGGGCCATCTAGAGACTGCCCCACCTGGGGACCCATCCCATCTGCTGCCACCAAACCAAGACACTATTGCTGATGCCAAGAAGTGCTTACTGACAGGAGTCCGGTATAGCTGTTCCCTGAGAGGCTCTGCCTGAGCTGGACCAATTCAGATGTGGATGTACACAGCCAAACATTGGACTGAGCATGGAGACCCCAGTAGAGAAATCAGGGCATGGACTATAGGAGCTGAAGGGGTTTGCAACCCCATAGCAAGAACAACAATATCAATCAACCAGAACCCCCAAGGCTCCCAGAGACTAAACCACCAAATAAAGAGTACAGATGGAGGGACCCATGGTTCCAGCTGGATATGTAGCAGAGGATGGCCTTATTTGGCATTACTGAGAGGGGAGCATCTTGATCCTGCAGAGACTTGATGACCCAGGAGAGGAGAATGCTAGAGGGCTGAGGGAGGAGTGAGTGGGAAGTTGGGGGAGCACCCACATAGAGGCAGGGTGTAGGGAGGAGGGGATAGGTGGCTTGTGGAGGGGAAAGTGGGGAGAGTGATAACATTTGACATGTAAATACATAATATAATCAGTAAAAAACGGAAAATAAAACAAAACAAAAAACCAAACGAACAACAACATCAAGAACAAAAAGACTAAAATTCCCAGGTTGATTCCTGAGATCTACATGGTGGAGAGAAACAACTCCTGAAGATGTGTCTCTGCTCTCTGTACATGCACCATCTATTTCTCCCTCCTCCACATACTAAATAAAGCCAATAAAGGTATAAAAAAAAACCTTTACCTTTAATAATCTTAGAATATTAGATATATATTAAAAAAGATCAAACAATGAATGGGTTTGTGTTAGTGAAAAAGATTCATAATGCAATATTATAACTTCTTATTCTGATATTTTTTAAAAAAGATGTCATGCCAACAAAAGGTAAGGACAACTGGGTAAGCAATTAAAATTTAATTTTATTGGAATCTGACTTTCTTCCTCTGACTTCCTTTTATTTTTAATTTTTTATTAGATATTTTCTTCATTTACATTTCAAATGCTATCCCAAAAGTCCCTTATACCTTCCCCCTGCCCTGCTCCCCTACCCACACATTCCTACTTCTTGGCCCTGTACTGGGACATATAAAGTTTGCAAGACCAAGGGGCCTTTCTTTCAATGATTACCAACTAGGCCATTTTCTGCTACATATGCAGCTAGAGACACGAGCTCTGGGGGTACTGATTAGTTCATATTGTTGTTCTTTGGGTACTACCTCTAGCTCCTCCACTGGGGGCCCTGTGTTCCATCCAAGAGATGACTGTGAGCATCCAGTTCTGTATTTGCCAGGCACTGGCATAGCCTCACAAAAGACAGCTATATCAGGGTCTTTTCAGTAAAATCTTGCTGGCATATGCAATAGTGTCTGCGTTTGGTGGATGATTATGGGATGGACCTGCGGGTCTGGAAGTTTCTGGATGGTCCATCCTTTTGTCTTAGCTCCAAACTTTGTCTCTGTAACTCCTTCCATGGGTATTTTTTCTCCTTTTGTAGGGAGGAATGAAGTATCCAGGCATTGGTCTTCCTTCTTCTTGATTTTCTTGTGTTTTGCAAGTTGTATCTTGGGTATTCTAGGTTTCTGGGCTAATATCCACTTATCAGTGAATGCATATCAAGTGACTTCTTTTGTGATTGGGTTATCTCACTTAGGATGATATCCTCCAGATACATCCATTTGCCCAAGAATTTCATAAATTCATTGTTTTTAATAGCTGAGCTTGTACAACCACTCTGAAAATCAGTCTGGTGGTTCCTCAGAAAATTGGGCATAGTACCACCTGAAGATCCAGCAATACCTCTCCTGGGCATATACCCAGAAGATGTTCCAACTGGTAAAAAGGACACATGCTCCACTATGTTCATAGCAGCCTTATTTATAATAGCCAGAAGCTGGAAAGAGCCCAGATGTCCCTCAACAGAGGAATGGATACAGAACATGTGGTACATTACACAATGGAGTGCTACTCTGACTGCCTTTTACCCTCTACTTTATCTATCCTTCCTGTCCCTTCTTTTTTCACCACATAGTTCTTCATGATTTTGACATGTGGGTCCTGTCAATTCCTCCAATTCCCATCTCATAAATCTCTCTTCTATCTTACAGACTCTTTCTATGTTTTTGGCCTACACCCCCCCACACACACACACTTACACCCCCCCACACACACATGCACACCTCTACTCCACATATCATAAAAATTATGCAATATTTTTCCCTTTCAGTTTGGTCTGTTTTGCCTCAAATAGATACCTCTAGTTCTACCATTTCTCTATGAATGCAATATTTTTTTCTTTCCATCTGAATAAAATCCATTGTGCATATGTGAAACAGTATATATCTTCACATTTTTGATAGACATTTAGGTTTTGTCTTGATTGAATAGATGTGACATGAAAAAATCTGTGTATTATGCTGACTTATATTCTTTTAGGTATAACGTAAAATATTCTCTGAGATAAAAATAATGTGATTCAGGTCAGCCTCAACCTAAGTATGTAGCTGAGGATGACACAACCACTTCCCCTTCTGTTTCTGCCACCAGAGTTCAGGGATTATAGAAATATGCCAGTACAGCTGACCTGGTACATGTGTGTTTATATTCTTAGTGGATCTCATAACTGTTTCTATAGCGCTTACATCAGTTTACGTTCCCATCATTAGTATGCAAATGTTCCTCCTTCATCACCTGCTGTCATTGCTTTTCTTGATGACAGACATTCTGACTGACATGGTTTGGAATTCTAATGAGTTTCAGTTTGCAATTCCTTGATGGCTGAAGCTATCAAACTGCTCTCTCATAGGCAACAAATAAATATAAATGTCATATATTTTTGAATATATAATCCTTGAAAAATATGATGGTCTAATTTGTGTGGTTAGTTTTTGTTCTTGCTTTTTATAAACAATAGTATGTAGATATTTTGATTGAAAACCACAGCTTTCAGTCAGCTTTTCTTGACTCTTGAATCTATTGTGATATGTGATGAGAAACTGGAAGTCTATGTGATTTTATCCTTAGGAACAATAGTGGTAGTGTTATAAGCTAGTTTATAGTTCTGTCTAAAACCTTATTATACAGACTTTATAAGTTTATATGTATAATGTAAAAATATATTTTTTAATCAATTATAAACTGATAATTACATTTTCAAGGTGAAAGAGTTAATTCTTATATGGAGGTACGTGTTTAGGCTAGTTAACCATTTTGATTGTCATTTCACACAGATAAAAATATTAAAAAGAAATCATGATCAGGACTGAGACTTTAAAAAAACCTAAGAATCATCTATCTCATAGTCTCCCTTATACATACAAGGCTAAATTAGGCTGATATGGCCACTTCATTTTATCATCACAGAAGTGCTTAGGTGGTCTTAAAACTTTTGTGGCTGGAGTTTAATCTGAGGAATAATACCATCAACCATATTGCAGCTCTAAAGTAAATGCTACAGTAGCCAGTGAAGTAGCACATAGGAAACCATCACAGGGACCTTCCCAGTAAGCAGAACTGCTCATTTTGCCACCATTCTTGTCATACATGAAGTTATGAGGGCTTTAAGAGATTCTAATTTGTATAGATTTATTTATATCTATACTGTGTTCCTATTGTTTTTTTTATTTACCTGGTAAACAGAAAATAACAATGCTCCGTGTGTCAGTGTACATTCATAGTAACTCTGCCTGTTATACACTGACATGTATAAATGAGAAACTACACTGAATATGTTATGTTTTTTATAGCTTTTGTTTCTTTGTTTTTGAGATTATAATTTAATTATAATGTTTCTTCCTTCTCTCCATCCCCAAACAATTTCAAATAACTCTCACAACTCTCCTTCAAATTCTCTTTCCATCAATTGTTATTGCACACATATATGGATTTGTATAGATGGTATGTTGTGTCAAGGCTGAGTGCAAATGCTCTCTTATATCCATCCATTTTTTTCCTGTACAGGGAGCTGTGCGTAGGTACTGAGACCTCTTCACTTCTGGGGAAGTCCCAATACATCACAAGCTTGTAGGACAGAAATAGACCTACTCCAGATTCACTTCAAGAATCTTAATCTTACATTCCTGAGCATACTAAAGTCTTCATAAAAAGCAGTCAGGAAGTAAGAACCAGAGGTAGTCAGCATAGAGACCCATGGTTGAACAAAACATGTCAGGCAAAAACTTTTTTAAAAAGTCAATAACATGATCCCTGATGATATTTTCATGTACTCATAGATTGATTGGTGCCCAGTTCAGTTATCATGAGAGAACCATCATCCAGCAACTGATAGGAGCAGAAACAGAGACCCACAGGCAAACACTAGGCAGAGCAACAGGATCCCAGAGGAAGAGGAAGAATTGTAGGAGCCAGGTATTAAGGACTCTATGAGAACAGACTGACGAAGCAAGTAAGTAGGGCTCATAGGGGCTCACATAGAGGAAGGGAGGGAGAGAGGGAGGAATGGAGGGAGGGGTGGAGGGAGAGAGGGAGGGAGGGAGAAAGGGAGGGAGAAAGGGAGAGACAAAAACAGAGAGACAGACAGAAAGACAAACAGAGAAACAGAGATAGAGCAGAAGTAATCCACTACTCAGAAGTGCATGTTGCTTCTCCCTTCACAGTTGAATACTGTCACATATCTCTCTCATGCCCTGAGTCATTCTCACCCCTAAGTGCCTCCCTCATCATCTCATGCAGAAGCTTCTCTTCCCAGGTCCTTCTCCTCCCACTTTTGTACCTTCTCCTTGTGTGAACCTCAGAGCTTATTTAAGGCTTCCAGTGGTTTTTAATACCAAGAAGGAAAAGCACATCAGAAGTTCTTAGCATGAAAAGTTTAGAACATTTTATGTGAGAGTTTAGAGGACAAAACGAAATTGGAAAGGAATGAAGATGAAATTAAATAATTTAAGAGTAATGAAAACTATAGAGCACAAATGGGAGTAGGTGGGGACTATCAAGCAAGAAAATGATTCTAAAACATACACAGTATACACAGTGCCCAGAAAGCAGCAGAATGAGTGACTGAATTAGTGAGAGAAATAATGAGAGAGAGAGAGAGAGAGAGAGAGAGAGAGAGAGAGAGAGAGAGAGAGAGAGGAAGAAAGCTCTTCAACACAGGGAGAATGTCTTTTAAGCTCCCTCCACTGGATTTACCCTTCACTAGGAAAACCTTTCTAACTTCTTTCCCTCCCTCTTTCTTTATCTCTGAATATTGCCACTAATCTTTGGGTTATAAATAGTTTTGTATTTCTTTTTTATTTTTTTCCCAAATTGTGAGCTCTCTGTTTCCTTCTCTGGATGCCAAAAATTAAAAGAGAGAGAAATGTCCAAGGCATGATCAATTCACTTGTGTGCTACTTTCCATAAATCATGTGACTAAATTAACAAATTAGAGAAAGAAGGAGACAAACTAAACAAGTATGAAATAAATGAACATATATTTATTTTCCTACCTGAAGGTTTCTTCAAAATATGAAGAAAAATAGAGTTAGAAAAATGATTATTTTGTCTTCTTTTCTTATGTTCCATAATTGGGGAGATCCTCTTGTGCACTCAAACTAAAAGCAAACAAACCAACAAACCCAAATCAAAACAAAACAAAGCAGGAAGTTTTTCTTATGTATAATGTGCTTTAAGTTTTTATTTGTGTAGTAAACAATATTGAAGACATAATATTGAACAGACAAGCTATGTTATTGATGCAAGAATTAAAAAAATACAGTATTTAAAGAAGATGTTTTAGAAGCAGAATTAGCTGCAAGGATAAGAACAGCTACTCAGAGTGAGACTGAGAACTCAAATGCCTTCAGCCTGTGCCATAGCCGCCCTGTGTAGATATGACTGTCATCTCTGAAGCCTCACCCTGCAGGGTAACACCCTGGCATTGGCCAATCTGCTTAGAGAGGACAGAGTGGGCAGGAGCCAGCATTGGCCATATAAAGCAGAGCAGGGTCAGTTGCTTCTTAAGTTCGCTTCTGATACTGTTGTGTTGACTTGCAACCTCAGAAACAGGCATCATGGTGCACCTGACTGATGGTGAGAAGGCTGCTGTCACCGGCCTGTGGGGAAAGGTGAATCCCGATGAAGTTGGTGGTGAGGCCCTGGGCAGGTTGGTATCCACTTTACAAGGCAGCTCACAAGTAGAAGTTGGGTGCTTGGAGACAGAGGTCTGCTTTCAGCAGGCACTAACTTTCAGTGTCCCCTGTCTATGTTTTCCTTTCTAGGCTGCTGGTTGTCTACCCTTGGACCCAGAGGTACTTTGATAGCTTTGGAGACCTATCCTCTGCCTCTGCTATCATGGGTAACCCCAAAGTGAAGGCCCATGGCAAGAAGGTGATAACTGCCTTTAATGATGGCCTGAAAAACCTGGACAACCTCAAGGCCACCTTTGCCAGCCTCAGTGAGCTCCACTGTGACAAGCTGCACGTGGATCCCGAGAACTTCAGGGTGAGTCTGATGGGCACCTCCTGGGTTTCCTTCCCCTGGCTATTCTGCTCACCTTCCTATCAGAAGGAAAGGGAAAGCGATTCGAGGGAGCAGTTTCAGTGACTGTGTGTGGATGTGAACTGTGGAGTGTTGACATGAGCTAGGATATTTTATTCTCTATTCAGAATCCCTGCTCCCTCTCACTCTGTTCTTCTGTGTTCTCATTTCCTCTTTCTTGGTTAAGTTTTAATTTTCAGTTGCAGTTTTAAAGTGAATCTTTTATCTACTTTCTGTTTTCTTTTCATATATCCTGGTATCTTACTCTGAGGACAAAAAGATAAATGATTCTCTGATTCTTTCCACAGTTCTAATGAATTATAGAGCGATAATTGGCTTTTAGGCTGGAACAATAGGGAAGAGTATATTTTGAGGATACATTTTGTCTGTCATAGAATAATTCTTTTTTATTATTTATTTATTTTCATAGAATAATTCTTATCAAAATTGACCAATAGAACCCAGCTGTCATTTTGCCTTTCTTTGAAGATTATAACTGTAAATTCCATTTGAAATGGGCCTTCAGCATCTTGTATTATTGCTCTACTTCATGTTGATGCCTCTTCTGTCTTCCCACAGCTCCTGGGCAATATGATTGTGATTGTGCTGGGCCACCACCTGGGCAAGGATTTCACCCCCTGTGCACAGGCTGCCTTCCAGAAGGTGATGACTGGAGTGGCCACTGCCCTGGCTCACAAGTACCACTAAGCCCCCTTTCCTGCTATTGTCTATGCACAAAGGTTATATGTTCCCTAGAGAAAAACTGTCAATTGTGGGGAAATGATGAAGACCTTTGGGCATCTAGCTTTTATCTAATAAATGATATTTACTCTCATCTCAATTCTGTGTTTTAATTACTCATGTTTCTTGCAAGGATTAATGTGAAACATTTATTATATAAAGCAATTGGGGCATGCTGGAGGGATGAAAGTGAGGGTGAAAGTCATGTCATTCTATTTCAAGAATAAAATACCAAAGAAGAAGTGAGAGTTCAGAAACAAGGTATTCAGTATGACTTCCTGGTAATTGACTTCTGGGGCTTTGTGATAAGTGGTGAGATAGTAAGTGGCTATTCAGTCGGCAACCTTCCCTGACCTCTATTTCTCAGAAAAAAAAAAAAAGTCAAGTAGGGGTTTAATTTAGAGCATAGACTTACACTATGCTTTATAGTTTTTGTATTATTATAATTTTTTCACAAATTTCTCTTGTTTTTCTGCTTGTTGCCTAGTACCTCAGAGATTTCAGTCTACTTTCTCTTGCCTCAAGTGTCCATTACTCTTCTATCTATCTATCTATCTATCTATCTATCTATCTATCTATCTAATATATATCAAATATATATATTTCTTTTTTATTAGATATTTTCTTTATCTACATTTCAAATGTTATCCCCTTTCCTAGTTTCACCTCCCAAATCCCCTCTCCCCTCTCCCCTCTCCCCTCTCCCTGTTCCCCAACCCACCCACTCCCATTCCTGGTCCTGGCATTCCCCTATATTGGGGTGTAGAGCCTTCACAGGACTAAGGGCCTCCATTACTCTTCAAGGGTATCTTCCTTGCTTGATTTTCTATGAACATTTTCCATTTTCTCCTGACCTCTGTTATCTTAGGAAACCCACTGTGTTATAGAGATATGCTTGAAGACCAGGAGCTCTTGAGCTCTCTTCCCCAGCCTCTCCCATTAACAATGATAATGAATCTCACATACAACTTGAACTAGAGAACAGGAGGCATTAATAAGGGGTAAATATGGACTATGAAGAATATGAGCAGAAATGTCTTGTTTTTTCATAACCTTTACTGACATAGTAAGCTTTCATGGGCTCATAGCAAACAGAAGTCCATTTTCCCTACTGTGTCTTTCTTGAATATCCACTAAGGAGATGGAGGTTGGAATCTCTCTGGACTGGTCTCTGTTGTTTCCCCTCCTAGCTTTGTAATTATTTGTATTATTCTTGGAAACACTTCATGTTCACTGTTTCCCACTCTGTAAGCATTTATTTCATGCTAAATTCTGGAGACAAAATATGAGTTTCAAGTGTTCCTTATCCTGAACTACAAGGCAATGTTGTTAGAGTAATACATATGATAGATATGAATAATTAGAGACCTATTATGAGATTACAGGATAAAGCCATCAAAATGAAATTAAATTGAAATGTTGCCCTAAACTCAAAAAATGAACCAAAAGCCTTTAGATATAAAAGTGAAAAATATCTAGGATGAAAAGAAGGGCAAAATTTATTAATATTGGCTGTGAACCAGGTTTGTAGTGCATGCCTGTGTTGCCAGCCCTCGAGAACCTGAGGCACAACCATAAAGTTTGCCTAGGATACACAGTGAGGGGTTTGTTTTAATAGACAATAGCCACACTCAACATTTTAAAGAAAGATCTACCACGAAAAGCTTGGACAAGAAGGACAAAAATGGACAAGTAAAATGGGAATAATAAAGTTTCTGCATAGCATGAAGAATAATCAACAAAATGATAGTTAATTTAAAATGAGAGAAAGTATTTGTGAACTAATATCCAAAAGTGGATTACTATGCAAAGTGTGTAAGGAACCCATGCAACCCTCTAGAAAGAACATGGAACACAAAAAGGAATAAAACAGATATTTTTTCAAAAGAAGTCACACAAATTTCTAACACATTTATGAAAAAGAACTCAATATTAGGGCAATGCAAATCAAAAAGCACCAAGAGATATCACTGTATTCTTTTGGAACAGTTGTCATCAAGGAGGCAAAAGACATGTGTTAGAACAGATGTGACTGTGTATATGAATATTTCATATGTAGATAGACTAGCAGCTAGTAGTGCCAATGCTGGCATCCTCCCAAGGTAGTTTTGTAGATGAGGCTTTCTTCTGTCTTTTCTCATAGTGCATGCAATGACTATGCATAGGTATGGTGAGACATTTTAGGTTGTGTGTGTGTGTGTGTGTGTGTGTGTGTGTGTGTGTGTTTTACTGGAGGTCACCCACATTCATACAGCCCATCACAATCTATTCAACTGCGCGCGCGCACACACACACACACACACACACAAAACTGACCTGGTGAAGTATTATGTCTTTAGTCTAGAACTAAGTGCCTTTAGTAGAAAGACTCCAGTTAAGAAATGACTCTAATTACAAACCAGCAATCAAACTCTGCAAGCTCTTTTACAAGTGGCAGAACATCACTCTAACATCAGTTAAATAAGGACAGGGACCAGATGAACACTGGGTTAAAAAAATGAAATGACTTGATCTGGCAGGATTGGGGTAATACCAAGGGTAGCTGCCACTCTCTCAGAAAAGAAGGGGAGGCAATACAGGGAAGGGCCATGTGAGGGGAGGACTGGGAAGGGGTTACAACTGAGATATAAAGTGAATAAATAAATTAATGGAAATAAATGCATTCCTGCTAAGAGAGCCACATTGCAGTTATAAAATGTGAACATCCTGTGAAAGCCATACTCAGTTTTTCTGGAGGCAATGTCTTCTTGTTTCATGTGGAACTGAAGATTTTCACAGCCTTCCACTAATTGACACAAGTGGACTTTCTAACCTGACAAGAAGATTAAATAAACAACCTTCAAAGAGCAGCTGAGCTGTCTGGCCAAATTGTCAGGGTTCAGAAGACCACAAACAGACACAGACTGATAAGAAGTAGTTCAAGTCATTTAAGAGTGGTACCTATAGACTCCACTATTGTAAAACATATTATCTTTGGTTCTGTGAAATGATTATTGTCAGTGCTTGGGCTGACTTAATCAGAAACTCCCCACACCAGTTTTGGAAACTGAACTTTTATTCAGCACACAGAAATATTCTGTTCCTTTACTTCATGTATTGTTAGGAAAAGGAAAAACACTCACCCTGAGAGGAAGACAACACCAAAAACAACAACTCAAAACAACTGGACCCTTAGGATGAATTTTACTGCACCAAGAATATAACTGAATGCAAGTTTTTTCTCTCTCCCTTCCTTCCCTCCTCCTCCCTTCAATTCTCTCATAGGTATATAAACTTCAAAACCCAAGAATGTAGGTAAGATGTATTTTTATCAATTGAAGTAGCAACTTCACACCAAACAGCTACTCTCTCTTATCAGCAAAGGCAGTCCTCAATGTGGTGATGTGTTGATATGAAAACACTACTCATTGCCACTTCATCTTGACAGAATTTGTTGATTCAGTACCCTGAAGTACTAGAGATAGTAAAGGGGAGAAACCTATAAGAGAAATACCAGCCATACAGAATAAGGGTTGGGGAACTGAAATGTTGATAATTCAGGGGATGAAAAGACTGGGTCACAGATAGAAATGAAAAGTAAGACACATAATTTCATGATCCAAGGGCACATCTTTTGGGCAAATTTTTTTTGTAAAACATTTAAATTATGGAGGAGTATATTATGGGGAAAATCTGTATTTGGTATTGAACTTTAATTTTCTTTCATATTAACTCATGTTGTTTTTATTATACAAATTTTCAAATTTTCCCTTTTCTTTTTGTCCATCTGTAAATGTCACAAGAATTTCTAAATGTAATACTAAGAAAAGAAAATGTGCATTAAACATTGCTGATCACCTAACTAATAAGTGTTAATGAAGATCTATTTAGACTAAAATGTTAGGGTCCTGATTTGCCAAAACCCATAGTATTCAGCTGATTATTCATTCCCAGGTTGACATCATTTAGGAGAGTAAAGTGAAAAAGAAGAAAGAACAGATTAATCATAGAAATACAAAATTTCTCTTTTATCTGAAAGCTAAGTAAATTCATTCTTTATGTGGAAATGAGTCTTGCATTTGGGCAGGCAGTCATACACTGCACCAGTGGCATAGCTGTTCGTAGTAATACATAATACAAACAATTAAATATATGAAGTGGCATTTAAACAAATTAGTACTTCTTAGGCAAATAGATGGATCTGGAGGATATCATCCTGAGTGAGGTAACCCAATCACAAAAGAGCACACATGATATGCACTCACTGATAAGTGGATATTAGCCCAGAAGCTCAGAATACCCAAGATACAATTCACAAAACACATGAAACTCAAGAAGGTAGACAAAAATGTAGATACTTCATTCCTTCTTAGAAGGGGGAACAAAATACCCATGGAAGGAGTTGCAGAGACAAAGTGTGGAGCAGAGACTGAAGGGATGACCATCCAGAGACTGCCCCACCTGGGGATCCATCGAATAAACAATCTCCAAACCCAGACAGTATTGTGGATGCCAACAAGAGATTGCTGATAGGAGTCTGATATAGTTGTCTCCTGAGAGGCTCTGCCAGTGCCTGACAAATACAGAATTGGATGCTCACAGCCATCCATTGGACTAAGTACAGGGTCCCTAATGAAGGAGCTAGAGAAAGTACCCAAGGAGCTGAAGGGGTTTGTAGCCCCATAGGAGGAACAACAATATGAACTAACCAGTACCCCCTGAGCTCCCAAGGACTAAACCACCTATCAAAGAAAACACACAGAAGGACTCATAGCTCCAGCTGCATATGTAGCAGAGGATGGCCTAGTCGGTTATCAATGGAAAGAGAGGTCCTTGGTCCTGTGAAGGTTCTAAACCCCAGTATAGGGGAATGCCAGGGCCAGGAAGAGGGAGTGGGTGGGTTCGTGAACAGGGGGAGGGTGTGGGTATAGGGGTCTTCAGGGGGGAAACCAAGAGAGGGGATAAGATTTGAAATATAAATAAAGAAAATATCTAATAAAAAAGAAAATATCCAATAAATAAACTAGAGTAAGAATTGACCTCCAATTATTTTTACCTTATAAATTTGTTTAATAGGCTTCTTTTATATTTTCTGATATTTTGCATGGCATTAAAATAAATATACAAACTAAGTTCTTATTAAATGAGAAAGAACATTCACAAGTGGATGTCATGGGAGCAGTATTGAACCTTTCACAGTTAATCTAGCTAGGTGAGTTAATAAAGAACACACCAAGTTTCTATTTCAAGAAAAATGTCTTCTGGGCTTTGGATGCTGTTACTGACTCAGTTTGTCAGAGTGAAAAGTGGACATATTAACTATGATAGCAGAATAAGAATAGAGGGGTGATGCAAATAAGACAAAGAATATACAGGATCATTAAAAAAAAAAAAAAGCCAGGATGTGAGCTGTACAAGTTTTGAGAGCTCTGAGGCATGTTCTCAGTCAACCTCAGGGGGCAGTATTGAGCTTGGAATCCAGTATCAACTCTTGGAGAGGTAGTTTGGTTTTTGTTTTTTTTTGTTTTTTTGGGTTTTTTTGTTTTTTAAATTTATTTTCTTTATTTACATTTCAAATGCTATCCCGAAATTTCCCTATACACTCCCCCCGCCCTGCTCCCCTACCTACCCACTTCCACTTCTTGGCCCTGGTGTTTCCCTGTACTGGGGCATATAAAGTTTGCAAGGGGCCTCTTTTCCCAATGATGGCTGACTAGGCCATCTTCTGCTACACATGCAGCTAGAGACATGAGCTCTGGTAGTTTTTAATGGATGGGAACAACAGAAAGTTTGTGATCTTATCTTTCTTATAATACACCATTTATAGATGAAGGGCATGCCTATGTACCAAATGGCTCATCTTTAATAGTTCTGCCTGATGTACAGCTGGCAGAGTTCCCCAGAGTTTGTTGGCTGCCTCTTCATTTTATTTGCTGTCTCCATTGCTGAACAGAAGTTGTGAAATTTCATGAGTGCTCATTTGTCAATTATTGGTCTGGAGGAGCCAGAGTCTTATTCAGAATGTCTGTCTCTTGAAGTGTTTCCTTTTTCCTTTAGAGATTTCAGGGCTTCCGGGTTTACACTAAGCTGTCTGATAAATTTGAAGTTGATTTTTTTTTTTTTTTTTTTTTTTTTTTTTTTTTTTTTTTTTTTTTTTTTTTTTTTTTTTTTTTTTTTTTTTTTTTTTTTGCTGTATGAAAGGGTCAGGTTTCGTTTATCCATACATAGAAATCCAGTTTCCTGAAACCATTTGCTAAATAAGCTGTCTTTTCTCCAGTGAGAGATTTTGGCATTTTTCTACATTAAAAACATCAGGTGGGCTGGGCGTGGTGGTGCACGCCTTTAATCCCATTCGAGGCCAGCCTGGTCTACAAAGTGAGTTCCGGGACAGCCAGGGCTACACAGAGAAACCCTGTCTCGAGAAACCCTGTCTAGAAAAACAAACAAAACAAAACAAACAAACAAAACCCCAAACCATCAGGTGGGTATCAATGCATGTTTATATTTTTGGGTTGTCTATGCTAGCTGGTTGATTTGCACTTGTGTTCATGTCAGTCCTGCTCTTTTTTCTGTTATTACTGGTTTGCCCCATCAAAAACTTACTCTGGCACTCAACAGAGGATTTTCTTTTTTCTTTTTTTTTTTTTGTAATTTTTAATTTACTTTTTTAAACTTCATATTCCATTCCCTGCCCCCCATCCACCCTCCAACTGTTCCACATCCCACACCTCCAACCCACCCCACCCCACCCCATCTCCACGTGGATGTCTCCACCCCTCAACCCACTTGACCTCTAAACTTCCTGGGGCCTCCAGTCTCTTGAGAGTTAGGGGCATCATCTCTGAATGAACACAGACCCAGCAGTCCTCTACTCTATGTGTGTTTGGGACCTCAGATCAGTTGGTGTAGGCTGTTTGGTGATTCGGTGTTTGAGAGATCTTGGAGGTCCAGATTAATTGAGATTGCTGGTCCTTCTACAGGATTGCCCTTCTCCTCAGCTTCTTTCAGCCTTCCCTAATTCAACAACAGGAGTCAGTTGCTTTAGTCCTTTTGTTAGCTGCAAATATTCCCATCTGATTCTTACAGCTGCTTGTTGGGACTTTCGGGGCATTCTTGATAGATCCCTTTTTGTGAGCTCTCCATAGGCTCAGTAATAGTGTCAGGCCTTGGAACCTCCCCTTGAGTTGGATCCCACCTTGGGCCTGTTGCTGGGCCTTCTTTTCCTCAGGCCGCTCTCCATTTCCATCCCTGTAATTCTTTCAGACAGGAACAATTATGGGTCAGAGGTGTGACTGTGGGATGGCAACCCCATCCCTCACTTGATGTCCTGCCTTCTTGCTGGAGGTGAGCTCTATAATTTCCCTCTCCATACTGTCCTCCAGCTGTTCATCTAAGGTTCATCCCAAGAGTCTCTCACCTTCAAGGGCTCTGGTGCACTCTGAGGGGTGGGGGAGGGGTCTCCCAACATTGTATTTCCTGAGATTGCCTGATTACATTCTTTCTGTTGGCCCTCAGGGCTTCAGTCCTTTTCCCACACCCAATACCAGACCAGGTCCCCCTCTCCCCCCAACTCTCCCTCCCACTCCATCCACTTTCTCTCCCCTGTCCTTCCCTCCCACCATACTTGTGATTGCTTTCTTCTCTCTCCCAAGTGAGACTGAGGCATCCTCACTTGGGCATTTCAGCTTGTTGAGCTTTCTGAGTTCTGTGGACTGTATCTTGGATATTCTGTACTTTTTATTTTTTTATTTTTATTTTTTCACTAATATCTTCTTATTAGTGAGTACATACCATGCATGTCCTTTTGGGTCTGAGTTACCTCACTCAGGATAATATTTTCTAGTTCCATCCATTTGCCTGCAAAACTCAGGATGTCCTCATTCTTAATAGCTGAGTATTATTCCATTGTGCAAATGAACCACATTTTCTGTATCCATTCTTCTGTCATGGGACATCTAGGTTATTTCCAGATTCTGATTATTACAAACAAGGCTTCTATGAACATAGTGGAACATGTGCCTCTGTGGCATGGTAGGGCATCTATTGGGTACATTCCCAAGAGTGGTATAGCTGGGTCTTCAGGTAGATCTATTTCCAATTTTCTGAGGAACTCCAGTTTGATTTCCAGAGTGGTTGTCCCAGTTTGCAATCCCACCAACAATGGAGGAATGTTTCTATTTCTCCACATCCTCTTCAACATGTCACTTGAGGGTTTGATCTTAGCCAATCTGATTGGTGTTATGTGGAATCTCAGGGTCATTTTGATATGCATTTCTCTGATCATTTGAACATTTTTTCCAAACATTCAAGATTCTTCAGTTGTGAATTATCAGTTTAGTTATATACCCCATTTTTATTAGATTTTTTTCATTTACATTTCAAATGCTATCCACTTTCCTAGTTTCCTCTCTGAAAGTCCCCTATCCCCTCCCCCACCCTGCTCCCCAGCCTACTCACTCCATTTTTTGATTGAGTTGTTTGGTTTTTTGGTGATTAACTTCTTGAGTTCTTTTTATATCTTGGATATTAGCCCTCTATCAGATGTGGGGTTAGTGTAGTTTTTTTTTCCCAATCTTTAAGTTGCAGATTTGTCTTATTGACTATGTCCTTTGCCTTACAGAAGCTTTCCAGTTTCATGAGGTCCCATTTATCAATTGTTGATCTTAGAGCATGAGCCATTGGAGTTCTGTTTAGGAGATTTCCCCCTATGTCTATGAGTTCAAGGCTCTTTCCCACTTTCTCTCCTATTAGATTCAGTGTACCTGGTTTTATGTTGAGGTCCTTGATCCACTTGGACTTGAGCTTTGTACAAGGTGACAAATACGGATCTATTTTCATTCTTCTACATATAGACTGCCAGTTAGACAGCACCTTTTATTGGAATGCTTTCTTTTTTCCATTATATATTTTTGGCGTCTTTCTCAAAGATCAAGTAATCTTTTTATTTATTTATTTATTTTTTCAACTTTTATTAGATATTTTCTTCATTTACATTTCAAGTGTTATCCAGAAAGTTCGCTATATCCTCCCCCCTCCCGGCCCTGCTCCCCTATCCATCCGCTCCCACTTCTTGGCCCTGGCATTCCCCTGTATTGGGGCATATAAAGTCTGCATGACCAAGGGGCCTCTCTTCCCACTGATGGCCAACTAGACCATCCTCTTCTATATATGCAGCTAGAGACATGAGCTCAGGGGGTACTAGTTAGTTCATGGTTATTCTTCCACCTAGAGGGTTGAAGACCCCTTCAGCTCCTTGGGTACTTTCTCTAGCTCCTTCTTCCNTGAGTATCATGTGTTTAGTAAATTGTATCTTGGGTAGTCTAGGTTTCTGGGCTAATATCCCCATATCAGTGAGTACATGTTATGTGAGTTCTTTTGTGAATGGGTTACTTCACTCAGGATGATGGCCTCCAGATCCATCCATTTGCCTAGGAATTTCATATATTTATTGTTTTTAATAGCTGAGTAGTACTCCATTGTGTAAATATACCAAATTTTTTGTATCCATTCCTCTGTTGATGGACATCTGCTTCAAGTATGTGTCAATTTAATTTGATATTGGCTGTTGGTTTACAGTAAATTGTTTTTACTATGTTTAGGTATGGTCCCTGAATTCCTGATCTCTCCAATACTTTTAACATGAAGGGATGTTGTATTTTGTCAAATGCTTTTTCTGCATCTAAGGAGATGATCATGTGATTTTTTAAAAAGTTTGTTTATATAGTGGATTACATTAATAAATTTTCATATATTAAACCAACCTTGCATCACTGGGATGAAGCCTATTTGATCGTGGTGGATTATGGTTTTGATGTGTTCTTGAATTCAGTTTGCTAGAATTTTATTGAGTATTTTTGAGTTGATATTCATAAGCAAGATTGGTCTGAAGTTCTCTTTTTTGGTTGGGCCCTGTGTGATTTAGGTATCAGAATAATTGTGGTTTCATAGAATGAGTTAGGTAGTGTTCCCCCTGTTTCTATTTTATGGAATAGTTTGAAGAAAATTTGTGTCAGGTCTTCTTTGAAGGTTTGGTAGAATTCTGTACTAAATCCATCTGGCCCTGGGATTTTTTTGGTTGGGAGATTTTAATGACTTCTTCTATTTCCTTGTGTGATATGGGCCTGTTTAGATAATTTACTTGCTCTTGATTTAACTTTGGTATGTCACATCTGTCTAGAAAACCATCCATTTCATTTAGAATTTCCAGTTTTGTTGAGTATAGACTTTTATAGTAGGATCTGATCCTCTGTTTCTGTTGTTATGTGTCCCTTTTCATTTCTGATTTTATTAATTTGGATACTGCCTCTTGGCCCTTTAGTTAGTTTGGTTAGGGGTTTATCTATCTTGTTGATTCTTTCAAAGAACCAGCTTTTGTTTTTGCTGTTTTTGGGGGTTTTTTTTGTATTGTTTTCTTTGTTTCTATTTGGTTGATTTTGGCCCTGAGTTTGGCTATTTCCTGCCTTCTACTCCTCTTGGGTACCTTTGTTTCTTTTTGTTCTAGAGCTCTCAGATGTGCCGTTAAGTTGTTAGTGTAAGATTGCTCCAGTTTTTTTACCCAGGCACTTAGTGCTGTGAACTTTCTTCTTAGCACTGCTTCCATTGTGTCCCATAAGATTGGGTATGATGTGTAAACATTTTCATTAAATTCCAGGAAGTCTTTAATTTCTGTCTCTAGGTTGGGGAAGTTTTCTTCTATGGTTTTGTTGAAGACATTTTCAGGTCCTTTAGGCTGGTAATCTTTGTTCTCCTCTATTCCTATTATCCTTAGATTTGGCTTTTCATTGTGTCCTAAATTTCTGGGATGCTTTGGGTTAGGAGTTTCTTATGTTTAGAATTTTCTTTGACAGTTGTGTCAATCTCTTCTACCCTATCTTCTACTCCTGAGATTCTCTCTTCTATCTCTTTTATTGTGTTGGTAATAGTTACATCTGTAATTCCTGACTTCTTTCCTAGGTTTTCCATTTCCAGACTTGCTTCCATTTTTGTTTTCTTTATTGTTTTTACTTCTACTTTTAGGTCTTGGATCACTTTATTCAATTCCTTCACCTGTTTACCTGTGAGTATTTCTTTCAGTGAGTTATTGATATCCCCCTTAAAGGGCTCTATTATCTTCATGATATAGATGGGAGATCTGGGTTCTGATGATGCCCACATATTTTGGTTTCTGTTGCTTATGGTCTTGTGCCTTTTGCCATCTGGATATCCATGGTGTTTGTTGATCTGTATTGAATCTGCCTCTTTTGTCCCTGGTAGGCTTGTGGCCCTGGCTGTATCAGACCACCTGTGGAGCTTTCCAACTGGGAGCTCTTCACAGGGGCAGATCTGTTGCCCTGGCTGCAGTAGATTTTCTGGTAGGCCTTCAGACTGTTGGGTCTTCCTTGGAGCAGTCAAGCTGTTTTCCAACTGCCCTGAGTACAGCTCATCCTCAACTGCTCTGAGTGCAGAGGGCCCTCAACTACTCAACTGCTCTAAGTGTAGTAGGTCTAACTGCTCTGAGTTAGCAGGTCCTCTAGGATGTATTGGGATATGGAGTTTTCATGGGAGCAGACCAACTAGGGGTCTGCCTCAGCAGCAAGAAACAGGCAGAAGGGATGGACAGAAAGGAAGGAGTGGGATTCAGGAGGGCAGATTTTTTTTGGTGAGTGATGGGTGCAGAGTTCATCAGCAGCCCTGGACTTGGAAATGAGGGGTGGGGGTGGAGGTGGGGGTGGGGGAGGTTCTTACCAACTGCTCTGAGAACAGTGGGTCCTTTAGGATGGATTGGGATATGGAGTCTTCCCAGGAGCAGACCAACTAGGGGTCTGCCCCAGTAGCAAAAATCAGGTGGAAGGGGTAGAAGGGGAAGAGAGGATTTTCAAAAGAAAAATAATTTAAGTGGCCTACAAATGTTTTGAAAATTATTCAATGTGTCTAGCCATGGTGGAAATGAAAAACAAAACTACTTTGAGAGTTCATCTCACTGCAGCCAAAATAGTCACCTATCATAGGAAACAAATGAAGGCTAATATGAGGAAGGATGTATGGAAAGGGAAGCCCTGTTCACTACTGATAGGAGTGAAAACTAATATAACATTATGGAAACCAGTGGGCAAATTCTTCAAAAACTCAGACAAGCCCTACCCTCCAACCTAGCTGCACCACTCAAAAGGATTTTATATCCAACTACAGGGATACTTGCATATCACAATAGTTGGGAAATGGAATCAGCTGAGATGCCCAATCACAGGAAAATGGATGATGACAATGTGGCATACATAGACAAGATTTTTTTTTTAATTTTAATTACCTAGTTTAATTTTACCACGGATGCCTTATTTATTTATTCTTTTATTAGATATTTTCTTTATTTACATTTCAAATGCTATCCCGAAAGTGCCCTATACCCTCCCCCAGCCCTGCTCTCCTATCCACCCACTCCCACATCTTGGCCCTGGCATTCCCCTGCACTGGGGCATATAAAATTTGTAAGACCAAGGGGCCTCTTGTCCCAATGATGGCCGACTAGGCCATCTTCTGCTACATATGCATCTAGAGACACGAGCTTTGGGGGTACTGGTTAGCTCATATTGTTGTTCCACCTAAAGGGTTGTAGACCCCTTCAGCTCCTTGGGTAATTTCTCTAGCTCCTCCATTGGGGGCCCTGTGTTCTATCCTATAGATAACCATGTGCATCCCCTTCTGTATTTTCCAGGCACTAGCATAGCCTCACTCGAGATAGTTATATCAGGGTCCTTTCAGCAAAATCTTGCTGGCATATGTCTGGGTTTGGTGGCTGATTATGGGATGCATAGACAAGATTTTATACCTTAAAAGAAAAATGAATTTTTGAAAATCTCAGCCAAATGGATGGTACTAGAAACTGTTTTACTATGTAAGGTACCTCACGCCCAGGAAGACAAAGGCTGCATTCTTTCTTTGGCTATGAATCCTTCCATCTGTATATTTTAAGTTGGAGTGAATTTTTGTGATTATAGGGATCTAACAGTATGTATGGGATTAAGGATCATCTGTGGTATGAAATTAGGTAGATTATTCATTCCAGTGCTGGTGTGGGCTGCTTCCCTGTCAGTTAGTGGTCAGGGAGACCTGGAGCACAGGCAGCAGTGGCCCCACCAGTACAGGCTATTTCCTAGATGTTGACGTCTTTTGATGAAGATGTCTCACACTCCAGTTGCAGGCCATAGAGAAATGGAGCTGGAGCTTGCCTGGGAGCTTCTTCTCTTGCTTTCATTGTGCTTAATGGTAGCATATAGCCAGCCCCCCTTAAATTCTGTAATACTCCATTTTGATGTTCCTCCTTTTTCCACATATAAGAAAAAACCTATCACACTTGTCTTCCAATGTGACTTACCTTTTAGCATGATGAGTTCTATTTCCATCTACTTTCTTTAAAAAAATGGACTTTATTATCACTTGAAAGTTAACTTGGTGAGATGGTAGATAAGTTAATTGGCTGGATTATCTCTTTCTATAGTTTATACAGGTACATTGTAGTCCATAAAAAACACACAATTATTATTTGTCAGAAATTATAAGAAATACATTTAAAAGATGAGTTCATTTGTCATTTTATTTTCTGCTTCATTGATTTACAGTCATCTTTATGATTGATTTTATTTTTTGTGGTCCCATAAATGATGGGAGATTTTTTTAAACAACAAAACAAAACTTACTTGAAAGTGACTATTCTTGTCTTATATCAATTAAATAATTTAAATTTTGGTGGCAGCTATGCAGAAACCTCAGATGGCCACAGTTAAATAGGTGAATTATTCATATATACTTTATTATGTTGCTATATATTATAAAATAGGAAATAATATGTTTAAAATATAATAAAATAGAAAATAATATTACATAGCAAAGTTAAGATTTAGAATTTAAAATTAGATTTAGATTTAGAATTTAAGAAAAGTTAAGATTAGGATATTCTTTATGCATATGTTATAAAATATGCAGTGAATAAAATAATGGAGAAACTATGAGTAACTGAAGAGAGCAATATAGAATGAGTAGGCATACAACTCATGTGCACTGATAGCAAGGTCTCTAAGTTTGTGGTTAACTGTGCTGCCTGGTATTAAAAACATAGTTTGTAGGAGGTTCTTACCTATGTTTTCAGCTATGCCAAAACCCTAGTTGACCTGACCACTTTTAGAAGCAGGCTTCTTTCATGCATCTTTGAAGAAAGAGGGGAAAAATCAGTGGAACACTTCTGCCCCCTACTGGTATGCAACAGGATCATTAGAGAAATGACCTTAAAGAGGTGGTGATACAGTTTATCCCAGTTAGCTTTAATTGACAACCTGAAGCTGCCTAGAGTAATCCTAGAAGAAAATCTCAATTGAGAAATGGACTAGATGAGATTGGTCTGTGCACATAGCTCTAGAAGGTTGCCTTGATTGTTAACTGATGAAGGAGAGCCCTGCACACCGAGGACCCATCTTTAAGCAGGTGGTCCTGGGCTTTATAAGAAAGCTAGGTAATTGGGCTAAAGAGATGTCTGGGGTTCAGTTCCCAACATCTACATTAGCCTTATAATAGCAGCTCATAATGACCTTTAACTCCTGGTTCAGGAGAACCTGATGCCTCTTGCCTCCGTGTAACATATAGTCACATACAGACACACTTTACAAAAACAAAAATTAATATCTTAATTAATTGTTAATTAATTAAATAATAAGAAACAAAAAATAATAAAAAATATTACTCAAAAGTCAAAAGAAATTTCTATGTCATCTTTTTGCATTTTTGGACCCTTTTGATCCTGAATAAGTCTGTCATGTAACCTAGGAAACAGAAGGAAAGACAAAGAGACAAGATTTGAAGGAACATGTGATAAAAAAGTGGCTTTAGGGGCTGGTGAGATGGCTCAGCGGGTAAGAGCACCCGACTGCTCTTTCGAAGGTGATAAGTTCAAATCCCAGCATCCACATGGTGGCTCACAACCATCCGTAACAAGATCTGGCACCCTCTTCTGGAGTGGCTGAAGACAGCAACAGTGTACTTACATATAAAAAAAAAAAAAGTGGCTTTATAGTGGCTTCAGAAGCTAATTCAGCACTTCTTCCCTACATGGTATTTATAGTAGATGCCTCCAGGGAACAGGATATGATTGTGCTAGTATAAATCTCTCACATGCAAAGAAAACTGGAATATGTATTAATTTTACTGCCTGGGAATACTAACCAGAAGAAATGTTTCTCAGACTGTGGAGGAGGAGGAGGAGGAGGAGGAGGAGGAGGAGGAGGAGGAGGGGAGGAGAAAAGTTCTCAAGAGAAGAGCCAGTGCTGGACATTTCTTCTATGGTAGGATACAACTCAATGCTCTTGGGATAAACGTCTAGGGCCCAAGAGATGTCTAAAAAGAGGTATAAATAAATACTCCAGATTTGTTTTTAGGATCATAGAATCTCCTTGCTTTTACTCTTTCTCCTGTTAAATGTCTTCAGATTTTAAACAGAAACAAGTAAGTACAAAGTTATGCTCAAAGGAAGCTTGAAGCAGATGACAGGAAAAACTTGTCATGTTTTCTGCAGTTCTGACCCATAGAGTACAACACTTAGCTCTAGCCAAGTTGATCTGCAATAGTGGTATAGTTCTATTTTGAGTGATTTAGTCATCAGTCACAATGTTTCCATATTTATATTGTATTTATACAATGGCCTCTTCTTTTTCTATCAGGATTTGAATATAGGTGTGATAAATTTCCAGTGATTAAAATAAAGCTTAGTTGTTTAAACATTTTAGTAAAGACAAACATTTTATATTTAAGAATGGATGCATGAACATGTTCATAAAATATATAGCACCTTATAACATCAGGTACCAGTCCTGATGCGTATTAAAAAAACTGAGACTTGGAGATATTAACTCTGAAAATTGATGATGGTCTTATATTGGTAGGAACAGCCATCTAATTTAAAGCGATGCCTTCATCACTGGCTATTACAAACACAATTGATGACTTTAGACTATAGATTGTTATAGCCAGGGTAAGATAATGTATCTTGGTTTGGGGATTATGTTATAAACAAATTTAATCTGAAGCCCAGAAAGTTAACAATTGTTTAAATTAACAATGATTTTATTGTTAATGTTGGTAATTTTATGTGTGCTCTTATGTAATTTGTTGCTGCAATAAATAGAGATTTATGTGATTTATGTAGTTATTATCCTGAAATGCTAACCTGAGAATGGACTTAGAATGGTGCTAAATTTTTAGGTAATTTATCATCAAGAAAACTAAAATTCAAGTAAATAACAGTCTCTGCACATAGCCAAGTATATATTAGCTGATAGTGTTCAGGTCCAACTGTGTACAGGTTCAGCTGGACTGTGCTATCAATATAGTCATAGTGCATTTTACAAGGAGCACAGACCAACATTTTAATTAATTCCAAATCTTAATCCCACAGTGAAAGACAGTGATGGCTAAAGCTCCCCACCAACAGGGAAAATCTGAAGGGTCTGTTTGCCTCACTTACATCTTTACACCATCGTTTTTTTCCCCTATGGAGACTGTTCTATTTTCCAGATAAGTCCCATTCACCAGTTGGTTTATGTGAAGGGAGTAGATCCATAAATATTCATTGTTTGTAAAGAGCTTCATGCCAATTTATGCTAAAGTCATATAGGTAGATACTGCCTTATATATTTAACTATAATTAAATAACAAGTGCCTAATATTTCAATCAGATAAAGGAGGCAATTTTGCACATAGTAACAAAGAAAGGAGGCGACAATACAGTGCCTTGGTGCACAGTTAGGATGCTTAACTATAGTGGACAGGATACAATTGTAGTGGAATCAAGGTACAAAGAGCATCTGCTACTCTGTTAGTTATTGTTTTGATTAAGCACACACAAACGTGTTTTATTGTGACTTATTTACCCAGCTATACCATTATATTTAGTTCTGACTATCTATATCATAATATGCAGCTCCACCTATATCATTCTACTTAGCATACCCACTATCCTTCCCATCCCCTGATTTCCCGCACTCCACGTAATCAGGTCCTTTTCTCTTACCAAAAGTTTCCATATATATTCATGACATAGCTATTCCACAATCTTTTTAACACCATTTATGCTATCTTATATCACTTATACCTCTCTCATAATACTAACACTATTTTGATGACCTACATATCATAAGCATATATACATTTATATGCAAATTTAAACTGACATTCTATGTATGACAGGAAACATGCAATATTTGTATTTCTGATTCTGGCTTCCTTTGCTTAACATAGTAGTCACAAGTGGCATTTACTTTTCTGTAAAAGTCATAGTATCAACTATCTGACAGATATGCAGGGAAACCTCAAAACACTTTCCATTTGTATTTTCTTGAGGACTTAGAATGTTGAACACTCTCTCAAACATTTCCCTTTTGATCACCGTCTCTTCAGTTCAATAGCCCATATATTTAATTGATGACTTCCTTTTACCATATTTAGATTCTTGAGCTCTTTACATATTCAGAGTACTGATTTCCTGTTGGATGTACAACCAGTAGAGGGTTTTCTCTATTAAGTAGACTAATAATCATTTTGTAACTCCATGTGCCATTTTGGGAATAAAGATTTTTGCCATTTGCATTGGGAGAACTTTGTACCTGCCTATCAATTTGCAGTCACATATTGATGTCTATGCTGTGTGTTACCTACACACACACACACACACACACACACACACACACACACACACACGTACGCACGCATGAGTGCACTTAGTCTGATGATGTCTTGCCTTTTTCTTTTATTCCCTCATGTAAAACTTGTAACCAGCAATCACCTTTCTTCTTTTTATTAAAGAACTATTCATTCTTTACTGTGTGATAGGATCTATTTGATTTATAGCTATCATCATTTGCTTATATTTTGAACTTGATAATATAAAGGTATATTGTCTAATTTCCAATAGAAACTTAAGCTGGCTCTTGTAAAAGAAAATTTGACTACACAGTAGTCCTGTTCATTTCAGAGCCCAGTAAAATCTGGTATTTCATATAGTTCAGATCTTTAAAATCTTACACAGATTTTTGAGAGTTGGGTAGTAGGCAGACAGAGATATATTTATTTCATTTTTGTGATCTTAATGGCTAATACAAGGCTTAGCATCGATTCATTGATCACTAAACATAGAAGAAGGCATGTTATGCTATAATGTTTGAAATCTACCTTATCAAATCTCAATTTCATATCTGTTTTCTTCAGGAATATGATGAGTGAGAGACTTTATGGTATATGTATTAAATATATATTAAATGATAACCATTTCTTTCAAGATGCAATAATTAATTGTTGATCAACAGTGTACATATTTAGACTAGTTAATTCTTCTTGATGCTTTCACCCAGATGCAAATATTGGGGAAGAATATGATGAGACCTCATCCAGCCTTGGCTGCATTCCTCAATCGTTAATGCTGTAGTGCGTGTAAAAGAGCCAAGGCTTGTGTATACAATGAAGGTGGCCTCTTCCTTTCACAATCACACCAATCCACAGGATGTGTGGTATGTTCTGATTGGAATCCCAGGACTAGAAGATCTACATTCCTGGATAGCCATTCCCATCTGTTCTATGTACATCGTGGCTGTCATAGGCAACGTCCTTTTAATCTTCCTGATAGTGACTGAACGCAGTCTGCATGAGCCCATGTATTTTTTTCTCTCCATGTTGGCACTAGCAGACATCCTGCTCTCCACAGCTACAGCCCCCAAGATGCTGGCCATCTTCTGGTTTCATTCCAGGGGTATATCCTTTGGTAGTTGTGTTTCCCAAATGTTCTTCATACATTTCATCTTTGTGGCAGAGTCTGCTATTCTTCTGGCCATGGCATTTGACCGCTATGTGGCCATCTGTTACCCACTGAGATACACCACCATCCTTACTTCCTCAGTCATTGGCAAGATTGGCACAGCAGCTGTGGTCAGAAGCTTTCTCATCTGTTTTCCATTTATCTTCCTGGTATATCGACTTCTGTATTGTGGGAGACACATAATTCCCCATTCATACTGTGAGCACATGGGTATTGCCAGACTGGCATGCGACAATATCAATGTCAACATCATATATGGTCTGACAATGGCCCTCCTGTCTACTGGGCTAGATATACTACTCATCATTATTTCCTACACCATGATCCTCCACACTGTTTTTCAAATCCCTTCCTGGGCTGCCAGATACAAGGCCCTCAACACATGTGGCTCCCACATCTGTGTTATTCTTTTGTTCTACACCCCTGCATTCTTTTCATTTTTTGCCCATCGCTTTGGAGGCAAAACAATTCCTCGCCACATCCACATCCTAGTGGCCAACCTCTATGTTGTGGTGCCCCCAATGCTTAACCCCATCATCTATGGGGTGAAAACCAAGCATATCCAAGATCGAGTGGTTTTCCTTTTCTCCTCAGTGAGTACATGTTAACATGACAGCAGATGTTAAAGATAGCATATTCCCAAATAAAACTCTTTTAAACATCAGTCCTGTGAGAAATAGAAATAAGTGAGATTTATTTTTTTTTTTTAAAGATTTATTTTATTTATTATATGTAAGTACACTGTAGCTGTCTTCAGACAGTCCAGAAGAGGGCGCCAGATCTTGTTACGGATGGTTGTGAGCCACCATGTGGATGCTGGGATTTGAACTTATCACCTTCGGAAGAGCAGTCGGGTGCTCTTACCCACTGAGCCATCTCACCAGCCCCATAAGTGAGATTTATTAAGAGTGCTTCACTTTTAAGAGGATAATATCCATGAAAATTTTCACAATATTAACTAATACATCCAGAGAGTGTGGAAAAATATCTTAGTGAATTTTTATTAGCATGGACTTAGAATTACTTTATATTTATATATAGATAACTGTGAAAATACAACTTCTTATGTAAAGAAATAAAAACAGAAAGCCATTGAATATCTTAAAACTATTTTTATTAATTCTCTGAGAATTATTACATTGTATTTTGATCATATTTCAAAGGATCTCACTTTCTGCTGAAGTGTAAAACAATCCTCTGCCCATCAGCAAATGTATGAGGCAATAGAATGAAGCATTTATATTATAGTTATTTTTGTCAACGTAATTCTTATACTAAATTAGTAACTCTCAAATCATTTATTTTAAGATTCCCTGATATTTCATGGGTTCTATTCTTTTCTTTTGAGAGTAGGTTTCATGGAGATACACCTGCCCTTTGTAACTATTGTTACTGCCTGCAATTGTAAATATATATATATATATATATATATATATATATATATTGAGGCATACACACACACACACAATTATTTAAAGCCACTTTTAAAGTATAAACTTATACAATATATACATTAAGTAAGTTGTCAATAATAAGTAAAACATAATTACTAAAATAAAACTAGCTGTCAATATCACCCGAGTTTTCTAAAAGCTGTAATTTTTCACATATGTGTTAGGACTTTAGAGATCCGAGGGTGCATCCTGGTGTCAACAGAGCCTCTGTAAGAGTAAATGACTGGAAAGCCCCATGCCCAAAAGTTAAAAGGAAAATCCAAAATAAGTTTCATTGGAATATTAGTTTAGAAATTTCTGCTGAAAAAAGATTTAATCAGACAAAATACATTTGCATGAACACGTTATACAAAAATTTAACTTGCTAAAAAACCTTCCCTTTTCTGTTAAAAACCTAAAGAATTTAAGAAAATGTAAAAAAAAAAAATCCTGATGTACATAAAAGACAGTTCAGTAACCTTTAGAAGTTGGAAGTGAGCTTTATAACTTTTTAACCTGGTCAGAGGTTGTTACTATCCTATTAATATGTGTGTGTGTACTAACAGTTATTTGTCCATATGTATGCACAAACATTTTCATATATCTACACCAGACTCACATACCAAACGCTTTATGTATTATTTGCATCATAAGAAGACAGAAGACAAATATCTCTAACCGTAAGCAATGTACTATGGGCCACACTGCTGATGAAACTCAACTCCTTTTTGATTAATGGCCATCACCTGCTAAAAACTCCTCACTTAGGGTGGGGCCAAGCCCGTCACCTATCTATACCCTATGACGGTGTTCACAAACTTATCTAATTTGACTTTTATTTTGGCGGGAAACTTTCCCTATTTGCCCAATATGTTAAGAGATATATCATCATTAAAGGATAACAAATTTCATAACTTTCACGCATATTAATGGGAGTGCATGAGTGTATCTCTGATTTGATAACAGAGTGTATTAAATGAATTCATGTGTGAACATTGATTCATCTCTACATCCTATGTATAAATCCTGCTTTATCAAAGAGCACTATTCTCTTAATGCATCCTTTCATTTTGGTTGTTAGTATCTTGTTGAGGATATGGCTACATCTACATCCACGATTGTGGTATAACTATGTTTTCTTGCAGTGTCTTTGTCTCTTTTGGCCTCAGAAATGAATTTGTTACATATATTTTCTGCTATTATTTTGTTAAGAGCTTGAGAAGAATTGATATTTAAGTGCATGATATAACTTAGCATTGAAGCCAAGCCACCTACTCTCGATTTACTTTTTTCTTTCTTTCTCCTCTTATTTTGTTTGTTTATTGAAACAAGATCTCATTCTGTGATCCACATTTGCCAGAAAGTCATGGTAATCTTCAACTCCAAGTGAACCACCATACTCAGTTCAGAACTAACTTTCTGTCTGTCTGTTTGATGGGGGGTTTTATATCTTTATGTTGCTGGTTCAATATTCCTTTTTCTTGTCTGCTTAGGCTTTATATTTCATTATTTATTCCTAATAATTCAGGTTAAATCTGTCAGGGAAGCTATACATTTCTTTTAGATTATTCAAATGGTTAATGTATAACTTTATTGATATTATTATCCTTTATGTGTAGTGGTGGAAATTGCAATAGCTTTTCAAAAGCCCAGGGAGTAAGGTGGTCCACACACATAATATGGATTAACACTTCTGAAAACTGTAGTGTAATTGAGGTCATAGTGGAAATGAGATAATAACAACAACAACAATAATAGCAATAGTAATAATAATAATACAATTGATTTCAGATAAATGTATTTGTTGGTGAAGATAGGATGATTTGACAGAAAACATGGGAGATGAATTTCACCTGAAAATATAAAAATATTATGTAACAGCAGCAACTTATAGTAAACTAAAATTATAAAACTGTCCAATTCTAAGTAACAATAAAATAAAAAGTGTGCTTAAAATAAATGAAGCAATTGTTAATTCTATTACAATGTCAATTCTTTAAAAATGGAATAAATTGCAATACACATTAAAATTATTTCTTTTATCTTAATGCATGTGTAAATGTACACACACACACACATTCGTGGAAGTTATGAGGTAACTTTTGAACATTCATTATCATTTTCTTTTTTTTCAATTTTTTATTAGATATTTTCTTAATTTACATTTCAAATGCTATCCCGAAAGTTCCCTTCCCCCTCCCACCGCCCTGTTCCCCTGACAACCCACTCCCACTTCTTGACCCTGGCGTTCCCCTCTATTGGGGCATATAAAGATTGCAATACCAAGGGGCATTTCCTCCCAATGATGGCCGACTAGGCCATCTTCTGCTACATATGGAGCTAGAGACACGAGTTCTGGGGGTTCTGGTTAGTTCATATTGTTGTTCCTCTTCTAGGGTTGCAGACCCCTTCAGCTCCTGGGGTTCTATCTCTAGCTTCTCCAATGTGGGCCCCGTGCTCCATCTTATAGATGACTGTGAGCATCCACTTCTGTATGAGACATCTATATCAGGGTCCCTTCAGTAAACACTTGCATTGGATATGCGCTCACTGATAAATGGATATTAGCCCAGAAACTTAGAATACCCAAGATACAATTTGCAAAACACAAGAAAATCAAGAAGGAAGACCAGTGCATGGATACTTCATTCCTCCTTTGAATAGGAAACAAAATACCCATGAAAGGAGTTACAGAGACAAAGTTTAGAGCTAAGATGAAAGGATGGACCATACAGAGACTAACCCACCGGGGCATCCATCCCATAATCAGTCACTAAACTCAGACACTATTGCATAGGACAGCAAGTGTTTACTGAAAGGACCCTGATATAGCTGTCATTATCATTTTCTACCATGGATTCCAGAGACAGAAATCAACTCATCAGGCCTGTCAGCAATCATCTTTGCTAGCTAAGCCATCTCTTTGGATTTTTAATTAAAACATTTTTTAAATTTAAATTCAAAACAGTGGTTATCAGATGGCTTGTCATAAATTTGTTATATAATTTACACTAACTACTAACATTGGAGTTTATGAGAATGACATTGTCATACTGCCAAGGACATAAGGTAGCAATGTTGAGTCATATTTTTCATATTTTTCACACATTTTTAGAACAAGTGACTATTTCCCCCACAAATACTTAAAAAGAGAGATAGTATGTATACTACACATTTATACAATGTTTCAATATGATTTTTTTTTTATTTTTTAAAAGTAATACATTTGGAAACTTACTTTAATAGATTTTATTCTGTTGAGCACCTGAGTGTTAGACTTTTATGTTTGGAATGAATGTTTCCCTCTTTTTGTGGAAACATGTTGGGAACTCTGCAAGAGGAACAGCAAAGAGCTTTAAAACCCAGAGGGCTACAAGACCTGAGGACTTCATGCTGTTAGGAAATATCACTCTGCTTGTTGCCTTCACATGCACATCTCTCATAATCTATGAGCTGTAAAAACTCTAAGGGGCTTCAAGGCCCTCACTGGGTAGTATCACTGTCATTTACAATAGTAATGCTTGATCTTTTTCAAGCATCAGTTCTGGAGCACATTAATGACTTATCCACCATCCTAGGAAAGAATTTAGAGATGTACATTGTCAACAATGACTGCCACCTTTAGAAAGAATTTGAAGAAGTAGATTTTTAGTAAAGTTAGGTTAAGATTTTTTTTTTCTAATGGCTCTGATGTAGAAAATCTTAGAGAACAATTTGAAGTTCACAAAGGCACACTCATAATAGTTAAGTTCAGAATTTTTAAGGTCAGGGAACAAGAACAATGGAAGCCCAACTAGCACTGGCTGATGTGACTCTTGATGAAGCTGGGTTGGTGACCAAGGTGATGATTAATTTCTTGTACTCTCACTTTTGTCCTCAGGTTTCTGATATGTTTTAATAAGAAAATGTTGTTGGGGCTTTTATTTTCATGTTCAAGTTGTTATTCTGAAAATTGGTGCCTTTTTTCTTGATGATGTCATTAAGAAACCTTGTCTTGTCATTAGCTTTCAAAATAAGGGTGATTTTAGCTCTATGATCCAAAGGGAAAGAGAAGTCAAAGAAAAACAAATAATCTGATAATGAGCACCTGTTAGTTAATTAGTTACATAATTCATTTTCTATTTTGCACTGTTGGAAATAAACCCATGGTTCCACACCAGATAGGCAGTTCACCTCACCAAGCCTCCTGGGGCCGTGCTCTGCTTCTTTATCCACTTTTTGTTGTAATGTGACCTCAGATGCACAGGAGTAGGAAGACTCAGTTCCACAGAGACACACGACACACTATCTTATAAAACCACCATCCTTCACTGATTGAACTGTCACAAAGATCCTACACTATGAGTACTGTGTGTCTCATCACATGGCTCCAGGTAAGTCTAGGAGCTTGAGGTTCTATACCATGGTGGGAAAGTAGAAGAAAAAAAGCAAGATAGTAGCCTGACCAATTTCCCTATCTTCAGTATTCATCTAATTCACTCAGTGCTAACAACAATTATAACTCTATACCTATTCATCAATAAACCATAGTTCATTTTATAGAAATGTCTAAATGTACCCTTGAGTTTAATATGGTAAGTTTTCCCACTATCCCTGTTTTTAGGGATTTGGAGAATTTAGAAAATTTCATAAATAATAGAAGTGTAATAGTCAAGCCTATTATGTTTTTCTCATATCATGTAAATGTGTTTGTTCTTCCTTGAACTATTAACTATCTACTGTTAAAACTTCTCACAGAATTGGCAGGATGTGTAAAATAAATGATTAGGTTTAAGAAAACACCAGTTTTTTTCTTATTCCTTTTTTATTGGATATTTTATGTATTTGCATTTCAAATGTTATCCCTTTCCCCATACACTGGGGCATCAAGCCTTCACAGAACCAAGGGCTTCTCCTCTTATTGATGGCAGCCAATGCCATCCTCTGCTACGTATGCAACTGGAGCCAAGGGTTCCTCCATGTGTACTCTTTGGTTGGTGTTTAGTCCCTGGGAGCTCTAAGGGGTCTGGTTGGTTGATATTGTTGTTCTTCCTATGGGGTTACAAAAGCCTTCAGCTCCTTTAGTAACTCATTCATTGGGAACCCCGAACACCAAATTTTGAAAAGAGGAATATGAGTGTAGCCCTAGAGAGGCTTTTAATAGAGACTACCTGAGATGCCAGCAGTGGAGCTATAGACCTGAAAGATGTTCCAGAAAAGACAAAAACATAAGATTCTAGCCTTCTTTTGAGAAGACTGAGAATTCTTGCACTCTAGTGTATTGTCTGTGTATAGTATAGATATAGGTGAAATCATATAATATCTTCATCCCATGAATTGCACTTAAAAATCCATAATTGTGCACAGAAACAGCTAATAAACAAAAAAAGAGAATTTTGGGGAGAAGTTTTCTTGTGGCAGAAAAAAAGCCACAAAGCAATTTTGTCTTCACTAACACAAAACGATTAAAATAATTATAAATTTAAAACTTACTGGCTAGTTTTTAAATCCAGTTGGAAAAGACAAAATTAAGAGAACCTGAGATAATAAAGAGAGGGTGGTGTACTACTAACCTACTTAGATTATGTTTTGATAATGGATTAATTTCTCTTCAATTTAATGCACCTAGTCTTAGCATGAAGCAGAAGTTGAAGCAGCAATACTGGTACTTGTTTCTACTGAGCTCACCATGATCAAGTTCAATGGCTCAGTCTTCATGCCTTCTGTGTTAACACTAGTGGGGATCCCTGGCCTGGAGTCAGTGCAGTGCTGGATTGGAATTCCATTCTGTGTCATGTACATCATTGCTATGATTGGGAACTCCCTAATTTTAGTTATAATCAAAAGTGAAAAGAGCCTCCACATACCCATGTACATTTTCTTGGCCATTTTGGCAGTCACAGATATTGCCCTTAGCACATGCATTCTTCCCAAAATGTTGGGCATCTTCTGGTTTCACATGCCACAGATTTCCTTTGATGCCTGCCTGCTGCAGATGGAACTCATCCACTCATTCCAGGCCACAGAATCAGGCATCCTCCTGGCCATGGCTCTGGATCGCTATGTGGCCATCTGCAACCCCCTGAGACATGCTACTATCTTCTCTCCACAACTCACGACTTGCCTTGGAGCTGGTGCAGTATGCAGGGCTTTCATTCTTGTATCCCCATCCATACTACTCATCAAATGTCGCCTTAAGTACTACAGAACTACTGTTATCTCCCACTCTTACTGTGAACACATGGCCATTGTGAAATTGGCAGCTCAAGATATCAGAATCAACAAGATATGTGGCCTCCTTGTTGCCTTTGCCATCTTAGGGTTTGACATAGTCTTCATTACCTTCTCCTATGTGCAAATCTTCATCACGGTCTTCCAGCTGCCCCAGAAGGAGGCTCGATTGAAAGCCTTCAATACCTGCATTGCTCACATCTGTGTCTTCCTGCAGTTCTACCTTCTAGCCTTCTTCTCTTTCTTCACACACAGGTTTGGGGCTCACATACCCCCCTATGTGCACATCCTCTTGTCAGACCTTTACCTGTTAGTCCCACCTTTTCTGAACCCCATTGTCTATGGTGTTAAAACTAAACAAATCCGTGACCAAGTCCTGAAAATGCTTTTTTCCAAGAAACCCCTGTGAACATTAGTGACTCCCTCTGTTGAAAAGTTGTGTGGTTTCTAATGAACAACTTTAATGAGTTAAAGTATTTATCTTCCTCAGATATAAATATATACTGTAGCATGTGAATTACAGATATTCTTAATTTATAGAGGTCTGTGTTAAATATTAGCTTTTAAATATTTTAAATCTTTTAAAATCACGTACAGTGGGATAATTTACTGAATTTCTGATTAAGTTTATTTTTTGTTTTGTATTTTGAGATGATAATGTAATTGTATCATTTTCCCCTCTCTTTCCTCACTCTGAGTCCCCTAATATATCCCTTCTTGCTCACTTTCAAATTCATGGCCTCTTTTTAAGTTTGAGTCTATCAATTTAAATTCTCCTATTCTTAGAACAGGTTGTTAGTTACTCTAACAGTAAACGTCAGTCAACTGCACATGCTTCTTACAAACCCCAAAGACAAGTTCTTACATCACTACCCTTGAATTTCCAATCCACCAAGAACCTGCAGTTTGGGCTTTGTTCCATTTCCTAATGGTATTGCAATCTATAGTGTGATAGATCATTTATCTTTTTATGTACTTCATATGAATGCTTATCAATGCAAAAATAATTCATAACCAATGATTCATACACATTTTTTCATTAATATCCCTAAACTATAAAAGATACCATGCTATTTGTATAGGAATAATGGGAAGAAAGAGATTGAATTAGCATGTCCTTAAAGACATTTTTATAAAAACATAAACATAGTAGACTTATGTAAAAAATACTCTTGGACCACAAACATTAGTTAATTTTAATGAAATTGTAGTTTTAATTTATTTCACTGAAGTTTATAGAAGAAAGGGAAATTAAATATGTGTTTAAAAATTGCCTAATGACAGCATTTGAGGATTATGTGCTATATGCTCTCCTGTCTGAGAAGAAAAGGGTTGTTTAAGACTCTGTTTAGAACACTTGAAATATGTTTCCTGGTGTTAGTCAAAGGTATTTCATTGAGAAGTATCAAATCAAAAGCTAATTAAAACAATGAAACCATCCATATAGAGGTGACTTTACTTCATTATTTTTATGGTAAAAGAAAAAATGCAGACTTGAAAAAGTAATAGGAAACCAAGCTGGAGAGGAAGGCCAACACAGAGACAATGTATACAAAAGGGAGCCGGAAGGATGCTATCTCACCATCCAATATAATAAAATAATTGGAGGATAAGGAAACAATTGGGACCAAGCAGTTGTTTAAAGTGAAATAATATGATCAAAATATATTGTATAAATTTCTTAAAAATAAATAAACTGTTATTAAAATAACTGTATTTAATAAGAGAATACCTTTTAAATAAAAGTAGTAAGATTATACTTGGTATTAAGAAAGTAAACTGTTATGGATGTGGAAAAGGGGTAAAGAGTACAAAATGTGTTGGTTATTGAAAACTAAAGATATATGAAAGAAGACTTATGGAAAACCCTTAATGACTAAGCTTATATGTAGCTGGACTTGGGCTATTTTGTGGGTTCTCCTTTCTTCCCTTCTCCACTACTTTTACATCATTTATCCCCCTAACCTTAGATAGGAGGGAAAAAAGGACAGAAAGGAAAAGAATGAAGTTATCATTAAACTACTAATTAGGGGAAATGAATTCCTTGGTGCAAGTTTGATCTTTGCCACCGGGAAATCTAATTTCTTCTTCTTGTTTCTTCTTTGAGCACTACAACTTAACAAACTGTGACCAAGATCACACCAACAATCAACCCCGCCTCCTGAAGCCCTAGCATTTATATACCCTCTGAAAAGTTCCCAGAATTCCAAGCATCACACAATTGTAGAAACTACCACACCCCTGCTAGAGCATTAGGCAAAGCATGATCAGCTGCTGTGGACAATCTGAAGCAGCCCCATATCCTACACCTGGGATTAAAATGTAAACATATAATATTTTTGTGTTTCATAAAGAAACCAAAATTCCAAAAATGTCACTACATTTCTCCTCTTCTGTTTTAAGTCATTGTGTTGTGTGTGTGTGAAATTATAAATAGAGGCATTTTTTAAATTAAAAAAGTGCTTTTTGGCTCAGTAGCCAAGGTTTTCAGTCCAATTCTCATCTTTTTCTGTTTTGATGGTATCCACAATTTTTCATTTCCTGTGGAAATATAAAGAAATCCTTGTCACCAAAATAAAACTTTTGTGGGCTTCCATTCTGATTTAGTGGATTTTCAAAAGGGGGAGTATGAATTTTGTAGTGGAACTTTTCAGAGGAAAATGGAGAATTAGGAAAGTTGGAGGAAGTGAGTTCAAAGGAGTTAATTTTACACACGCCTGAAATTCCCCAAAATAGGGAAAATTTATAACAAAAAGTATTCTCCGTTCCTGAGGTCCAACATGAATTAAACAAAGTTGACTATGTGTCATTACCCTATCACAAGGTTCCCATAGACCACCAGAGATCACCAGGAGTCCAACGTATATGCAAAAGCAAAAAGTCTTTATTCAAGCTCAAGATCAGACCCTGCAACCTCTTCTGCACAGTGGAAGGTGTGGATGGCGCTGACCTGGTAACAGCCTTGCCTTTTATAGTGGCAGGGTGAGGGACTTTCCAACTTGGCAGTTACCTGATTGGTTGACATTTGCTTGGCACACTTTTATTGGCTAGTAATGCTTTCAGCTTGGTGTGAACAATGGTTGCTAGCTTAATCAATTTACTTTAGTTGCTAGGAGTAGAGTGGATACTTGACCAGGGAAACTGTGAATGTTACCAGAGTGGCATGGTTCCCAGAACAAGTTGGTATTTTTCCAGTAGCTGAGCTCATTCAGAGGGCAGGTTCATTATAAAATGAAGTCTGAAAGCAAAATGGAGTTTGTAATGTTAAACTGGGCTCTTCACTATGAGCAGGGCATCTGGATCTGTTTTACCACGGTTCCCTTCTCTTTACCTACATTTTCAGGTTTTGTTGTATGATGTACCTTTAGACATCATGTTTAAATTTTCTTCAATAAAGAATAAATGTAAAATAGTAAGCACACAGAGAAACCATTGTAGATGTGGAATTCATCTGGATTCCACATTTTGGATAAATAAATCTTCAAATAAATAATTAATGGATTGAAGAATTTCTCTTTATCTTTTTGTCTCTCTCCTATGTATACATTCATACACACACTGACACATACATGAAGCAATATTACTTAGTAGAAAGGTGTAGACTTTAATTAAACAAAGAATTTTTGAAAGCTGAAAAACCCTGCACATGTTATAAAAATAAAATTCATTGGTGTTAGAGGGATGAATCAGATGTTAAGAGTTTGCTGCACAAACATGAAGCCTTGGGGTTGTTCCGAGGCACCATTTACATTCTCAGTTGGCACAGGTGTTCTGTCTATAATTTTAGCCTCTAAAGAAAGGTTCGAAGAATCCCCAGTTCAAGCTTTAGAGCAAAAATAGACATATCACTGAGTTCTTGGTTTGATTGAGAAGGGAAGCTTTAATATAAACAAGGTAGAAGAACAATGAATGATGATTACTGAAATCAATTTCACACCTCCACACTCAATGCACATACGTGTATGCACATACGTGTATGCACACCCGCAAATTTTTTTCACAGAAGAAAGAAAATGTATACACACATATACAGCTAGGGTTCTTTTGTTTCTATGATCCAAAGGCACAGCAGGGTTAGATAAAGAAAATAATTTGATCTAGACCCTCTTTTAGGCAACTAATTGCCAAAGTACACAGCAATGCTCTTTCCCTGTTTTCTTTTCTTTTCTTCTTTTTAATTAATTAATTAACTAACTAATTAATTAATTAATTTACACTCTATATTTTATTCCACCATCCTACTGTTCCACATCCCATACATCCTCCCCATGCCACTCCCAGTCTCCATGTGGATGTCTCTACCCCCCCCCCCCATCTCACCTGACCTCTTAACTCCCTGGGGCCTCCAGTCTATTGAGAGTTAGGTGCATCATCTCTGAATGAACACAGACCAGACAGTCCTCTACTGTATGTGTGTTGGGGGCCTCATAGAAGCTGGTGTATGCTGCCTGTTTCATGGTCCAATGTTTGAAAGATCTTGGGTGTCCAGATTAATTGAGACTCCTTTCCTCCTACAGAATCACCCTTCTCCTCAGCTTCTTTCAGCCTTCCCTAATTCAAAACAGGGGTCAACTGTTTCTGTCCATTGGTTGGGTGCAAATATCTGCCTCTGATTCTTCCAGCTGCTTGTTGGGTCTTCTGGAGTGCAGTCATGCTAGGTCCCCTTTTGTGAGTGCTCCACAGTGTGAGTAATAGTGTCAGGTCTTGGGTCCTCCCCTTGAGCTGGATCCCACTCTGGGCCTGTCACTGGACCTTCTTTTCCTCAGGCTCCTCTCCATTCCATCTTTGTAATTCTTTCAGACTGAAACAATTATGGGTCAGAATTTCTTTTATTTTTTTACAGTACAGTCATTGTCCCGCTTCTGGTCCTCCCTCCCACAGTTCCTCATCCCATTCCCCCTCCCTTCTGTCACCAAGAGTATGTTCTCCCCTCACCCCACCCCCACCCCTGCCCAAGCCTCAACACTCCCTGGGGCCTCAAGTCTCTCCAGGTTGGGTACCTCTTCTCCCACTGAGGCCAGACCAGGCAGTCCTCCTAAGCTTCTTCCAGCTTTTCTTTAATTCAACCACGAGGTCCTCCAACTTCAGTCCAATAGTTGGGTGTAAGTATATGCATCTGTCTCAGACAGCTACTTGTTGGGCCTCTCAGAGGACAGCCATGATAGGCTCCTGTCTGTAAGCACACCATAGCATCAGTAACAGCATTGGGCCTTGGATCCTCCCCTTGAGATACATCCCAAGTTGGTCCTGTCACTTGACCTCCTTTCCCTCAGTCTCTTCTCCATCTTTCCCTGCAGTTCTTTTAAACAGGAACAATTCTAGGTCAGAGTTTTTGACTGTGGAATGGCAACCCTATACTTCCACTTAATGCTCTCTCTTTCTACTTGAGGTGAACTCTACAAGCCCCCTCTTCCCACTGTTGGGCATTTCATATAAGGTCCCTCACCTTGAGTCCTGAAAATATATCACCTCCCAGTCTCTTGTACTTTCTAGAGATTTCCCTTACCTGCCCCCCAATATTGCACATTTCCATTCATTTTGCTGGCTTTCAGGGCTTCTCTCCTGTCCCCTCTCCCATGCCTGATCATGTTCCCCTTTTCTCTGCACCTCCCTTCTCCCACCCAGGTCCCTCCCTCTGCCTCCAGTGACTGTTTTCTTCTCCCTCCCAACTGCGATTGAGGCTTCCTCACTTGGGCCCTTCTGCTTGTTATCCTTCTTGTGTTCTGTGGATTGTATCATAGGCATTCTGTACATTTTTGGCTAATATCCACTTATTAGTGAGTATATACTATGCATGTCCTTTTGGGTCTGAGTTACCTCACTAAGAATGATATTTTCTAGTACCATTCATTTGCCTGCAAAACTCATGATATCATTGTTCTTAATCACTAAATAGTTTTCCATTGTGTAAATGGACCACATTTTTTTTTATATACATTCTTTTGTTTTGGGACATCTGGTTTGTTTCTAGCTTCTGGCTATCACAGATACGGCCATTATGAACATAGTGACTTCACAAATAATATACAGGTTTCTACCACGGAGCCACCTGCCAGCTGTTCTATACTTTCTTTTCACTCTTCAGATTCTACAGGGACTAAGAGACTCATTTCCACAGAGACACATTATGGTATAAAACACTAGTTCTTTCCTGACTGAATTACCACAAAGATCCTATTCATGAGCTCTGTGTACATCTCATTAAATGGCTCCAGGTAAGTCTATGGGCTTAGGATTTTGTACTGTGGGGTGTGAGGGGTGCAGGGTTGTATCATGGAAACATGAATTTGATACCCTGTGACAGTAGATGGATCAAATGCAGTTGTTTTAGCTTTAGAAATATTTTCAATGATGGGATTCTATGTACCTTGAAATATTTCAGAAACTGTTAAAAGGTATGAAATAGCAAAATTAAAGCAGTATTTTTGCAAACCAGAGGATCCTGAGAGAGCAATCTGAATGAAAGTGAAAAACATAACTACATGGTTATCTAATTAAGAGCTTTATCATGCTTAGACCTGACAAGAATTGTGAGAAATTATAGGGTCACCAGCGAATATCTGCTATTTACTGATGCAGCAATGTGTTTTTAAATCACCTCTATTTGTGACCTTTGTTCAATGTGTTTGTAGATATTATTCATAGTTTACCTATGTTGCAAATGAGTAACTTGGTTTATTAACTAGATCCAGAACCTGAAGAATAATCAGCAGTTTAGATTGTCTTGTCCAGCTACAGATTTTAAGCAGTTCAGTCTTTGCCTTATGGGAAATATCTGTGATGGGAATGTGGACTTAAAATGTTCGTGGAAAATAAATAGAAGGTAATTTGAGGCCAATTATAAAGAATATCCACTTGACTTGAGAGTTGTTCTGCAATGTGGAAGACTGCATCAGAAAATAACAAAGTTTACTGATATTGGCAGATAGCACATGGTGAACATCAGAGTGGTAGTCTAGGGCAAAGAGATCCTTGAGAGATGGTAGGGAATGAAGATTAGGCTTCAGAGGAGCTGAATTTTGATTCTTAAATTCTTACAACCTTGGGCCCTGGAAAATACAGACTTCGGATGGGAGCTCTAAGTAATACTGGTTTTTTGGTGTATTTCTACATTGAAGAGCCAAATTGCTGTACTGTATGTTCTGGTTCAGATGTATCACTGGGTATCAACCAAAGAAAGACTTTTCTTTCTTCTGTTAAATGTGTGTAATTTGTAACCACACAGTTATTTTCTAGATTGCCCCTTTTCATCTTGTCCAGTTACTCTTTTTTTGTTTTTGTTTTTGTTTTTCAAGAGAGGGTTTCTCTGTATAGCCCTAGCCCTGGCTGTCCTGGAACTCACTCTGTAGACCAGGCTGGCCTCAAACTCAGAAATCTGCCTGCTCTGCCTCCCAAGTGCTGGGATTAAAGGTATGTGCGACCATGCCTGGCTGTCCAGTTACTCTTAACTTTACATTGTTCCATCACATCCTCAGTGTAGTGTACAACTGTCAAGTTTTATTTCCATTGATACCACATTGTAGCTAAGTATATTGGCCCACCTATAGGCTAGTACTTGAAAGAGACATGAGGGTTAATACAATATCTGATCAGTCTTATTTGCATAGCAAGTTTTAGATCAACCATAGCTACAGAGATAGACACTGTGACTTGCCCCTCACTGTCCTCATCCTCATATATCAGAGAAAGTCAGTGCTAATACCACAATCTGAATAAAGAATGCAATCTAAAATATTCACAATCTATGCAGAGTAATAATATTTAAAGTATCTTTAATGGATTGTAGATGCAATTATTTTAATTTCAAACAACAAACATAACATTGATCTTTATAAAGATAGAATAAATGAACTATTTTCCCTCAAACATTTCAAAGAATATTTGGATTTTATGGAGAATGACAGTTAATAAACTTGGTAGTATATAAAATTACAATTCATGTGTATTAACACTGCCTTTTACAATAAGGAAGACAGTTTAAAATACAGCGATTTAAAGAAAAATTCTGTGTAAGAACATTCAGAAAGAGTCTCCTAGAGTTAAATAATGATGAGAGAAAGGGATTCAGACCGTTGTCTTGGGTGAGCTGAAAAGGGGCCCCCTTTCCTTCCTCAGAGATAAACCATATTTATAATGTGAAAAAGTGCAACAACTAACATATTTGCAGAATGGAAGGCAGAGTGCATTTACCCGGTGTGTCTTTTTATTGATTTGCTGTTTTAATCAATCCTCATAGCACCCTCATAGCATTTAATACTTAAAACCATCTCAGGGAACAAGTGTGTGAATTGCTGAAAGAAAATAAACATCCTTTTTAAATCACTTATTATATTACATCTTCTGGAGTAGAACATGTCTTGAAGGAGTTATAAATACAGGTTTCAGGTAACAATATGGCAGGACACCCACACCCATGGACCTCTGGGTACTTGGCAAAGCAAAGACCTTTGGCACAGAAGCATGTCTTTAAGCCTGACATAACATAAGTGAGAATGATTGAAGTAAAGGAGGAGAATAAGGGGCAGAGAACTTGTATGAAAATTGTCTCCCAGAAAATAGTGTAAAGGCAAAAAAAAGTCATCTCCATAAAAATATTTTTCTCCTGTAGACAAAGATACATTAAAACATTAGAAATTCCTCTCTATAGAGCTTTCAGTATTAGTCAGTCACCTAGGCAGAAATGCATGGCAGCTTTAGGTAGGTGAATTAGTTACTAACAAAGAAGAATGGATAGCAGAGGCTGCAAGTGGAGTTTGTTAAATATAAATGATGGACAAATGCAGAAAACAAGATGAGAGCCACCTGTGGCCAAAATAGAAAAGATCAATGACTAAAAAGTAATGGATAGGTTCTCAGAGAATGGGCAGGAAAAGTGTAATATAAACAGTTGAGCTTGAGAAGAAAATGAATATCTAAAGGGATAATTTGTATACCATCTGGAAGATCGTTTTAGAGAAGGACAAGGCTATAAACAGACCCACAACAGTAGTTACAGAATGAGAAAAATAGAAGACCTTCCTAGCACACCTGCCCTAAGAAAACCGAGTAGCTTCCCCCTCTGGTGGGTTATTCATGTCCAGATATAGATAAATTCAAGGTCTTATACTGCCTTCATTCTGTGAATTTCAGTTGCAAAACCACAAGAGCTCATAGAGGACAAATATCAAGAGAAAGGAAGTTTTGATCAAAGGCTTTTGGTCTTGGAGAAGAAGCAAGCTATCTACTGAATTTAACTTACAAAAATGATTCAGGTAAGGACAAAATGGGACTGTTATTTAAATACTTTGGGGGAAAAGAATGGTTGAGGGTGAAGAAAAGATGATATGCTCCTAACTTACATAGAGTTTATTTTGCTAATGAACTAATTTCTCTTATATTTATGCATCTAGTCTTAGTATAGAACAGAAGTTGAAGCAGCAATACCGCTACAGCTTTCTACTGACACGTTCACCATGATCAAGTTCAATGGCTCAGTCTTCATGCCTTCTGTGTTAACACTAGTGGGGATCCCTGGCCTGGAGTCAGTGCAGTGCTGGATTGGAATTCCATTCTGTGTCATGTACATCATTGCTATGATTGGGAACTCCCTAATTTTAGTTATAATCAAAAGTGAAAAGAGCCTCCACATACCCATGTACATTTTCTTGGCCATTTTGGCAGTCACAGATATTGCCCTTAGCACATGCATTCTTCCCAAAATGTTGGGCATCCTCTGGTTTCACATGCCACAGATTTCCTTTGATGCCTGCCTGCTGCAGATGGAACTCATCCACTCATTCCAGGCCACAGAATCAGGCATCCTCCTGGCCATGGCTCTGGATCGCTATGTGGCCATCTGCAACCCCCTGAGACATGCTACTATCTTCTCTCCACAACTCATGACTGGCCTTGGAGCTGGTGTCCTACTCAGGTCTCTCATTCTCACATTCCCAATGATATTGCTCATCAAATGTCGCCTTAAGTACTACAGAACTACTGTTATCTCCCACTCTTACTGTGAACACATGGCCATTGTGAAATTGGCAGCTCAAGATATCAGAATCAACAAGATATGTGGCCTCCTTGTTGCCTTTGCCATCTTAGGGTTTGACATAGTCTTCATTACCTTCTCCTATGTGCAAATCTTCATCACGGTCTTCCAGCTGCCCCAGAAGGAGGCTCGATTGAAAGCCTTTAATACTTGCATTGCTCACATCTGTGTCTTCCTACAATTCTACCTTCTGGGCTTCTTCTCTTTCTTCACACACAGGTTTGGGGCTCACATACCCCCCTATGTGCACATCCTCTTGTCAGACATTTATCTGTTAGTCCCACCTTTTCTGAACCCCATTGTCTATGGTGTTAAAACTAAACAAATCCGTGACCAAGTCCTGAAAATGCTTTTCTCTAAGAACCCCCTGTGAATGTTAGTGACTCCCTCTGTTTCAATGGTGTGTGGTTTCTAATTAGAACTTGAATGAGTTAAACTCTAAATCTTCTACAGATAAGAAAGTGAGAGATAGCATGTGAATTTCACATACACAAAATTTAAGGAAGTATGGGTTCATTTAACAAAAACAACCTTGTGTATTTCTGTTTTAATTTCAAATTGTTTAGAGCACTTTTCTGGCTTGGAAGTATGAATATAGTTTTCTATGTTCTTTCCTGACACCACGTGATCATATTTAAAAACAATATTCAAAATTAGCATTTCCTCAAGTAAATTTCAGAGAAAGTGCTGTGAATCACCATTCTGAAACTTCTTACCCAACACATACTCATAACTTTGGTTATGTTTTACTTTCTGGTATTTTCTTCTAAACTGTATTATGGAATGACTAATCAATTATACATACTTTTATGAGTAAAGATACAGTGATAACATAAGGAAGAACTCACAAAAACTTTTTAGTGATATTCAAATCCCATTAAAGATTCCAAGAAATATGAATAGAGAAATTCCAAAGAATGAGTAAAGTAATTAGCATATTCTCAAATAAACTTTCAGAAAACTGAAACAATAATATAATCATATATACTGATCAGACCCTCATATGTAATTATTGTAATGTACACTTGAGTTTACTTGTTCTGAACTAAAATTAGAGGGTGAAGAGTAACTGAATACTGAGGCAGAACTGCTGTATTTAAAAATTGCCTACCCACCTTTTCGTCATAAGTTTTAGGACACACTGTCTGGATCTTTTTACAAAACAAATAAATTTGCATGTATGGATGTTAATGTAATATGCACATCAATGATACAGAAACATCTATACATTCAGGAGTTTATTCCATTACTATTAAGGCAAAGGAAACACTCATATCTGAAGGGATACTTTTATTATTCTGAGCTTTATAAGAGCCACACTAGCTATGAGAGAAAGATACAGAAAGAGACAGAGACAGATAGACACACACAGAGAGATTGATAGACATGGATAGACATATACACAGAAAATCATTCAATAGGTAGATTTAAACAATAATTTTTTAGAATTTTAAAATTTTAATTTAAATGTTTTTGTATATATATTTACTTATTTATTTTACATCCTACTCATTGCTCCCATCCAGGTCTTCCCACATTCCTTCCCCCATTCCTTTACCCCTTCTCCTCTGAATGGGTGGGGCTCCCCCTGGGTTTCCCCCCTATCACATCCTCCCACTCTGAACTTCAAGGTTCTTGGAGGCTAGGCACTTCCTCTCCTACTGAGGCCAGATGAGACAGCCCAGCCAGAAGAACATATACCACATACAGGCAACAGTTTCTGGGATACGCCACTTTCCAGTTGTTTAGGACCCACATGATGATCAAGCTGCACATCTGCTACATATGTGCAGGGAGGCCTAGGTCCAGTGAGCATGTGTTCTTTGGTTGGCATCTACAATAATTAATAACAAAGTGGCCATGAATTTGAAAAAGAGCAAGGATGGATATATGGAAGTGTTTGGATGGAGGAATGGAAAGGGAGAATTTATGCAATTATATTGTAGCATAAAAAAGTACAAATGAAATTGCAGAATATGACCCCATAGAAACTCAATTCAAAAAGAAAGTTAAGTTGATTGTTTTAAGAAAGTTCAACAAATTTCAAGAAAACACATAACAATTTAATATTTTCTCATTGAAAAGCAAAAGAGATATAATTTATGAAACTGAAGAGATATTCTCAAGCTGAAAATCATACTAAGTAAAATACAAGCTATGAAAGGGGGCAATAAGTGCTATAAATGTCCTAGACGGATGAAGAATTAGTGAGGTCAGATATTTGAAATGGGAATTTTTGAGCAGACAAAAATAAAATTTTGGGAGAGTATTAATAAGAGTATGTTTTCTTCCTTTAGTTCTAGAGCTTCTAGGTGTGCTGTCAGGCTGCTAGTGTTTGCTCTCTCTAGTTTCTTTTTGGACAATGGAGTACTACTCTGCTATTAAAAACAATGAATTTATGAAATTCTTGGGCAAATGGATATATCTGGAGGAAATCATCCTTAGTGAGCTAACCCAATCACAAAAGAACACACATGATATGCACTCAATAATAAGTGGATATTAGCCCAGAAACTTAGAATATCCAAGATACAATTTGCAAAACACAAGAAAATCAAGAAGAAGGAAGACCAGCGTGTGGATACTTCATTCCTCCTTAGAATAGGGAAAAAAAAATACCCATGAAAGCAGTTACAGAGAAAGTTTGGAGATAAGACGAAAGGATGGACTATCCAGAGAACCTGGGGATCCATCCCATAATCAGTCACCAAATTCAGACACTATTGCATAGGACAACAAGAGTTTGCTGAAGGGACCCTGATATAGCTGTCTCCTAGGAGGCTATGCCAGTGCCTGGCAAATACAGAAGTGGATGCTCACAGTCATCTATAGGATGGAACACAGGGCTCCCAATGGAGAAGCTAGAGAAAGTACCCCAGGAGCTGAAGGGATCTGCAAACCTATAGGTTGAACAACAATATGAACTAACCAGAACCCTCAGAGCTCGTGTCTCCAGCTGCATATGTAGCAGAAGATGGCCTACTTGGCCATCATTGGGAAGAGAGGTATTGCAAACTTTATATGCCCCCAAATAGGGGAATGCCAGGGCCAAGAAGTAGGAATGGGTGGGTAGGGTAGCAGGGCAGGGGGGTATAGGGCATTTCCGGGATAGCATTTGAAATGTAAATTAAGAAAATATCTAATAAATAACAAAAAAGAAAATAAATAAATAACAAACTAAAAAAATGAAAAGAGAGAGACAGAGAATATGTTTTCAAGTGTTTGTTTTTGAAGGACTTGAGAATACCAAAGAGGCCCTAAGTCTATTTAAAGAGATAACAACAGAAATTCTGAAGTCCTAGAATCAGACGCAGATATCCGTGTCAGTCAGTCAAACCTAAGTATGTCAAGTCTGCCTCAAGATACAATCTTACCAGATTCTTCAAGGTTAGAGCTAAATGAGTTCATCTCAAGGGAGCAAGAGAAAATGAATGAGTAGCACACATGGACATCTCTTTTGTCTGTGATTTATTTTTAAAAAAATCCCTATAGTTAAAAAAATGCACTGAAGAAAATAACAAATCCAAAGACATTCAGCAAACCACCAATCAGGAATACATAGTGAACTTAGCTGACAAAGCTGAGTGAACTTAACACGATCAGTTTTTTGGTTTTTTTTTTTTTTTTTTTTGAGCAATATGTCCAGAAGAGTTTTTAAAATATGTTTGAAGAAATACAAGTGAGAAAGAATAAAATGTTCAGTACTGGAAAAGACTCACCCCAAAGAGTAACTGTAGAAAAATTTAGAATGCTCTAACTTGAACATGGTAAATAAACCATCCATATATGTAGTGTGCAAAACAAACAGCAAATGCTTCCAGATAATAACTATTAACATGAGGTATAAATTACAGAAAGATGTAAAGGTGAAGATAAAAAATTCAAAATGTGTGGAGCAATTAAAGACAAGTCAATGTTTTGCTGGGTTTTTAAATTTTTCTTTTGATTTTCCTTTTGCATCTTTAAATCAATGCTAAATTGCTATTATTTCAAAATAGCTTGTTATCATCCAAAGGTGCTATAATTTTCAGTCTTCATGATTGATACAGAGAATAAATCCATAAAAGACGTAACAAAATAATATAGAAGTCAAAACACTACTAGAATAAAACTTTAAACCAGAAATATAAAGATTGTCTGAGCATAAGGAGTAAGAATTCAATTTCAACAAAACTAGAAAATAAATAGTAACATTGCTTTTAGTAAAGCTCACATGTTGAAGACATGTCACATTAAGCTCGAGATGCCGGGGACCCTGATGACAAGGAAGAAAATCTGAGGTACTGTGTTTCAGAGCATGAAGCTAAGGCCTCTTGAGGGTCCCAGTATGATTTCTGGGCAGCCCCAAGGCCTGCTTCTTTGGTGCAAGCACCTCATGATGTCATTTCTGCAACTATTCTTAGTACTTATCATTCTCCTTATCTATTTACTGTTCCTTCTTTTTCCTCCTTCCTTGATTAAACTGGTATTTGGTGACCTGGCAAGATTTAGTAGGAACTCACTTTATATCCAGAGAATAGATGTTACCAACAATGTTAAATTGAAAGTTGTTCATGAATTCAAGAGAAATGTATGTTATGGTCACTTGCTCAATGTGGAAATGAAGGCAACTTAGATCCGCAGGCAGAGATGAGTAAATCTGCAGCTGTTCCCCAAGTCTTAGTGTTAATTCTGTATAATAAAAACAGGACATTTTTATTACAAAACTGAGGATGGAATAACATATAGATATTTCCCAGAAAATCAGCAGTGGGTTTCTTGCGTTCAGAGACGATGGCTGCCTCCCCCTAGGAATTCTCTATTCTGGTTAAGTGAGTGTGTTGTAGTAGACAGACAGATAGGGTCCTGGATGTTTGATCCAGACTGAAGATCCAAAGACTGCAGGGTCAACAGTATGACCTCATGTTTACCCTTTTATGAAACCATACTCACACATGTCTGAAAGATACTGACTTTGTAACCAAAATACTGTTGCCACTGACCTCACCAGAGACTGGTGGTCTGGAGATATAAAAACATTGTGCTTGCTACAAAAATTTTATGTTTGAGATTTTATAGTTTTCTTTTTCTGTTCTAAATCTGTGCTACTCTGAGTCACAAGAAAATGTTGGCAAAGGAAAATAGAAAAGTATTTACCTACCTGTGCCCCCCCACCCCCGTGCCATGAGCTTTGTAACCCAGCTTCCTTTTATGATTTCAATAAAAGACTGGGGCTGAGTTAAGTCTATATGAGCATTCTGACACCTGAGTTCAGAAAGCTCTCACAGAAATGAACAAGCCTGTCAGTGCCTTCAATTGAGGTTTTCTTATTCACCTACCAGGTATCCCTAGTCCTCGACAAACCCCTACTCTTGTAGCTGCTGGGCCCTGGGACTCATGCATCAATAACCATAGTAAATGTAAATAAATTAAAATTCCTAGTTAAAAGATACAGAAATGAAATAGATTTAAAAGAAGAAAACTGCATATTCATTATGAGAAAAAAATTTTTTCCTAAGGAGATTTATATATTGAATGTGACTAGGATGAAATAAGATATTCCCAGAAAATGGAATATAGCAAAAGCAGAAATAGCCATACATTTATAAGGGAAAATAATAAATAAAATAAATAAATAAAAAGCAGTAAACAGAGACAAAAATTTCACTATATAATGATATAGAGATTAATACAGCAGGAAAAATTTAAATGTATCAATATCATAGTAAATATATATATATATGTATATATATATATATATACACACACACACACATACATTAAGAGACCTAAAGCAACTAACAAAATACAAAATATAGTTAATAGACGACATCAACACCTCCATTTCAATATAATGATATAATAATATTGGATTGATGTCAGTCAGTTAAACACTTAACAACAAAATGAAGTTAACACTTAGTTCTGGGCCAATCGTACCTGATAGACAGCTGAAAGACTACATCCAGGTAATCTTAAAACATACATTCTTCTTAATAGTATGAAGAAGATTCTGCAGAATGAATCATGTGGTACATTCAAAGCAAGTCATAGAAAAATTTTAAAAAATATTAAATTATTCAAGCAGTTTGCCTGACCGAAATTCCATAAAACCCAGAATTAAGAACAAGGAAAAAGCACTCTGAGAACTATACAGAGATGCCAAACTAGTGAGCAACCACATGATCAAGGAAGATATATCTATATATCTATATCTTTATCTGTATCTACATCTATATCTATACCCATCTACATCTATATATTTAAATGGTAATGGATAAACAGCATACCAATGCGTACTAATGGAGCTATATCACATACAATTCTAAGAGGCCAAGAGAGAAGATTATAAAGCCAATGATTACATAAAAATAAACAATATTCTATTAAAGAATTAATATGTCAATGCATCTTAAGAAATTAAATAAAAAAGACTACCCAAACTCCAAATTAATAATAGGTAAAGAAACAGTGCATATTGTTTTTTCTTTTTAAATGAAATAGAGAATAGAAAGTACAAGAATTGGGTCATGTCCTCATTGTCTGATATAAAATATTTGATGCAGTGATCATAGCAAGTTGTTTGTGTGTATGTGTCTGTGAGTGTATACACATATACACACACATAAATATATATACATATATGCATATTTATATATACATGTATATTTGTACATATACAAATGTGCATATATATACACTCATATATGCACATATATATTTGCCTATTTACAGAACACACACACACATATATATATATATGTATATATATGTATATATATATATACATATATATATATATATATATATATATATATATATATATATATGTTTATCTATCTATGTATCTATCTATTTCTAGATGTAAACTTGCTTGTCATTGCTTGTCCTGATGGATGTAGCAACAGTAAGATTATATAAGAGGTCAGAAAGATTCCATGTGGAGAAAGTTACCTAATATAACCATTCCCTTTTTTGGAGGGAAATGTTACATCATGAGTCAAAGTGTGGAGTGGATGGAGGCTCAAGACATTAAGTGCTTCAATATATGTTCTTCTGTGCTCTCTCTGTTTTCCATCATTGACTCTAGAGATTAATATATAACATTATGGTCAGCTATACAGTGATGAATTTCAGAACTGAATCAATCATGCTGTTCACATGTGTATCCCCTTTATTGGGTGTGGTCTTGTTACTGTTCTACTGTATGACTGTGAGTAGACACCACTATATTCTCCCACCTAGTGAGATATTCAAAGCTGAACTTATGGGTTAAGATTGCCAGACAATTTAGCAAAGATAGGAAAAATAACATTTCTTTTTTCATGATATATTCATGTGTGGAGAGCTTTGCTGCCGTGCCTTAAAAATGGAGCAGCCACTTCAGTTGTAATGGCGCTGACAGCTCCTAATTTGGGCGGTGGAGAGCCTTGCTGCCGTGCCTGAAAGATGGCTCCGATCTCCTCGGTCTTAATGACTTGGACAGCTCCTAATATGGAATAAGGCTATGTCAGCAGTGGCATGATATGACACCCGATTTACCTAGTGTATGAGCAGGAGCCATAGGGCATCCTGCTATAGGCCAGGACAGGGTTTATATGGCCACTCCCGGTGGGGTTAGGGGCCATTTTGCTATTGTTCTACATGCTGTAACTTCATCAAGGATCCTGAGTAAACAGCCTCGAGAAGAAACCTGAGTCTAATTCCTGCTGGTCAGGGTCAGCGCTGCATATTCATGAATGAGTTATTAACTGGGTGAATGTACTATGTCTTGATAGATTAAATAGACATGATCTATTTTCTTGGTTAGAGATAAGTAGAATAATAAGAAAAGTGTCATTTTGGAAAATCAGATTTCAGACATGAAATTGGCTTTATTGCTAAAAGATTTTGAAGAAGGAATTCCAGATACCTGAATCATATTATACCTGTTAGCACATAGAACTGAATTTAGGTACCTATAGCTCTCAGATATAGACTCTGTGCCTTTCCACAATCTAGACCACATCAGAAACTTTTCACTGTTCTCATGTTCTCAGTGTAAACCTATATCTTATTACAGGTTGCATCATATCAGCTTTTCCAGACACAGAGACAACACATATTTTAAAAATCTCTAGAGAATTCATTAGCCACTACACTGAAGTTGTGACATACTGCCATGATCTGGCTGGTAGTAGTACATAAAAGAACCCGAAATTGAAATGTTGGCACTGACATGGTTACAGCCTCTCTCCTGCATGTATGAGATTACTCTCTAAGGACAACTACAGGGAGCCTTATTAATTCATCCTGCTTACTTTCACAGTTAGATTGGTCCTTTATAGAGGGAAAACTCTGCTACAATCTACGTGAGATTGGGAGAAAGATAAATGGGAGGATATAAGAAAACACAGGAAGGATGCCGAGAAGCAAAAGGGAGGAGGAGGGAAGGCATCAAAAAATGAAGACAAGAGGGCCAAGAGGAAATATTGGATATTTTTTTAGTGATTCTCTCTATCTCACTCTCTCTGTCTCTCTGTCTCTGTCTGTCTCTGTTTCCCTCTCTGTCTCTCTGTATCTCTCTGTCTGTCTCTCTCTCCTTATCTCTCTGTTTGTTTCATTGTTGTCTCATGTTCTCAATATAATCTATATCTCATTTCAGGTTGCATTACATTAGTTTTTTTTTTTCAGACACAAAGACAACCAATACTTAAATCTCTCTCTTTCTCTCTCTCTCTCTCTCTCTCTCTCTCTCTCTCTCTCTGTGTGTGTGTGTGTGTGTGTGTGTGTGTGTATGTGTGTGTCTGTCTGTCTGTCTCTCCTGTATTAATTCTTGTAACACCAACTTGAAATAGAAAAAAATTTTTTAAAAAATCAGGCCTTACATAAGATGCCCCAGACTTTCTCTTCAGGAAGCTTCTGGCCATATACTTGTCTACAATGAGGCAAAGGGTTATTTCAGATGTAACTTTAGCAGGCAACTTTAAAACTCCCACTCCAACCCAAATAAGAGTAACATTTAAATGTTTTATATCTCAAGTCTCAAATCCACTTTGCACTTTTCCTAGACTTTAAACTAATAGAGTCTCCTCCTCCTCTTCGTCCTCCTCCTCCTCCTCCTCCTCCTCCTCCTCCTCCTCCTCCTCCTCCTTTTTCTTAGGAAAATGCTGAAAATGATTCCATCCTCATGTAGGTGAGTTACCTGGTAGGATCAATAGAAATTGGACTACCAAATAAATCAGACAGTATGAAGGATTATGAGATAAAAGAAGTAGCAGGCTCTAGCAAATGTATAAAATTGGGAACATAAGAATGCTAATATGGCTTCACACTCTCATAGCTTGCAAAAGTTTCTAGGGTTTCATGTACACCCTACTTGGAGAAGTTTTACATTTCAGAATTGATACTGGATTGAATACAAAGCACATGATGTAGTCCATAAAGGAGCTTGGTGATAGAGAAGAAGGTTAAAAGGGGATTTAGATTTATATATATGAAATGTTGTATATATGGGTGTATATATATATATATATATATATATATATATATATATATATATATATATATATATATATATATAGTGTGTGTGTGTGTGTGTGTGTGTGTATGAGTATGTGTTGGGTTACTATGCAAAGTGATGAATTTCATCAAGGGATCTTAAAACTTATGTATCATTATACTTTTCTGTCATTTATTTTCCTCCTCAATCTCTTTTCCTCCAGTCATTTTTTTCAAGCTGATTCACATTCTTTCTCAGTTGATCCCAGCATCTCCTGTCATATTGTTGTATTCTGCTGCTGCCCTTTCAGGTTCTCTCTTCTCCCAAGATCTCTTCTTTCACCCTCAAGATCAGAGAGGGCTTTAATGGTCTTGCATTTAGGAAGCTGACTGGAATGTCTTGATGGCAGTAAAGTAGATATCATACTTTGATGTCAATGAACAATGAAATAGAGAAGATGCAGTAGAAATGAAGAATGGATTAAGGAGTGAATGTATGTAAGCACTGAAGGCTTTTAAAAATTACTGATGCCCTTATCATTTTCTGTCCTCCCCCCCGCCCCATCCCCGACACAGATCCTGGCCTTGTCAGTGCCTACCACATTAGAGAATAACCATGGGATTGGATTGAGCTCTACCAGTAAGCCCAATGGCACCCTCAAACTCCAGCACCACTGTGTCCTCTACATTCTACCTCACAGGTATCCCTGGTTATGAGGAATTTCATCACTGGATTTCCATTCCATTTTGCTTTCTTTACCTTGTTGGAATAACAGGTAACTGTATGATCCTGCACATTGTGCGGACAGACCCCAGACTCCACGAGCCCATGTATTACTTCTTGGCTATGCTTTCGCTCACTGACATGGCCATGTCCCTGCCGACCATGATGTCACTTTTCAGGGTGTTGTGGTCTATTTCCCGAGAAATCCAGTTCAATATCTGCGTGGTCCAAATGTTTCTGATTCATACTTTTTCCTTCACTGAATCATCTGTGCTCTTGGCCATGGCCCTTGACCGTTACGTGGCTATCTGCCACCCCCTGCGATATGCTACCATTCTCACGCCAAAACTTATTGCCAAGATTGGAACTGCTGCTCTGCTCAGAAGTTCTATTTTGATAATTCCACTTATAGCCCGTCTAGCCTTCTTTCCCTTCTGTGGCTCCCATGTTCTTTCTCATTCCTATTGTTTGCACCAGGACATGATTCGCCTTGCTTGTGCTGACATCAGTTTCAATGTCATATATGGATTAGTCCTCATTACTTTGCTGTGGGGAATGGACTCGCTGGGTATTTTTATATCTTATGTTTTAATCCTTCACTCAGTGTTAAAAATTGCATCCCGTGAGGGTAGGCTTAAGGCACTCAACACATGTGCATCCCATATTTGTGCCGTGCTAATTCTTTATGTGCCCATGATAGGGTTGTCTATTGTCCACCGTTTTGCCAAACATTCCTCTCCTCTAATTCACATCTTCATGGCTCATATCTACTTATTGGTTCCACCAGTGCTTAACCCAATCATCTACAGTGTGAAGACCAAACAGATCCGCGAAGGAATCCTCCATTTGCTTTGTTCTCCAAAAATCAGTTCTATAACAATATAGGCATGTCATCAAATCAAGACAGGTATCAGCACTTGCAATGTGAATCATGGAAAATTGTTTGTCCCAGCTACATTGCATATAGAGATATCAACAAAAGCAGAAACAAGTCTACAAAACATCACAGGGAGGTTCTGGAGGAACATGATCTGTCCACTGTGTTTGAAAGGCCTGTCTCCACATATACTTCATACATTTTCTTCAGTTTTGGATAGTTGCAGAGCAGTGTATTGGTGATCGCTGCCAATTATGCTTTCCCACTTCCATCCTCACGCTTTATTCCAAATGATTTTTCTATGAACATAGTGACCTGACCATCCTTTGCCTCTGGATGAATCATTCTATAATTATTATGTGTATAAATGTGCTGAAAGTTAGTGAATTAATACCTAGAAATGAGCATTGCTGTAGGTAAGAGTGGACATTAATCAATTCTCATGGAATTAAAATATTTATTTACATATCTCTTCCCTACTAAAGATTTAGTTTCTTAAGGAACACAAAGGACAGTCTTGAATTTTTGTTGGTTATCATTTGTTTTCTTTCTTTTCTTTTTGTGATGCTTTAGACGGAGCCTAGGCCGTGGTGCTTGTAAAGAGACTCTATTACCAGTAAGATACCTCGCTAGCCTAATAAGTTCAATTTTAAAGAAAGTTGAGATGAATTTTGACAATTTTCTAATTGTCATGTGACCGTGTGAAACTAATATAATCCATTGAATTAAATATGTCCTAATAATAACTTAGAGTAACTATTAACATAACGTAAATTTTTACAAGGTTTGTTAGCAGGAAACAGATGACATGTATTTTTAAATGTTCATCTAGACTCTCCCTAATGTTCAGAGCCATTATTTTTTGTAAACATTTTGAAGTTGTTTAGTATGTAGTCATGCATAGAGTAGAATAATAATAATTTCACTGTTCATTGGGATTTTTTAGGTCATGTGTTTACACTAGCAAAGAGAGGCATACAAGCAAGCAAACAACCAGATGGAAAGATAATTTAAAACTCAAGTCCTATGAATCAAAATTCATAACATGATAGATATGAATAAAAAATAGGAAATGTGTTTTCATATATATTTTCCCTAGCAATAAATAGAAATTATTGCAATTGGACTGTGCTTGATAACAAGTACTTAAAGTTATTGTAGTTAAAATGATTATGAAATAAATTAGTGCTTGAAAAAAGAATGACTCATTTGTATATTCATTTTTGTATATATAGTTGTCTAGAGACCACATTTTATATATCTATTTTAATAATTTAAAATTAAAATCTTCAAATTTTAAGTGCCTGAAGTTACCCAGAAAAAAACACAAACTTTTGTTTACACATTAATTTTGGTTTGATTGCATCTGTTTACCCTATTTATTCTTATCTTGGTCTTGTTTACTATGCCATCCTGCAATGCATTGATGTTGACAACTGGAATATAAAATAAAGCAAGAGATATAAACATCAAAATGTAATGATTCACTTTATAATATGATACATCTTTAAAATCAAATTGATTTCATGAAGATATTTAAACATTTTAATGTATTTTTATTTGATGTGTATGAATGCCTGCCTGCTTGCCTTCCTGCCTGCCTGCCTGCCTGCTTGCCTTCCTGCCTGCCTGCCTGCTTGCCTTCCTGCCTGCCTGCCTGCTTGTGTGCCTGCCTGCCTGCCTGCATGTCCACCACATAAAAGTCTTGTGCCCACAGAGGCCAGAAGAGAGAGTAGAATTCTCTGGAACTGGATTTACAGATAGTTGTAAGCCACTACATGCATTCAGGGAATCAAACCCGGTCCTCTGCAGAACAGTAAGTACTCTTTCTTCTTCTTCTTCTTCTTCTTCTTCTTCTTCTTCTTCTTCTTCTTCTTCTTCTTCTTCTTCTTCTTCTTCTTCTTCTTCTTTATATATCATTAGAGAATTTCTTCATTTACATTTAACTCAGTAAGTACTCTTAACTCAGTAAGTACTCTGAACTGCTCGTCCCTCCTCCCAGCTCCCTTAGGAACATTATTTACAAAGAATATGAGCATTAAAGGTGGAATCAATATTTTATAATAGTCATTATAAAATTAATACCTTCAAAGCAAATTAATTTTTAAATTGTGTATGTTGAGCACATAGATATAAGGAGAAGAAGCAAGATATGACTGTACATATGGAAATTACTTCACAGTAGTAGTATAAAGCCAAAGTAACAACAAATAGAAACTTTAAAGTATCTGAGTTCCAAAACCTTGGTGAAATTATTATTTTCTTTCATGGATATTATAACTGATATTACAAATATATATTATATATTTCTGGTCCTGTAAAAAGTTGGGATATCCTGTTAATTTTAAGATGTACAATTCTACTAAACTTATCTTTTAGGTTCATATAACATTGTATATAGTTTAAATCTTTAATTTTACTCTACTACAGCTGATCAGCATGGCACTGTCTCTAAAGAGTATACATTGTAAAATGGAAACAGATTAGTTCAATTTTCATATCAGCACTGGGGAATCTACAGGGCCACATGTGTGCTTTATGTCCAGATGTTTGGACATAACTGTAAGTGCTTTTTTCCCATGTTCTTAGACATGAGATCTTTGTGTCATCCAAAGAGCAGTAATACAACTACCCATCAGTATAACTAACTGTGGAGCTTCCATAACCATCAACTTTTCACCTAGGACTTGGTGTTCCAGAGCCACAGCTCTTGTGTATTTCAACCATTCTCAGGTCAATGGCTTTGAGTCAACACTACAGTAATCATCCAAAAATTTGTATAGAATACAAATTATTTTAGTTACTGTATGAGGTACATACATGACAATGTAGCTAAAAGACATGTGAGAAAAACATATTTGTAGATACAAAATCACCACTCTGTGCTTTGAAAGTATTGTTAAGTATTCACCAAACTAAAGAAACTAATCTAATAAATTTGTTAATTAATTCTTTGGGGTACAGATTTATATCTGTATTTAGCACTATCACATTTATTAAAAATATGGAGACTTTTAAGACTAAGAGCTGGTGTTTACAAAATGCCACTTACAATAATAGCAAGCACTGACTAAGTGCTTACTTCCTGCTGTGTGACCCACAAAACATGTTCTAACACAAAACTGTAGGTGTTTATGTGACCCACAAAACATATTATAACACAAAACTGTAGGTGTTTGAAAAAAGTTTTTTTTAGGTTTACTCTGTATATTATTATTATTATTATTATTAATTTTTTCTCACAGTCCAGTTGCTATCCCCCTCCTGTTCTGCCCTCTAATAGTTACCCAGTCCATTCTTCTCCCCTGCCTCCAAGAGGATATTCCCACACCCTACAAACCCCCCTTACCCAACCAGCCCCCTCTCCATTCTTGTGGCCCCAAGTCTTACAAGGGGTTGGTGCATCTTTTCTCACTGAGACCAGACAAGGCAGTCCTCTCTGTTCATGGGTTGGGGGCCTCGGACCAGCCACTGTATGCTGCCTAGTTGGCGGCTCAGAGTCTAAGAGTTACTGACTGTGGGATAGCAATCCCATCACTCTACCTAATAATGCCTTATCTTTTTACTGGAGGTGGACTCTACAAGTTCCCTTTGCCTACTGTAGAGCATTTCATCTAAGGTCCCTCCCTTATTCTTGTTAGTCTCTCACCTCTCTGGCCTCTGGTACATTCTAGAGGATCATGCTACCTCCTACTGAGGTTGTATATTTCCATTTATTCTGCTGGGCCTTAGGGCTTCACTCCTGTTCTCCCCTCCAACCCCATAATTGATCATGTTCTCCTTTTCCCTTCACCCGCCCCTCATCTCTCCCACCAAGTTCCCTCCCTTCCTTTTCCCTTTGCTTTCTGCTCCTTCCCAATTGGGATTGAAGTATCCTCACTTGGGCCCTTTGACTGTGGATTGTATCCTGGGTATTCTGTACTAGATTTCTTTTTTGTAGCTAATATCACCTTATTATTGAATACATACTATGCATGTCTTATTGGGTCTGTTACCTCACTCAGGATGGTATTTTCTAGTTCCATCCTTTTGTCTACAAAACCCAGGATGTCCTCATTCTTAATAGCTGAGTAGTATTCCATTGTGTAAATGGATCACATTTTCTGTCTCCATTCTTCTGTTGAGGAACACCTGGGTTGTTTCTATCTTCAGGCTATCACAAACAAGGCCGCTATGAACAGAATGGAACACGTGTCTTTGTGGCATGGTGGGGCATCTTTTGGATATATGCCCAGGAGTGGTATAAGTTGGGTCTTCAGGTAGATCTATTTCCAATTTTCTGAGGAACCTCCAGATTGATTTCCAGATTGGTTGTACTAGTTTGCAATCCCACCATCAATGGAGGAGTGTTCCTCTTTCTCTATATCCTCACCAACATGTGCTGTCACCTGAGTTTTTGATCTTAGCCATTCTCTTTGTTGTAAGGTGGAATCTTAGGGTTGTTTTGATTTTCATTTTCTTCATCATTAAGTACTATGTACCTTTCTTTAAATGCTTCTCAGCCATTCAAGATTCCTCTGTTCTGAATTCTGTTTAGTTCTAAAACCCATTTTTTGATTGGGTTGTTTTTTGTTTGTTTGTTTGTTTGTTTGTTGATGGTTAGCTTCTTTAGTTCTTTATATATTTTGGATATTGCTCTCTATTTGGGTGGGAGTTAGTCAAGTTTTTTGCCCAAACTGTAGGTTGCCAATTTGTCCTATTGACTATGTCCTTTGCCTTACAGATGCTATTTATTTTCATGAGGTCCTATTTATCTATTTTTTGATATTATAGGGTTTTTTAAAGATGTATTCTTCATTTACATTTCAAATGCTATCCCCTTTCTTAGTTTCCTCTCTGAAAATCCCCTATACTCTCTCCCCTCACCCTGCTCCCCAACCCACCCACTCCCACTTCCTGGCCCTGGCATTCTCCTTTACTAGGTCATAGAATCTTGACAAGACCAAGGCCTCTCCTCCCATTGATGGGTGACTAGGACATTCTCTGCTACATATGCAGCTAGAGACACCAGCTCTGGAGGTACTGGTTAGTTCATATTGTTGTTCCTCCTTTATCAATTCTTGATATTAGAGCCTGAGTCATTGGAGTTCTGTTTAGAAAACCCCACCCCAAACCTGTGCCCATGAATTTGAGGCTCTTTCCCACTTTCTCTTCTATTATATTCAATGTATCTGGTTTTATGTTGAGGTCTTTGATCCAGTTGGACTTAAGCTTTGTTCAAGTTGACAAATATGGATCTATTTTCATTTTTCTCCATGCAGACAGCAAGGTAGACCTGCCACACCTACTCCAGTGAAGACTGCATGGTAGGCCCAAAAGCTTGGACGCAGTCCCAAGGCAAAATTGTTTCACAGAAACTTAGCCTCCCGGAACCTTGGCATTCCTATAGCACAAATGCCCCAAATTTGCTCCTGTGATAGTGTGGAGGGTCTTGCATGATTTTTTGCAGTATTTTACTGGATAGGAGCTAAAAATCTCAGGGCAAGCTTAGCAAAGTATACTTAGAATCTTCATTACAGCCAGGTATAACAGACTTCATTACATATTAGAAGAAAGTTGATGAGTTCTTCTGACAAATGGAGATTCAGCTGTCTCGTGGGAGGCTATACCAGTGCCTGGCAAACATGGTAGTGGATGCTCACAGTCAGCTATTAGTTGGAACACAGGACTCCCAAGGAAGGAGCTAGAGAAAGTACCCAAAGAGCTGAAGGGGTCTTCAACCCTATAGGTGGAAGAATAACATGAGCTAACTAGTTCCCCCTGTGCTCATGTCTCTAGCTGCATATATGGAAGAAGATGGCCTAGTTGGCCATCATTGGGAAGAGAGGCCCCTTGGACATGCAGACTTTATATGCCCCAGTACAGGGGAACACCAGACTCTTAAAAGAGCAGCCAAGTTACTCCCATATGCAAGAATTTGCCCTGACCTAGGAAGAGGAGGGTTGTGGTTTAAGGAAGAACTACAGTATTGCATTATTCATGAAAAGGTCTACTAGAGCAGAATCCCCTGGTACAAGCTTTCACAAGGCCCAGAGGAATAGCATAAATTGTGACTAAGATGTGAAATCCTCACCTGGCTCATCAATAGCTGTTTCTAGATAGGGCTGATCTTATCTCAATTGTAAACATTGCCTGGTTCCTGCCAGTCTTTATGTATGCATTTCTCTGTTTTGTGTCAGATAACTTCACTGTACCTTGCCTGATGTGTCACCTAACTTCTTTGTTTTCTCCTGCAATATCTATGTCTGATGCTTGCTTTGAGTAATTACATTCAGATCAATACACTCTTGTCTTTGCTGCTGTTTGTCACTTTTTGCTGAGTCCCTGTCAAGCTGTACTGGGACCCTGATTTCCCTGCAGATTGAGGGGCTGACTGAGGCCAGTCCATGGCACAAGCCAACACCATTTATTGAAGTTGCTTTCTTTTTCCACTGTATAATTTTTGCTTCTTTGTCACAGATCAAGTGTCCATAGTTGTGTGGTTTCATTTCTTCATCTTCAATTCTACTCCATTTATCAACTGTCTGTCTCTGTACCAATACCATGCAGTTTTTATTACTATTGCTTTGAAGTATAGTTTGAAGTCAGAGATGGTGATTCCCCCAGAAACTCTTTTATTGTTAAGTATTGTTTTTGCTATTCCTTTTGTTTGTTTGTTTGTTTGTTTGTTTGTTGTTCCATATGAAATTGAGAATTGTTCTTTCCATGTCTTTGAAGAATTGTGTTAGAATTGTGATAGGGATTGCACTGAATCTCTAGATTTCTTTTGGTAAGATGGCCATTTTTACTATGTTAATTCTGCCAATCCATGAACATGGGAAATCTCTCAGTTTTCTGAGGTCTTTTTTGATATCTTTCTTCAGAGATTTGTCACACATGTCATTTGGTTAGAGTTACCCCAAGGTATTTAATATTATTTGTGAATATTGTGAAGGGATTTATTTCCCTATTTTCTTTCTCAACCTGTTTATCATTTGTATAAAGGAAGGCTATAGATTTATTTGAGTTAATTTTTATGTTCAGACATTGTGCTGAAGTTGTTGATCAGCTGTAGAAGTTCTCTGGTAGAATTTTGGAGTCCCTTATGTATACTATCATATCATCTGCAAATAGTGATCCCAGGTCTTCTTCTTTGCCAATTCGTATGACCCTGATCTCCTTTTGTTGTCTTACTGCTCTGGCTAGAACTTTGAGTGCTATACTGAATAGATATAGGGAAAGTAAGCAGCCTTGTCTTGTTCCTGAAACTTTTAAATGTAAAATGTTGCTCTCTGGTCTCTTTTTTCCTTTTTAAAACATTAATTAATTACTTAATTATCCTTGCGTCTCAACCACATTTTCACTCCCTCTACTTCTCCCAGTCTTTCCCCCCACCTTGCCTCAACCTCATGTATTTCTTCGCCCTTTCTCTTCAGAAAAGAGTATGTCTCCCTTGGCATATTAAGTTGCAGAAAGACTAGGTGCATCCTCTCTTATTGAGGCAGCACACTAGGAGCAAAGGATCTCAAAGGCACATATCAGAGTTAGAGAAGATCCTTGCACCTGCTGTTAGGAGTCCCAGACCTTCAAAGAAGACCTAATTACAACTCTCCTCAAACTATTCCACAAAATAAAAACAGAAGGTACTCTACCCAATTCATTTTATGAAGCCACACTTACTCTGATATCTAAACCACACAAAGATACAACAAAGAAAGAGAACTTCAGACCAATTTCCCTTATGAATATCAATGCAAAAATACTCAATAAAATCCTCACAAACCACATCCAAGAACACATCAAAACGGTCATTCATCATGACCAAGTAGGCTTCATCCCAGGAATGCAGGGATGGTTTAATATACGGAAATCCATCAACACAATTCACTATATAAACAAACTGAAAGACAAAAATCACATGATCATCTCCTTAGATGCTGAGAAAGCATTTGACAAAATTCAATACCACTTCATGAAAAAAGTCTTGGAAAGATCAGGAATTCAATGCCCATGCCTAAACATAATAAAAGCAATCTACAGCAAACCAGTAGCCAATATCAAACTAAATGGAAAGAAACTCGAAGCAATCCCACTAAAATCAGGGACTAGACAAGGCTGCCCAATTTCTCCCTACCTAGTCAATATAGTACTTGAAGTCCTAGCCAGAGCAATTGAACAACAAAGGAGATCAGGAGGATACAAATTGGAATGGAAGAAGTCAAAATATCACTGTTTGCAGATGATATGATAGTATATATAAGTGACTCCCAAAATTTCACCAGAGAACTCCTAAACTTGATAAACAGCTTCAGTGCAGTGGCTCAATATAAAATTAACTCAAACAAATCAATGGCCTTTCTCTACACAAAGGATAAACAGGCTGAGAAAGAAATTAGGGAAACAACACCCTTCACAATAGTCACAAATAATATAAAATACCTTGGTGTGATGCTAACTAAGGAAGTGAAAGATCTGTATGATAAGAACTTCAAGTCTCTGAAGAAAGAAATAGAAGAAGATCTCAGAAAATGGAAAGATCTCCCATGTTCATGGATTGGCAGGATTAATAGAGTCAAAATGGCTATCTTGCAGAAAGCAATCTACAGATTCAATGCAATCCCCATCAAAATTCCAACTCAATTCTTCATTGAATTAATTGCCCTTAGAAAGGGCAATTTGCAAATTCTTCTGGAATAATGAAAAAACCTAGGATAGCAAAAACTATTCTCAACAATAAAAGAACCTCTGGGGGAATCACCATGCCTGACATTAAGCTGTTCTACAGAGCAATTGTGATAAAAACTGCCTGGTATTGGTACAGTGACAGACAGGTAGATCAATGGAATAGAATTGAAGACCCAGAAATGAATCCACACACCTTTAGTCACTTGATCTTTGACAAGGGAGCTAAAACCATCCAGAGGAAAAAAGACAGCATTGTCAACAAATTTTGCTGGCACAATTGGCAGTTATCATGTAGAAAAATGCAAATTGACCCATTCTTATCTTCTTGTACAAAGCTCAAACCTAAGTGGATCAAAGACCTCCACATAAAACCAGAGACACTGAAACTTACAGAGGAGAAATTGGGGAAAAGCCTCAAAGATATGGTCAGAGGGGAAAAAAATTCCTAAACAGAACAGCAATGGCTTGTGCTTTAAGATCAAGAATTGACAAATGGGATCTTATAAAATGGCAAAGCTTCTGTAAGACAAAAGATGCTGTCAAGAAGACATAAAGGCCACCAACAGATTGGGAAAGGATTTTTACCAATCCTAAATCTGATAGAGGACTAATATCCAATATATACAAAGATCTTAAAAAGCTGGACTCCAGAAAATCAAATAACACCATTAAAAATGGGACACAGAGCTAAACAAAGAATTCTCAACTGAGGAATACTGAATGGCTGAGAAGCACATGAAAAAATGTTCAACATCCTTAATCATCAGGGAAATGCAAATCAAAATAACCTTGAGATTCCATGTCACACCAGTCAGAATGGCTAAGATCAAAAATTCAGGTGCAGATGCTGGCAAGGATGTGGAGAAAGAGGAAGACTCTTCCATTGCTGGTGGGATTGCAAGCTTGTACAACCACTCTGGAAGTCATTCTGGCAGTTTCAAAGAAAGTTCAACATATTAGTACCGGAGGATCCAGCAATACCTCTCCTGGGCATATACCCAGAAGATGTTCCAACTTGTAATAAGAACACATGTTCCACTATGTTCATAGCAGCCTTACTTGTAATAGCCAGAAGCTGGAAAGAACCTAGATGTCCCTCAACAGAGGAATGGATACAGAAAATGTGGTACATTTACGCAAT
>LR749575.1:1612032-1624637 GCA_902729485.2 Mus minutoides
AGCCTCCATGTGGGTGCTGTGAACTGAACCCAGGTCCATTCCCAGCCTTTGCTCTGGGGTATTGAGCATCTCTCCAGACCTTGAATGTATAGACCTGAAAGAAGCAACCAAAGCCCAAGAAGAATCAAACCTCTCTGTCTCAGAGAAGTGGCCCAAAAATGTAAGTCCAGTTTTGGGACTGATGTTCATGAATAACCTACAAGCTTTGTGGAATTCACAGAGTTAACATGGTGGTGCAGAGGGGCATTGAGCTGCCCTGTGTTTTCTCCTGTCCATTCTGCTTTCTTTGATCTTTTGTCTCTAAGGACCAACAGCTCTCCCAATCTGAGGCGCCTCCTGGGAGGTGTACAACTATATTACAAAGCAACCACAGCGAGCAATCTGACTCAGAGTCTGCACTGTATTATGAATCAGTTCTTTCTAAATATCCTCTGCATCATAGAAATTAAAGCAGTATTCAAGATAAAGACAAGTCAAATAGAAGAGAAAGAGCAACACACACATAAAGGGCAGTACAGAGCTTAATAATTTGACTTGGCAGAGGAGTATTACTTAATATGATTTTGGTAACAGAAGGACAAGAGGACTTGGTTAATTTGTCATAAGACTATATCAGTTCATTAATTTGTGATACAAATGATTTGGAAAGAACATATTCCAAGAAGACATTGGAAGTAAATGGTGTTTAAATAATAACTGTGAACGAATGTGTCATTTATAGAGAAGCAGAAACTTTAAATACAAGGTAAATGTCCATGAAATTATTATAAGAGTATATAAGATACAGAGATTTTTCTTGAGATTTTATTTTGACTTTGATAAATTTCTGTAAATCCTTTTGGTGTATAAAGCTGAGGATTGAGACTGAAAGCAGACAGAAATCAAAAGGTAAGAGCCAACCAAAGAGTTGGAGGGATTCATGGTTCTAGATACATATGTAGCAGAGGATGGCCTTATCTGGCATTAGTGGGAGGGAGCCCATGATTCTGGGGAGGCTTGATGCCCCAGCGTAGGAGTAAGGTGGGAGTGGGTGAGTGGGTAGAGGAGCACCATCATAGAGGCAGAAGGGATAGCAGAGAGGGCATGGGATGGAGTGTTTGTGCAGGGATAACTAAGAAGGGGAATATCATTTGAAATGTAAACGGATAAAATGATTAAAAAAAAACCAAATAAACGAAATCTAGCAGAAATAGAGTTAGCAGCTGCTGAGGAGAAGCTGGCATCAAGTAAACCCAGAGATAACTTTCTGAGTAGCTTGTTCTGCCTTGGAAGAAAATATGATGTGCAGTTAGGAATGTGAGATTTATGGAAATCTGTAAGGGTTATGCATGTTACAATACATTGAGATTTTATATATATATATATATATATATATATATATATATATATATATATATTAGATTAAAAAGATACTTTTGTCTTTTAATTGACTCTTAAGAAAAAGTTCTACAGAAGGAATTTGATTCAGTGACTGAGAAACTGCAAAGTGTGGGTGCTGGGAACTTGGTGTGAAAGTAGTTCATGTGTTTGTGTTCCAGTAAAAGAGAGAAAGAAAGAGTATGGATTTAGATGAGTGTTTTAGTGGGAAGAGTAGGGTAATGAAAACTAACCACAATGTATTGTAAGAAAAAATTATTTTCAGTAAAATCAAGATTGTAGAAAATGGTAAATAGTTGAGTAACTGTGTGAGCAAAAATGTAGAGGTGAGGGCAGTCCATGCAACACCCTATCTGTTGCTGCCGCCGCTGATTTGAATGACCCTCCCACAGTAAATGATCATGTCCAGATACCATTCGAAGGGAGCTTGGGTGACAGAGATAATCACTGAGGAGGAGACTGTTGGTCAAAGCAGACCATATCTAAGTTTGTAAAGACACTTATCCTAGTGGAAATCACTTTTATTTTTAAATATATTACACATATTGTCTTCATGCAGGTAACATTATCAGAAAGAAAACATTTTTTTTTTTATTGTAACAACATGTATTTGCCAAGGATACTTATTCACATTTTAGCAAAGTTTCCTCACTACTTTGTATGGCTATATTTCTAGGTGAGCTAATTTTCTTATCACCATCACAAAGCACCATGTATTGGCTTATCATGTTCTGTCTACTACCATTAGCCTCATGATTGCTTGTTTCTTACAGAGGCAAATAGCCAAGTTGACCATGGCTTAACAATTCTCTCAGAGGGCTATGTCATATTCAGGCTTACAAATTAGAAACTGGTTAGTGAAAATGGAGTAAACCTATTGTGGCATGACTTATATTTTTTGCATTTACTTCTTTATGTGTTACTATAAGCTTTACCTGATATGTGATAGTTTTAAAAACTGTTTTCCTATTATGATGAAAAAATATTTCCTAAGGTTTTTGATATGTCCTTGATAATTTTTCAATTACTTCCAAAAATACATCAGAAAATAATTTATATTGATCCCGAGAAGCAAATGATTAAGCACAGAATGCAGATACCATGTTAGATTTTTCCTTATAAAACTATTATTTAGATATACAGACATGAATACTTTCCATTGAGAATATGTAAAGAAGAGTGTTATGAAGACTTTTAATTAATATTTCACAGATTGACTGGTAGGTGGAAACTAGAATTCAAGAGGGACAGACAACTATGCTAGAAACTTGAGAATATAGTCAGGAAAAGAGCCTTAAGCAGTTAGTATTGTTGCAAAAAATAACACTGAATTACTGGGTCTTTGATCACCACTGACACAATGAAAGTTGAATGCCAGAGCTGGAGGAAGGGCCTGTTCCTAGTAAGGAAATTGATTAATTTATTTTGGCTAACTAATATGCTTATAAACAGTAATTTGAGACCAACTCATTGTACAAAAATAAATGTTTCTTAATTTTATATTTTTATAGTAGCTTGTCCATCAGGAGATCTTCCTATGGAGTTAATGCTGTTAGGGAAAAATTTTATCAGGGAAAAATTTTATTTGAAATCAAGAATTTCCTATGTTCCAATCCCAGATTGAAAATCACCAGGATATCTTATGATAAACTTCCAAGTCATCAAAATGAATGCAAAACTAGGTAGATATCAGACTTTCAAGAAATAAGTACTAGTTCGAAGGCTCAGTGGGGAAAGGTGCCTACTCTTAAACCAAATGACCTGCATTCAAGCCCAGGGAACACATAGAGAGAAATGACTTCTGAAAGTAGTCTTCTACATGTGCGCTGTGGCACATGTGTGCACACTACACAGAATAAATTAGCTACAGTAAATCCTTTTAGAAAGAACAAAGTAGCAATATAACAATCAAGATTTCCAGATAAGAGTCTTGTGATCAGCTTTAGTCATTTCAAAAAAGTCAGACTGTGGTGACCTAATGCTAACTAATGAGTGATCTGTTTTCCTGTCTTCATCTTCTAAGAAAATAATGTTTCAATAACCAATCTATTTTTTCTGTTTCTTTCTTCATCCCTTTCTCAGCATAAAATGAGCCTCTTTTGCTGATGGAATATTCATTCTATTTATATAATGAAGCATCATCCAGCTCTGAAATGGAAAATGAAATAAGGAGGATCTTTAAATCTTCATAATGGTCACCTTTGACAACCTAAAATACATCTAAATTTATCTCTGGTGGATTATGAAACACATACTTCTATAATTGAATTTTCTTCATTTTTATTAGATCTTTTTGAGTTTCAACAATTGAGCTCAGTTTCCTCAGGATAAAAGTGTCCCCCGATAAATGAGATCTTAAAATGTCTGCTGATTGTTGGTGTGTTTGCATTCTATGCTTACACTTATGACTATCCTATTAACTACCCATGTAATAGCAAATAAAATATTTGTAAAACTATTTAATTACATGATAATATCAGGAAAAAATCTGAGTAAATATAGCATCTTTCTTTGCAAATGCAGATCCTATGTGTCCAAACGTAGTTTCCATGCTACTAAAGGTTAAAAAAAAATTCCTGAGGATTTACAAAGGTTTTGAGAGCAGTCTAGTCTTCAAGGTGAGTTAGATAAAGTGACTCTAGATTACCCAAGAAAAACATTTAAAATTAACTTTGCACCCATATTTTCTGCTTGCTGGGCATTTTTCTGGTTACCATATTATTTAGCTTGCACTTGCAACATCTCTAGGGTTTTTTTTTTTTTTTTTCCATCCCTAGTTTTAATATGGCAGGCAATGCTACACATTATATTGCATCTTTCTTCCTGGTTGGTATTCCTGGGTTGGAAAATGTTCATTGCTGGATTGGCATCCCTGTCTGTCTTCTGTTTACACTGACCCTGCTGGGGAACAGCATAATCCTTGCTACTGTCAAGCTGGAGCCAAGTCTCCACCAGCCTATGTATTTCTTTCTTTGCATGCTGGCAATGAATGATATGTGTCTTACCTGTTCTACAGCTCTGAAGATGCTTGGCATCTTCTGGTTTGATGCACACTGGATCAACTTTGATGCCTGTTTAACTCAAATGTTTTTTATTCATACGCTGTGCATCATGGAGTCAGCCATCCTAGTAGCCATGGCATTTGATCGCTTTGTGGCCATTTGTGTCCCACTTCACTATACAACAATCCTGACAACGCCCATGGTGATTAAAATAGGTCTAGTTGGCCTAAGCCGAGCTATACTTATGATTATGCCATGTCCACTTCTCATTAAAAGGCTGTTGTACTACACCAAATATGTCATCCATCATGCATATTGTGAGCACATGGCTGTGGTGAAGATGGCTAGTGGTAACACTCAGGTGAACAGAATATATGGAATCTTGGTGGCCCTTTCAGTGACAGTATTTGACCTTGGGCTCATAGTCACATCGTACATAAAAATTCTCCAGGCAGTATTTCGGCTCTCTTCCCAGAATGCCCGCTCTAAAGCCTTAGGCACCTGTGTTGCCCATGTGTGCACCATTCTTGCCTTCTACACACCTGCATTGTTCAGTTTCCTAACTCATCGTTTTGGCAAGAATGTGCCTGCAAGTATCCACATAATCTTTGCAATCCTTTATCTGTTAGTGTCCCCCACTGTCAATCCCTTGGTGTATGGTGCTAAGACCAAACAGATTCGTGACCGAGTGGTAAGTCTTCTTTTTTCTCAAAAACAAAAATTTTGAGTACTAAAACATTTTGAATGTGGTAGTATATTAGCCTTATTTGCCACTTTCCCTCAATATGCTAATTAATAGAAGATATTATATTATACATATGTCATATTTCTGTATTTATCTTCAATATTTAATTTTATTTAAATTGCTGATAAAATTATTTAATATTTCATTGGGTATCTTCAAATTTCATAGTTCTGGTTCTTTTTGAGACAGGGTCTTGCTATGTAGACACAAATGTCCTTCAACTTGCAGAAATCCATTTGCTTCTGCCTCCAAAGTGCTGGGACCCAAGGTGTGTGGTACCATGCCTGGGTATATTTATCTGTTGTTATCATCTTCTTGTCTATTTCACTATGTCTGTAAATATAGATAAATGTATGTATATTCAGCATGATATTTCAGAGTAAAATAAATGTAGCAATGGCAGTTTTGATTGCAGTGTATTAAAGTTTGTCAAGTATCATCTGTAACATTATGAAAATATTAAAAAACTCAAAATATAAATTAACATTTTTTTCATTTATCCAAAAAAATGAGGTTACATGGGAAATTGTAAATCCAAAATGTGGGAAGAGGAAACAGAGAATCACAGTTGGTATGAATTGAGCTAAAATAGAATGCTGGCTGGCCTTAGATGAAGGTTCACAACAATGCTTCTGAGATGTCAAAATTTACATAGGTCAAAGATACAAATCTATATGAAGAGTCAATCAGAAAGGGACATAGCTAAAATATTGATTTCATTTTTCATTATGTAATGTGTACTACACTGTCCAGAGAACCAGTGCCATTGAGGTACTATGTAGATATCAATATAATGAGCTAGCAAAGGAAAGACGTGTCTTGTGCGTAAATTGTGATTACTGGTTTTAAACAGAGGTACAAATGAAGGCACAGTCATATTTTAAAATTGAATTTTATTTATTAATGAAAAATGGATGAGCAACTTTGTGAAGGAAATTCAATTAACATACAGAAATTTATCTTATAAAATAGACTCTAAACATTTTGCTTTACCTTTGAATACATATGCATATATATAATATATATATATATATATATATATATATATATATATATATATATATATTCTTGTTTTTATTGCTCTGGCTAAGAACTCAAGCAGAGAGAATAAACATGCTTCCTACAGTTATAATTTTAGAGAAAATAATTTTAATTTTTTTCCCATTAAGCATTGTATTTGCAACTTTGACTATACATAGCTTTTCCTATGTTAATATATGATCCTTCAACTCATAGTTTCAACAGGGATTTTGTCATGAAATAGTTTAAGTTATTTTAAAACATTTTTTCATCTTTAGAGATGAAATTATGTTTAATTTATCTTCATTTTGCTTTGAGAATTTCACACATGTATACACTGATATGAGTTTCTCAGCCAGGAGAAAGAAACTGTCTCGAAAGGAGAGGGGAAAGTCTCACCCAAGAGAAAGAGCCCTAGAAAGAGGGTCAGGGCAGCACAGGGGTAGCTCCGAGCTCAAGAACTCTTCCCTGGGACAATGCAGACAGCTCTTACTCTGACCAGTGGGAGATTGGGACTTACCAGTCTGGGCTAGAAATAGCTGGGGTGGGATGAAAACCTGCGGAGTTTCTAAATCCGAATCCTGGTATCATATGATGTGTTTATGAAAAGATGAAGAGAGAAGGAATATGTTCTATGGGTGTGGTGAGGTATCAGGGAAGGGGATGTCCCAGGGGGCCAATGCCAGGGCATCCCTTCCCCGAAGGGATGGGCCACATGACAGTATAGTATAGAATAGAGTATATTTATTGGGAGGGGAGTCAAGAGGGTAGGTAGTAGAGGCAGAGAGAGACAGAGAGAGAGAGAGAGAGAGAGAGAGAGAGAGAGAGAGAGAGCATGAGCACGTGGAGGGGGTAGGGAATGGAGAAAGAGTGAGAGGACAGAGTGGGAGCAAGAAGGCAAGAGATCAAGAAACCAAGAGACCAAGAGAACAAGAGACCAAGAGAACAAGAGAAAAGCAAGAGAGGGAGGAGGGGGCCAGCAGCCCCTTTTATAGTGGGTCAGGACTACTTAGCTGTTGCCAGGTAACTGGTGGGGTGGAGCTAACAATGATACTCAATATCTTGCAATAGCAGGTGTTCAAAACAAGTTTTAATATTTTATGCCAATCTAAGCAATCACATCCTTCTTAAAAATAAGTAATTTTATTTTACTCTTTAGCAACTAGTAAATTTATGGGAATCCAGAAAGTTGTATTCAAATGAATTTCTTTATGATTTATTACATTAATATTTAATTAATAAGCTTACAATATATACCTATGTGAAGGTAAAGTAAAAGTACGTGAAAGAAAATGGTTAACAAGTAGAGAACCTTAAGAACTGCTCTAGGGAATAAATATAGCCAATTAGCCAATGTATAGTTCTTGGGAGTATGCTCAGAACTCAAGTGAAGAACAGTTTTTATGGCAGTCTACAAGCCCTGTGACACAACTTGAAAATCTGTATCAGTTGGAGGCAGTAGAGTTATTTAAAATCTTGTGCTGTAGTGTTCACAGTGTAAGTCATCAAAGGCTCATAGATGGGACACTGGGGACTGCAATTACCCAGATTAAGCAGATCTTACCCCACTCTAAAGACTGCTCCTAATTAGAGAAGAATAATGTAGACATTAAAATGTGCATAATATGAATGCCTTACATCTAAAATGGAAAGTAGTCTATATAGTACATTCAAGGGCTTTTACAGCTTCTTTGTGAAGCTGTAAATGAATCCCTGGACAGAAAGGATGGTAAGCTTGGGAGTCCAGTTCTATGGCCACTCTTTCACACAGAAATGCCCACCACAAATACATCATATCTGAATTTATTTTCCTAGAGGTTAAATCATTATCAAAACCTTAAGCATTCATTGGTATCCTCTTAGATGCTAATTTTTCAGCTACAAGTTTTCTCCTATTTGATGTCTGTGACTTCTGTCATCAAGGGGAAGTCCAGGCATTCCAAATATCAGTTTGTATTTTCATCATATTTACTATTCATTAGAAACCTTACAAGGGTAGCATAAAATCTAATGAAATTTTATTTCCTTATTAAAATTATTATTTCTATACAACTGTTGAATGAAAATGAGGGCATGACCATTCTTAGGTATGGTTGAAGAGAGGATTTTGATTGTAGATATGAAGGATTGAATATCCAGAGGCGTCTGGAAAGTACAGATTGAATATGGCCAGCAGAGTGTATCAGGCTGTAAGGGGAGAGGAAGAGGAGGGAAGGACAAGAGAGAGAGAGAGAAGGAGGGAGGTAAATGATAAAAGAGTGGAGAAAAGAGAGCCCTTGGTTAGAATGCCTGGATTATTTAGGGAAGAGCATGAGGGAAGAGAATGAAATGCAAGGGCTACAGAAGTTTAAGGTAAGGTGCTGGGATGAGAAATGCTGAAAAGAGCTAGGATGCTGTAACAGGTACCTGCAATGCTGGGAGAAGCTGGGAGAACCTAGCAGTGAGCATCCACTTTGATATGTTAATTATCCCTCAGTTAGCCTTTTGTCTTGGATTTCCTCAGGATCTAACAGCTTGAGATACAGCGATGAATGCCTACCTGATTTCCATTGCTTGTTTGTTTGTTAGGTTTTTGTTTTCAACAGTCAAGTGGATATGCAAAGAATTCTATTTTCTTAAATATTCCTCCATCAGCAGCACAGGTAGATTTTATCTATGCACCCCCCCAAAGTCATTTTATCTTTTAAATTTCTTATTTCAGTGATTACTAAGTAAGAACACTGAAGCAAACATGAGAGAGTCCATTCAAGACATTACTTATTAGGAGATAGTTTTATGAGAAAAAGTGTGTGACACTAAGTTACAATATTTTATATAATTGGATATTTATTCAAATTACAAAACTGCACACACATATTGATATAGCAGTTTGACTACAGTATCAAAAACAATGATGTTGAAGAACAAAATAAAGCCCTAAAGAAAACATCTTGGGGGGAAATGACCACAAAAATAAAAATATAGATAGCCAGAGATATGAGCTAGTGGTTAAGCGCACTGGCTATTCTTGCAGAGGCTTTGTGCTTCAGTCCCAGCACAGGTATTGTGGCTATCAACTGTCTGCAATTCTGGTTCCAGAGGCTCTGACTTCTGCTTCTGGCCTCTGTGGTCACCAGGTATGCATGTGTCAAAACACACAGGCACACACACACACACACACACACACACACACACACACACACACACACACACGGTACAAGAAGAAAAATAAAGAAACTAAACAACTACTTTTAGAGAATAAGATCACTTCACCAGTATCACACCAGGGTAAGGAATTCCTGGCAGAGGACACACCATGTGAGAGTGAGTGTAGTATAAGCATCTGAAAACACTTCCTTAAGAGAACAGCACTTCAGATGATGCCCAAGTAGAGAACAGCTTTTTATTTTTTAATTTTATTTATTTATTTTTTATTGAGGCCACTGGATTTTATTGGATTTAAAAACAGTTTTATTTATGGTAATTTTGAAACAAAAAATTAATCAGGTAGGATAGGTGGTCATAAATGCACATAACAATAATGAAGAAATGATTAAGTGGTTAAGAGTACTTTCTGTTCTTCTAGAGGACCTGTGTTTGTCAGGCTGTGTGCCTGCCTAGCAGCTGGGAGTACAGCTGGTAGCCCCTCAGGGGAGACAGGACTCAATCCAAGGATGAGGAACAGCTGGTAAGGCCAAAACATTAGAGATCTCCAAGGAGAAGTATGGCAGGGCAGGCAGCTACTGTTGCAGCCATGAACTGCAGCAGGTGGCCAGAAGCTGCAGCAGGAGCCCCTAAGTGAGTGGCAGGATGTGGCTTCAACCTACAGTGAATGGCAGTCAGTGGCCACAGTGACAAGCAGCTGCACCAAGGGTATAAGCTAAGCCTGCCAAGTGGAGCTAAAGTCTAGCAATGAATGCTTCCAGAGAGAAAACTCTTCGCTTTAGGGTTACCACTCAATAAAACAGCCACCCTCAGACAATTCTTGGTGAAATAACTCATGCACTTTATTCGATGTGGACAGGGACCTTGTAGCATGAAATTTTTTTAATGTTTTTTATTAGATATTTTCTTTATTTACATTTCAAATGCTATCCCAAAAGTACCCTATTACACACACACACACCCGCCCTACTCCCCTACCCACCACTCCCACTTCTTGGCCCTGGTGTTCCCCTGTATTGGGGCATATAAAGTTTGCAAGACCAAGGGGCCTCTCTTCCCAGTGATTGCCAACTAGGCCATCTTCTGCTACATATGCAGCTAGAGACACGAGCTCTGGGGGGTACTGGTTAGTTCATATTGTTGTTCCACCTATAGGCTTGCAGACCCCCTCAGCTCCTTGGGTACTTTCTCTAGATTCTCCATTGCAAGCCCTGTGTTCCATTCTATAGATGACTGTGAGAATCCACTTCTGTATTTGCCAGGCACTGGCATAGCCTCATATGAGACAGCTATATCAGGATCCCTTCAGGAAAATCTTGCTGGCATATGCAATAGTCTCTGGGTTTGGTGGCTGATTATGGGATGGATCCCTGGGTGGGGTAGTTTCTGGATGGTCCATCCTTTCATCTTAGCTCCAAACATTGTCTCTTTTACTTCTTTCATGGGTATTTTGTTCCCTATTCTAAGAAGGAATGACATATCCACACTTTGGTCTTCCCTCTTCTTGATTTTCTTGTGTTTTGCAAATTGTATCTTGGGTATTCTAAGTTTCTGGGCTAATATCCACTTATCAGTGAGTGCATATCAAGTGACTTCTTTTGTGATTGGGTTACCTCACTAAGGATGATATCCTCCAGATACATCTATTTGCCCAAGAATTTCATAAATTTATTGTTTTTAATAGCTGAGTAATACTCCATTGTCTAAATGTACCACATTTTCTGTATCCGTTCCTCTGTTGAAGGACATCTGTTTTTTTTCCAGCTTTTGGCTAGTGGAGCATGTATTCTTATTATCAGTTGGAACATCTTCGGGATATATGCTCAGGAGAGGTATTGCTCCAGTAGTACTATGTCCAATTTTCTGAAGAACCACCAGAGTGACTTCCAGAGTGGTCATACAAGCTTGCAATCCCACCAGCATCTGCTGTCACCTGAATTTTTTATCTTAGCCATTCTGACTGGTATGAGGTGGAATCTCAAGGTTGCTTTGATTTGCATTTCCCTGATGATTAAGGATGTTGTACATTTTTTCAGGTGCTTCTCAGACCTTTGGTATTCCTCGGTTGAGAATTCTTTGTTTAGCTCTGTACCCCATTTTTAATGGGGTTATTTGAATTTTTGGAGTCCAGCTTCTTGAGCTTTTTGTATATATTGTATATTAGTACCCTATCAGATTTAGGATTGGTAAAAATCCTTTCCCAATCTGTTGGTGGGAATTTTTTGTCTTATTGAAAGTGTCTTTTGCATTACAGAAGTGTTAATGTTTTCTATAGTGTCTTCTCCCTCTGAGATTCTCTCTTCTCTCCTGTATTCTGTTGGTGATGCTTGCATCTATGGCTCCTGATGTCATTCCTAGGCTGTCTAATGTCAGTATTGTCTCCCTTTGTGATTTATTTTTTCTATTTTCAATTTTGATCTTGGATGATTTTGTTCATTTCCTTCGCCTGTTTGATTGTGTTTTCCTACAATTCTTGAAGGGATTTTTGTGTTTCCTCTTTAAGGGCTTCTACCTATTTACTTGTGTTCTCCTGTGTTTCTTTAAGGGAGTTATTTGTGTCCTTCTTAAAGTCCTCTATCATTGTCATGAGAAGTGATTTTTAGATTAGACTTGTTTCAATTACATCTATAACAGAAATAGATTGAATTAGCTAGATGTAGTCAAAGTTTTACCACACTGTAAGAAAAAATTTAAACGAAAATTTAGTACCTGCTTATAGGGAAATTTAAACACTTATTAGGAACACAGGTTTGCAGTTGTCAAGGTAGCTAAGTCAGTTAAATGTTTCCTGCTCAAACACGAATTCAATAAATAGAACAAATGTAAAAAGCTGACTATTATGGCGCATACATTAGTTCAAGTACTAGAAAGACAAATGAAGACTTCCCTGACAGAGCAATCTAATTGTGAACCCCAGGCCATAAGAAGCCACTCTCAAACAAGAAAAATATAAAATAGCAACAACAACCAAGGTAACAAGGTGAACAGTAACTTGACCTCTGTTTTTTACATGTTCTTGCACACATACACACACACACACACACACACACACACACACACACACACATACACACACACACAGAAGAAAGGGAGAGAGAGAGAGAGAGAGAGAGAGAGCGAGCACAAAAGCAAAGAGGTTTGAGTGAGATTTGCTATTTGAAACAAAATTAATAAATGAAACATCAATAAGAATAATTACAATACAAAATTTTGGACACTTGGTCTCTAATCTGTTTGGTCTTCACACCATAAACAATAGGATTGAGCAAAGGTGGGACAAGTAAGTAAAGGTTGGACAGGAGAATGTGAATATAGGA
>LR749575.1:1625137-1818614 GCA_902729485.2 Mus minutoides
CCAAGGGGCCTCTCTTCCCACTGATGGCCAACTAGGCCATCCTCTTCTATATATGCAGCTAGAGACACGAGCCCAGGGGGTACTAGTTAGTTCATGGTTATTCTTCCACCTATAGGGTTGAAGACCCCTTTAGCTCCTTGGGTACTTTCTCTAGCTCCTTCTTCCTTGGGAACCCTGTGTTCCATCTAAAAGCTGACCAAAAAATAAGTAATTTTATTTTACTCTTTAGCAACTAGTAAATTTATGGGAATCCAGAAAGTTGTATTCAAATAAATTTCTTTATGATTTATTACATTAATATTTAATTAATAAGCTTACAATATATACCTATGTGAAGGTAAAGTAAAAGTACGTGAAAGAAAATGGTTAACAAGTAGAGAACCTTAAGAACTGCTCTAGGGAATAAATATAGCCAATTAGCCAATGTATAGTTCTTGGGAGTATGCTCAGAACTCAAGTGAAGAACAGTTTTTATGGCAGTCTACAAGCCCTGTGACACAACTTGAAAATCTGTATCAGTTGGAGGCAGTAGAGTTATTTAAAATCTTGTGCTGTAGTGTTCACAGTGTAAGTCATCAAAGGCTCATAGATGGGACACTGGGGACTGCAATTACCCAGATTAAGCAGATCTTACCCCACTCTAAAGACTGTTCCTAATTAGAGAAGAATAATGTAGACATTAAAATGTGCATAATATGAATGCCTTACATCTAAAATGGAAAGTAGTCTATATAGTACATTCAAGGGCTTTTACAGCTTCTTTGTGAAGCTGTAAATGAATCTCTGGACAGAAAGGATGGTAAGCTTGGGAGTCCAGTTCTATGGCCACTCTTTCACACAGAAATGCCCACCACAAATACATCATATCTGAATTTATTTTCCTAGAGGTTAAATCATTATCAAAACCTTAAGCATTCATTGGTATCCTCTTAGATGCTAATTTTTCAGCTACAAGTTTTCTCCTATTTGATGTCTGTGACTTCTGTCATCAAGGGGAAGTCCAGGCATTCCAAATATCAGTTTGTATTTTCATCATATTTACTATTCATTAGAAACCTTACAAGGGTAGCATAAAATCTAATGAAATTTTATTTCCTTATTAAAAGTATTATTTCTATACAACTGTTGAATGAAAATGAGGGCATGACCATTCTTAGGTATGGTTGAAGAGAGGATTTTGATTGTAGATATGAAGGATTGAATATCCAGAGGCGTCTGGAAAGTACAGATTGAATATGGCCAGCAGAGTGTATCAGGCTGTAAGGGGAGAGGAAGAGGAGGGAAGGACAAGAGAGAGAGAGAGAAGGAGGGAGGTAAATGATAAAAGAGTGGAGAAAAGAGAGCCCTTGGTTAGAATGCCTGGATTATTTAGGGAAGAGCATGAGGGAAGAGAATGAAATGCAAGGGCTACAGAAGTTTAAGGTAAGGTGCTGGGATGAGAAATGCTGAAAAGAACTAGGATGCTGTAACAGGTACCTGCAATGCTGGGAGAAGCTGGGAGAACCTAGCAGTGAGCATCCACTTTGATATGTTAATTATCCCTCAGTTAGCCTTTTGTCTTGGATTTCCTCAGGATCTAACAGCTTGAGATACAGGATGAATGCCTACCTGATTTCCATTGCTTGTTTGTTTGTTAGGTTTTTGTTTTCAACAGTCAAGTGGATATGCAAAGAATTCTATTTTCTTAAATATTCCTCCATCAGCAGCACAGGTAGATTTTATCTATGCACCCCCCCAAAGTCATTTTATCTTTTAAATTTCTTATTTCAGTGATTACTAAGTAAGAACACTGAAGCAAACATGAGAGAGTCCATTCAAGACATTACTTATTAGGAGATAGTTTTATGAGAAAAAGTGTGTGACACTAAGTTACAATATTTTATATAATTGGATATTTATTCAAATTACAAAACTGCACACACATATTGATATAGCAGTTTGACTACAGTATAAAAAACAATGATGTTGAAGAACAAAATAAAGCCCTAAAGAAAACATCTTGGGGGGAAATGACCACAAAAATAAAAATATAGATAGCCAGAGATATGAGCTAGTGGTTAAGAGCACTGGCTACTCTTGTAGAGGCTTTGTGCTTCAGTCCCAGCACAGGTATTGTGGCTATCAACTGTCTGCAATTCTGGTTCCAGAGGCTCTGACTTCTGCTTCTGGCCTCTGTGGTCACCAGGTATGCATGTGTCAAAACACACAGGCACACACACACACACACACACACACACACACACGGTACAAGAAGAAAAATAAAGAAACTAAACAACTACTTTTAGAGAATAAGATCACTTCACCAGTATCACACCAGGGTAAGGAATTCCTGGCCGAGGACACACCATGTGAGAGTGAGTGTAGTATAAGCATCTGAAAACACTTCCTTAAGAGAACAGCACTTCAGATGATGCCCAAGTAGAGAACAGCTTTTTATTTTTTTATTTTATTTATTTATTTTTTATTGAGGCCACTGGATTTTATTGGATTTAAAAACAGTTTCATTTATGGTAATTTTGAAACAAAAAATAAATCAGGTAGGATAGGTGGTCATAAATGCACATAACAATAATGAAGAAATGATTAAGTGGTTAAGAGTACTTTCTGTTCTTCCAGAGGACCTGTGTTTGTCAGGCTGTGTGCCTGCCTAGCAGCTGGGAGTACAGCTGGTAGCCCCTCAGGAGAGACAGGACTCAATCCAAGGATGAGGAACAGCTGGTAAAGCCAAAGCATTAGAGATCTCCAAGGGGAAGTATGGCAGGGCAGGCAGCTACTGTTGCAGCCATGAACTGCAGCAGGTGGCCAGAAGCTGCAGCAGGAGCCCCTAAGTGAGTGGCAGGATGTGGCTTCAACCTACAGTGAATGGCAGTCAGTGGCCACAGTGACAAGCAGCTGCACCAAGGGTATAAGCTAAGCCTGCCAAGTGGAGCTAAAGTCTAGCAATGAATGCTTCCAGAGAGAAAACTCTTCGCTTTAGGGTTACCACTCAATAAAACAGCCACCCTCAGACAATTCTTGGTGAAATAACTCATGCACTTTATTCGATGTGGACAGGGACCTTGTAGCATGAATTTTTTTAATGTTTTTTATTAGATATTTTCTTTATTTACATTTCAAATGCTATCCCAAAAGTACCCTATTACACACACACACACCCACCCTATTCCCCTACCCACCACTCCCACTTCTTGGCCCTGGTGTTCCTCTGTATTGGGGCATATAAAGTTTGCATGACCAAGGGGCCTCTCTTCCCAGTGATGGCCAACTAGGCCATCTTCTGCTACATATGCAGCTAGAGACACGAGCTCTGGGGGGTACTGGTTAGTTCATATTGTTGTTCCACCTATAGGCTTGCAGACCCCCTCAGCTCCTTGGGTACTGTCTCTAGATTCTCCATTGCAAGCCCTGTGTTCCATTCTATAGATGACTGTGAGAATCCACTTCTGTATTTGCCAGGCACTGGCATAGCCTCATATGAGACAGCTATATCAGGATCCCTTCAGGAAAATCTTGCTGGCATATGCAATAGTCTCTGGGTTTGGTGGCTGATTATGGGATGGATCCCTGGGTGGGGTAGTTTCTAGATGGTCCATCCTTTCATCTTAGCTCCAAACTTTGTCTCTTTTACTTCTTTCATGGGTATTTTGTTCCCTATTCTAAGAAGGAATGACATATCCACACTTTGGTCTTCCCTCTTCTTGATTTTCTTGTGTTTTGCAAATTGTATCTTGGGTATTCTAAGTTTCTGGGCTAATATCCACTTATCAGTGAGTGCATATCAAGTGACTTCTTTTGTGATTGGGTTACCTCACTAAGGATGATATCCTCCAGATACATCTATTTGCCCAAGAATTTCATAAATTTATTGTTTTTAATAGCTGAGTAATACTCCATTGTCTAAATGTACCACATTTTCTGTATCCGTTCCTCTGTTGAAGGACATCTGTTTTTTTTTTCAGCTTTTGGCTAGTGGAGCATGTATTCTTATTATCAGTTGGAACATCTTCGGGATATATGCTCAGGAGAGGTATTGCTCCAGTAGTACTATGTCCAATTTTCTGAAGAACCACCAGAGTGACTTCCAGAGTGGTCATACAAGCTTGCAATCCCACCAGCATCTGCTGTCACCTGAATTTTTTATCTTAGCCATTCTGACTGGTATGAGGTGGAATCTCAAGGTTGCTTTGATTTGCATTTCCCTGATGATTAAGGATGTTGTACATTTTTTCAGGTGCTTCTCAGACCTTTGGTATTCCTCGGTTGAGAATTCTTTGTTTAGCTCTGTACCCCATTTTTAATGGGGTTATTTGAATTTTTGGAGTCCAGCTTCTTGAGCTTTTTGTATATATTGTATATTAGTACCCTATCAGATTTAGGATTGGTAAAAATCCTTTCCCAATCTGTTGGTGGGAATTTTTTGTCTTATTGAAAGTGTCTTTTGCATTACAGAAGTGTTAATGTTTTCTATAGTGTTTTCTCCCTCTGAGATTCTCTCTTCTCTCCTGTATTCTGTTGGTGATGCTTGCATCTATGGCTCCTGATGTCATTCCTAGGCTGTCTAATGTCAGTATTGTCTCCCTTTGTGATTTATTTTTTCTATTTTCAATTTTGATCTTGGATGATTTTGTTCATTTCCTTCGCCTGTTTGATTGTGTTTTCCTACAATTCTTGAAGGGATTTTTGTGTTTCCTCTTTAAGGGCTTCTACCTATTTACTTGTGTTCTCCTGTGTTTCTTTAAGGGAGTTATTTGTGTCCTTCTTAAAGTCCTCTATCATTGTCATGAGAAGTGATTTTAGGTATGAGTCTTGCTTTTTCTGTGTGATGGTGTATCCAGGACATGCTATGGTGGGAGAACTGGATTCTGATGATGCCAAGTAACCTTGGTTTCTGTATGTTCTTATGCTTGCCTCCCACCATCTGATTATCACTAGTGCTACCTGCCCTCACTATAACTGACTGAAGTCTGTCCTTCCCATGATCCTGGTTGTGCCAGAACACCTCATAGTACAGCTGTCTCTGTAATCCTTTGGTTCTAGGATCCTGTGCTCCTGAGATCCTGGGTGTGTCAGAGTTCCTGGGAGTCAAGCTGTCTCTGGGACCCTGAGATCCTGGTGTGACCAAGTCCCTGGGACCCTGTGATCCTGTGATCCTGTGATCCTGTGATCCTGTGATCCTGGGCATGTTAAATCACCTGGGAATGGAGCTTTCGCTGGGTGTTGTGGGACTGGCTGCAAAGTTTGTGCTCAAAGTCTGTTTAGGGCACCTGCTCAGACTGGAAGGGACCCAAGTCACTGATCAGACAGGGTTCCTGTGTCCCTGGATCCCTCTAGTCCTAGTTACTCCTGGTGTTGTTGGAATAGATGTTGTGTCCTCCTCACCTCTGATCCCATGATCCTGGGCATATTAGAGTGCCTGGGATGCAGAGTTTTTGCCCAAGGTCATATTAATAATTTTGTTATATGTGTGTCTGTCATAAGCTACATCATATATGATCTTGAAAAGAGGAGAGTACAAATAAGAATAAATATATATATTCAAAAATTATTGTCAAATTAATATTCTTTTGATGGGTGTAGTTTTAAAAACATGCTACTGCCTGTGTCCTGCAGTTGCTGTGTTACCAGCTCACTCCTGGCTCCCTTTTGTTCTAGTCAGCACTAAAACTGACTTGGCTTCTCTTTCCTAACCACCTTTGATTTAGCTTGGCTCTCAGATTGGCTGCTTCCAGTCACAACCTGGCCTCTCTCTTTAACAGCCTTTCTGAGTGTCAACTGCTCCCCCCAGCCCACTCCCAAGACCCTAGAATCTGCAAATAAAGGACACACAGACAGCTTTATTATTTTAGAACTTGGTGGCTAGGCACAATTGCTGAGCACAGAGTCTCCTGCCTGGAAAGTCATATCTTCTTCAATTATTATCTCTGTTTCTCCTCCTGCCCTAAACTTAGTGGCTTGTATCAGCTAGTGTTCACCAACCTCCTTGGTCCCCACCTGTAGAGGAGGCTGCAGTCCCTAGCTGCCTGAGACATTACATGATTGCTGCTTTCTACTAGACCCAAATCATGGCAGATAAAACCCCTCTCTCTTTCCCTGGGTCTCCTCTTCATCTTTGGACTCAGAAGTCCAACTTATAACTTCCGCCCAGCAATTGGCTCCCAGCCTTCTTGATTGACAAATATAAGAACCAATTAGGGAACTAGACCTTAGTATCAATACCTCCCCTTACACTCATTTCACAAGATAAAACGAATTAGCTACATTTCACTATTCCTATAGCGATGATGAGTGTTATTAAAAAGTTGAAAACAAGTGATAACTTAAGTACATTAAAATGAAGTACATTCATAGTGGTACCAATACCACTTTATACTTTTTAGTAGAACATAAAGTGTTTAATATGCAGAGTTATGTTTTGAAGAGTGTTCATTTTTTAGATTTTAATTTGTATGTAAATATAACTGTCTTTTATGTTCAATTAAGATTAAACATGATTAGACTTGTTTCAATTACATCTATAACAGAAATAGATTGAATTAGCTAGATGTAGTCAAAGTTTTACCACACTGTAAGAAAAAATTTAAACTAAAATTTAGTACCTGCTTATTGGGAAATAAATTAAACACTTATTAGGAACACAGGTTTGCAGTTGTCAAGGTAGCTAAGTCAGTTAAATGTTTCCTGCTCAAACACGAATTCAATAAATAGAACAAATGTAAAAAGCTGACTATTATGGTGCATACATTAGTTCAAGTACTAGAAAGACAAATGAAGACTTCCCTGACAGAGCAATCTAATTGTGAACCCCAGGCCATAAGAAGCCACTCTCAAACAAGAAAAATATAAAATAGCAACAACAACCAAGGTAACAAGGTGAACAGTAACTTGACCTCTGTTTTTTACATGTTCTTGCACACATACACACACACACACATACACACACACACACAGAAGAGAGAGAGAGAGAGAGAGAGAGAGAGAGAGAGAGAGCACAAAAGCAAAGAGGTTTGAGTGAGATTTGCTATTTGAAACAAAATTAATAAATGAAACATCAATAAGAATAATTACAATACAAAATTTTGGACACTTGGTCTCTAATCTGTTTGGTCTTCACACCATAAACAATAGGATTGAGCAAAGGTGGGACAAGTAAGTAAAGGTTGGACAGGAGAATGTGAATATAGGATGGAACATGGTAGCCAAACCTATGTGTAAAGAAGGAGAAGAAGGCCAGAAGGTAAAACTCCAAGAAGACACAAATGTGGGCAACGCATGTGTTAAAGGCTTTGAGTCTTGCTTCCTTTTGAGGGAGCTTGAAGACAGTTATAAATATTCTAATGTAGGAGAGTGTGATGAAAATTATGTCCAGTCCAAGTATACTGAAGGCCACAAAGAGGCCATAGATCTTGTTGACATGGACATCTTCTGCTGCCAGCTTCACAATGGCCATGTGCTCACAGTATGAATGGGAAACAACAGTGGTCCAGTAGAATTTCAACCTGCATTTGATGAGAAAGAGACATGGAGCTACAAGCAGGGCTGCTCTGAGTGTGACTCCTACTCCTATCTGAGTGAGGAGTCGCTGGGTAAAGATGGATGCATGTCTTAGAGGATCACAGATTGCCACATAACGGTCCATTGCCATGGCAAACAAGATGCCTGACTCAATACCCTGGAATGTGTGAATCAGCCACATCTGTAAGAGGCAGGCATCAAAGTATATGGTTGGAAGGTGAAACCAAAATATACCTAGCATTTTTGGTAAGATAGAAGTGCTAAGAGAAATGTCTGTTGCTCCAAGCATTGCTAGGAAGAGGTACATGGGCTCATGGAGGCTTCGCTCAACTTTGATGACAACTAGGAGCAGAGAATTCCCCAAAAGTGCGATGATGTACATGATACAGAAAGGAATCCCAATCCAGAACTGCACAGACTCCAAGCCAGGAATCCCAGTCAGAGTCAGTACTGAAGGCCTGAAGATGGTGCTGTTGAGATGGGGCATGCTCCCTCAGCCTGCAGACATATGGCTTCTCAACTAGACTGCAGCTGGCGCTGAGAATATTCCTTCTGTGTTATGCTCTTACCTAGATTCACACAATCAGAGACTGAATGGAATTTCACGTGGCATTTTTTCAGATACAGAATTTTACTGATAAGACTGCTTTACGTAGGTCCAAAAATGTCTACATATTTTTTCTAGGTGTGAATGTTTTATTTTGGAGTTCAGTTTTATTTTTTTATTAGTGGATATTTCATTTATTTACATTTCAAATGTTATTCCCTTCCTGGTTTCCTCTCCACAAACCCCCTAGACTATCCCCCCTCCTCCTGCTTCTATTAGGGTGCCCACCTACCCACTCCCACCTCACCACCCTGGCATTTATTTCCCCTATACTGGGGCATTGAGCCTTCAAATGACCAAGGGACTCTTTTCCCATTGAGGACAGACAAGGCCATTTTCTGCTACATATGAGGCTGGAGCCATTAGTCCCTCCATGTGTACTCTTTTATTGGTTTAGTCCCTGGGAGCTCTGGGGTGGCTGGGTGATGATGTTGTTCTTCTTATTGGGCTACAAATTCCTTTAACTCCTTCAATCTTTCTCTGACTCCTCCATTGGGGTCCTTGGGCTCAACTCATCTCTCTCACATTTGTCTCTTTCCATGTCTGTCTCATCACAAACATACACAATAAACATACACAAGAGACACAAACTTTACAAACAAAAGCTAATTATGTATATTACAGAAAGAAGATGTGTCTGTATACTTATGAAAAGTATTTAATTAAAAATGAGATTTGGTTGCATGTGATAATATATATATATATATATATATATATATATATATATATATATATATTTATAGACATATATACATATACGCATATAAACATTTGTTGTTACATCTTTTTCAAGAAATAATTCTCTATTTTACAAAGATGTGAGAAAAAGGGCAATGAAATGTGTATTCACTCTTTACTGATACAATAGTATCACTAAGTACTGAGTAAATAATGAATTATGAAGAAGTTTACTATATCTTAGTATTTCATGACATAGATATTCTCCTGTTTCTCCTCTCCTCTCTCTAAAAGTCCTCTTTTCTCCACACTGATCACCTTCTGCTTTAACATGTGTAAATATATACAAAATGTGTGTTTTATATATGTATATTCTCAATAATATATGTTTTCTATTAATATGATTATTATTTTTAGCCTGCAATATTATATATTTTGTCTCAATATGATGAAGTAAATTGTCTTTAAATTCTAGTATAAGACCATATTGAGTAAACATTTTTTTGTTGAAATGATATCTGAATTGACCAAAGATGAGAGGAGAATGTTGTAATTAAGATTCAACCACTTAAATAAAACTACTATACAAAAAATAATCTTAATATTATAGATGTCATTACTTGAATCAATCTTACATACATTTAGTATTTGGAGAATCTGTTTTTTAATTCTACATCATATCCAGAGTAAAACATGTATTATTGCTGTCTTGCACTTCTTTTGTTGTTTTCCTAACATATTTGTTTCTTATTTTAACTCCCAAATCAAACATCTTCTCTTTGAAGACTCTTTGTCTTTAATTACAAGTTAAATTATTAAAAAGTTAGTATTTATCTGTTTTCTCATTGAGGGAATATTTAATGATTATAATCTTTTAGAAACCTCCAAGTTCATTGTAGTTTACTTTCCTTTCAATTGGTTAAGTTTTGAAGTAATATATTTTTAAATACAGATCTACATTATTGCCAGTTGTGCACGTGCAGGCATGACTGGAGGCTAGGATTAGGAAAAGAAAACAACCAATCTCAAAAATGCTAAAAATCTTAGTGTCTTTTAGTATATACATTGTGGGTTTTTATTACCACTTGCTGCTACTATAATGACTAAAAGTGGCTTACATACCTTTATCCATAAATGACTACAAGAAAAGATGGGAGAAATACCTTCTAGTATTTAGAAAAATCAACATTTCCTGTTAACACGTTGCACATTTAGGTCAAATGCTATGGACATAGTTCCTTCCTTTATATAATATCTGAGCTGAAATATAATTAGAAGTCACCTCATATGTGCAGGTACAATTCCCATAGTCTCTTCACATATTACCTTAGTGTTTCTTTTGGAAGTTCAGACACTCACATGGGAACACAAACATGTTTAATTTCCCAACCTCTTTGTATGGGCTCACATATTAATGATATTGTAGCATTTCAGAGGCAACTAAAGAACATGATTCATGTTCAGCATCCAAGCAAAGAGTAGGGTGCAATTCTCATGGCACGAATGAGTAACCAACTAATCTTTCCAACAAGACCCAATGTTAATCAATCCCTATCTTCATACTTATACAGTTCCTGCATATATGAAGCACTACAGTGGTCCACCAGTAGTCTTTTGTTAAATCTTGGTGACTCCTGTAATGTCCATATCAGTTTTAAAGAGTAAACTTAAGCCTCAACAATTGACTGGACAAAAATGTCTAGAGTTAACATAACAAATATTCACAAAGTAATTTTTGTGTTTAAATGACACCTAAGATTTATTACATCAACACCAGGAGCAAACTGGACTATTTATACTACCACAGTGCCTATACATTCAGGAATTCTCAATTTTACTTTACAAAGCTGAGAATGACTTTAAAAACAGCTGTCTAAATATAATTGAGACATAGAGCTATGCCCATTTGCTTTTGCAAAACTTACTGCCAATTACTTCTAGAGAACATCTCTGGTGGTCATGGACTTTGACTGTCTAATGTTAGGTAGTCCCAAGTAACTGTAATCAATCACCTTTTCCAAATGGGCTGGCTCATGTCATAGATGCATTTATACTACATAAACAATAAATGTATTTTTTTCACAATAGTATTTCCCTGAATTGCAATCCTTTTATATTCATCAATGTGCATATTTAAAGCTATGTTCATTATGATATTCTGACGCATAAAAGATTGGGGAATGTATTACATTAGAAAAGGTTTTTAATACATAAATAGTTCATTCTAATTTGTGAAGGAATAATTCCACAAAATGAATGGTTATTATTACCTATTTAAAATTAATGCTATGAATATGAACCTCTAAACTCATTGCAATTTTCTTAAAGGTAAAACTCTAATGAATGGGTAATTAACATATATCTATTTCTCTGTATTTCTGATAACCAAAGTGCTCTTGACAACTGTATACACTCAGAGACAATTATACACCTTATTTTCCATTCTTTGGGTCTTGTTTTGCTAAGAAAATCAGAATAAGTTTTTGAATTTGCAACTCTATTACTGTAACTTTCTACTCTGGATCAGAATATCATAACGAGCATAGCTTTAAATATGCCTATTGTTGAATATAAAAGGATTACAGTTCAGGGAAATGCTGTTGTGAAAATAGCAGAACCTTCACATGACTATGGGTGAAAGTTGGCTCCAAACCCTCAAAGTCAGGAATGTAACAGAATATGTAAAGATGCTCAACTGTGAACGAAAGAGTGGCCAAATGGGACTGATGGCACAATGTTTTACATTTTCATTAATTTTAAATACATTTTTTCATGCTAACCATAATTGCTAATACCAACTGAGAAAACAAATGACTGATTTTTAAAAAATATTTTATTATTATTAATCATTCCATTTGTTTACATCTCAAATGATATCTCACTTCCTGGTTACCCCTCCATCAACCCACATTCTACATCTTCCCTTCCCCCTCACTTTTGTCTGTATGAGAGTAGACCTCCAGCCACTTACACTCTCCAGCCCCACCACTCCAGCATCCCCCAACTCTGGCGAATCAAACCTCCCCAGGACCAAAGGCCTCCCCTCCCACTGCTGTTGGGCAAGGCCATCCTCTGCTATATATGTATCTGGAGCCAAAGATCACTTTATGTATGGCCAACCTATGTTGTTCTTCTGATGGGGTTGCAATCTCCCCCTGCTCCTCCAGTCTTTCTGCCAGCTCCTCACTGGGTTCCCTGAGTTCAGCCTGAAGGTTGGCTCCAAGTGTCCTCCTCTGCATTGGTCACTTGCTAGCCAGACATCCCCAGGAACTGCCATACTTGGTTCTTACCACAAGGCCCTCTTGACCACTGTGACAGTGTTGGGTTTGGTGCTTGCAGACATGATATATTCCTAGGTGCTGCCATTCCCTGGTTGGCCCTTCCTTCAGGCTCTGTTCTAATTTTTGTCCCAGTTCTTAATTTGGACAGGAACATTTCTGGGTTAAGAAAACTTAGAGATGTGTGGGTGGCTCCATCATATGACGAGGGACTATGCCAATCTGCTGGAGGTAGTCTCCACAGGTTCTGTCTCTTCCTTCTCTGTGCATTATGACTAAAGTCATTCCCATTGGGTCCTGGGAACCTCATATTTCTCTGGTGTCTGGGACCCTCTAGTGACTATCCCCAGTTCCTCATCCCCCCTGCTACCTATTTTTATGAGATTTCCTGACCCTCTGCACCTCTCTCATGTCTCCTCCAGATTCTGATACTACCATCCTTATTTTCTCCTCTTCCTTTCCCTCTCCCTTGTCCCCTTATCCTTCCATCTCCCACAATTGTCCGGTTCCCTCCTCAATGCAAGACTGAAGCATCCACCCCCTGATCTTTCTTCCTTCTACCCTCCATATGGTCTATAGGTTGTATCATAGGCGTTGTGAGCTTTTGTGTTAGTATCTATTTATTAGTGAGTACTTACCATGTGTGTTCTTTTGTGTTTGGGTTACCTCACTCGGTATAATATTTTCTAGTTACATCCATTTTCTTGGAAATTTCATGAAGTCATTCTTTTTAATCACTGTGTACTATTCCATTGTGTATATGTACCACATTTCTGTATCCATTCTTCTGTTGAAGGACATCTGGGTTGTTTCCATCTGGCCTATTATAAATAAGGCTGCTATGAACATAATGGAGCATGTGTCCTTGTTACATGTTGGAGCATCATTTGGATATATGCCCAGGAGTGGTATGACTGGGTCTTCAGGTAATACTATATCAAAATTTCTGAGGAATTGACAAACTGATATCCAGTGTCATTGTACCAACTTGCAATCCCACCAACAATGAGGAGTGTTCCTCTTTCTCCAAATTCTCACCAACATCTGCTCTCACCTATGTTTTTGATCTTAGTCATTCTGACTGGTGTGAGGTGGAATGTCAGGGTTGTTTTGATTTCCATTTCCCTGATAATTAAGGATGTTGAACATTTCTTTAAGTGTTTCTCAGTCATTTGAGATTCCTTGGTTGAGAATTGTTGTGGAAAATATTAAAAACAACCGGCAGGCTTTCTGGTGCTACTGCAACTCTCAGCCTGGCATGATCCTGTTGGGCTATGCTCTCTGCCAGCAAACACTTTGATGGGGCTGGAGCTCCTTCGCTGGTACACCAACCCCAAGCAACCAACTGTCTACCCAGTAATCAGCCGACATAACATCCATTTACCTAGAAAAAACAAAACTCTAGAAGCTTATAATTAACAAGTCATATTTATGTATCAATAAATTCTCACTTCACAAGATTCTAATACAATAATTTCAGAACCAATTGATAATGATAAAAGCTGCCCACCTACGTTTGACAAATTATTCCAATTATTCTATCCTTTATGATATCATAACTACCTGTGGCTATTTAAAGCCACTCTGGTTCAGGTTCTTCTTCCTGTTCATCTGCATCCATCTTGGCTTTTCTTCCTTTCTCTAGAGACTCTGTCTCTGCAACTCTTAGCATACCTCCCACAGCCCCCTCAAGAGACCTTCTGACCTTCAGGCTAAACTCCTTCCCAGTTACCTAGCAACAGTAAAGACCATAAAAGGGGGTGTTCAGCCCCACCTCGCTCTCTTACCTCTTACTCCTCACTCTCACCCCCTCACTCCCTTCTCTTTGTCTTTTCTCTTCTCTCCTTTCTCTTTGTCCTCTCTTCTCCTCTTTCCCTCTTACTCTATTTCTCTCTAGCCCTCTCTCTCTCTCTCTCTCTCTCTCTCTCTCTCTCTCTCTCTCATCTTTTTTTCCCTGCATTTCTATAATAAAGCTCTTAAACTATAGAGAGTCTCTGCTCCATTAAGATCCGCTGCACACTCTGGTCAGTGTTGGGAACCTCTTCCCTCATCCCTCTTTCCTATAATCCTGGGGCTTTAGCAAGATAGCTCCAGGGTCCCTAGGCAGGGCTTCACTTTGGCCACCCCCCAAAGAGTGGGATAGAGGAATGCCCACCCAGAGATTAGTGGATAGGTAGTTAGCAGCCCTCCCATGCCTGACTGACCAGAGAATAGGGAAACTCTGGGGGGGTGTGGGCTCCTCCCTTTTTTCTTCCTACAGGTAGTGTTCCTTCTGTTTATGTTTTGTGGAATCGTTTGGAGAGTATTGGTATTAGATCTTCTTTGAAGGTCTGATAGAATTCTGCACTAAAACCATCTGGTCCTGGGTTCTTTTTGTTGGGAAACTTTTAATGACTGCACCTATTTCCTTTGGGGTTATGGAGCCGTTTACATGGTTTTATCTGATCCTGATTTAACTTTGGTACCTGGTCTCTGTCTAGAAAAATCATCCATTTCATCCAGGTTTTCTAGTTTTGTTGAGTGTAGACTTTTGTAGTAGGATCTGACAAATTTCTGATTTTCCTCAGTTTCTGTTGTTATGTCTCCCTTTTCATTCCTGATTTTGTTAATTTGGATACTTCTTTGTGCCTTCTGGTTAGTCTGGCTAAGGGTTTTTTTTCTATCTTTTTGATTTTCTCAAAGAACCATCTTCCAGTTTTGTTGATTGTTTGTATAGTTCTTTTGGTTTCCACTTGGTTGATTTCAGCCTTGAGTTTGATTATTTCCTTCTTTCTACTCCTCTTGTGTATATTTGCTTCTTTTTATTCTAGAGCTCTCAGAGGAGCTGTTAACCTGCTCGTATATGCTCTCTCTAGTTTCTTTTTGGAGGTACTCAGAGCTATGAGGTTTCATCTTAGCACTGCTTTCATTGTGTCTCATAAATTTGGGTATATTGTGGCTTCATTTTCATTAAACTCTAAAAGTCTTTAATTTCTTTCATTATTTCTTCCCTGATCAAGTTATCATTGAGTAGATAGTTGTTTAGCTTCCATGTGTATGTGGGCTTTCTGTTGTTTTTATTGTTATTGAAGACCAGTCTTAGTCTTTGGTGGTCTGATAGAATGCACTGGATTAATCAATGTTCCTATATCTGCTGAGGTTTGTTTTATGTCCAAGAATGTGGTCACTTTTTGAGAAGGTACCATGAGGTGCTGAGAAGAAGGCATATTCTTTTGTTTTAGGGTGAAATGTTCTGTAGATGTATATTATATCCATCTTTTTAGTTTCATGGTGTCTCTGTTTAGTTTCTGTTTCCATGATCTGTCTATTGGTGATAGTGTATTGAAATCTCCTACTGTTGTTGGGTGAGGTTCAATGTGTGTTTTGAGCTTTATGAGCATTTCCTTTACAAATGTGGGTACACTTGAATGTGGGGCAAAGATATTCAGAATTGTGAGTTCATTCTGGTGGATATTTCCTCTTATAAGTATGTAGTAACCTTCCCCATCTTTTTTGATAACATTTTATTGAAAGTCTATTTTGTGAGATATTAGGATGGCTATTCCAGCTTGTGCCTTGGGACCATTTACTTGGAAAATTGTTTTCAAACATTTTACTCTGAGGTAGTGTCTGTCTTTGTCACTGAAGTGTGTTTCCTGTATGCAGCAAAATGCTGGATTCTGCTTATGTATCCAGTCTATTAGCCTGTGTCTTTTTGTTGGGGAATTGAGTCCATTGATGTTGAGAGATATTAGGGACCAATGATCATTGCTTCCTGTCATTTTTGTTGTTAGAGTTGGAATTACATTTGTGTGTTTCTCTTCTTCTGGGTTTGTTGTGAAAAGATTTATTTCTTGCTTTTTCTTGAGTGTAGTTTCCCTCCTTGTGTTGCACTTTTCCTTCTATTATCCTCTGTAGGGCTGGATTAGTAAAAAGATATTGTTTAAATTTGGTTTTGTCTTGGAAAACTTTGGTTTCTCCATCTATGGTAATTGTGGGTTTTGCAGGGTATAGTAGCCTGGGCTGGCATTTTTAATCTCTTAGGTCTATATGATATCTGCCCAGAATCTTCAGGATTTTATAGTCTCTTGTGAGAAATCTTGTGTAATTCTGATAGGTCTGCCTTTATATGTTACTTGACATTTTCCCCCTATTGCGTTCAATATTCTTTCTTTGTTCTGTGCATTTGGTGTTTTAATTATTATATGATTAGAGGAATATTTTTTCTGGTCCCATTTGTTAGGTGTTCTGTAGGCTTCTTGTATGGTTTTGGGCATTTCTTTCTTTAGGTTAGGAAAGTTTTCTTCTATAATTTTGTTGAAGATGTTTGCTGGCCCTTTGAGTTCAGAATCTTCACTCTCTTCTATACCTATTATTCTCAGGTTGGGTCTTTTCATTGTGTCCTGGATTTTCTTGAATGTTTTGAGATAGGAACTCTTTGATTTTGGTATTTTCCTTGACTGTTTTGTCTATGTCTTGTATTGTATCTTCTGGTTCTGAGATTCTCTCTTCTATCTTTAGTATTCTATTTTTAACTATGTACATTTAGGATAAACTGTTCTCTAATTTAATATTTTTTATGACTGTAGATTATTGTCTTTCCCTTCATTGGAGAAGTTTTTGGTGTTGTTTATGTGTGTGTGTTTTGGTTTTTGGTTTTCATTGCATGTCAATTACTATAGAGCCACTGAATGGTCAAGAGATAAAGAATAAAGTGACTATGGACTTCTCAGCATTAGATGGGACATCTATATTATACTCCTTTACCAAGGCTCAGGCACCATCATGAAAGAAAGGAAGGAAATATTGCAAGGTAGTGGAAATGAGCAGTGGAAATAAAACTATTTGTTAGGTATGACAGGGCCACTCCAATATGAACTCACAGTGGTAGGGACTGACTATGTAAGACCTGCACAAAAATAAAGCAACTGAGCATCAAACATGGATGAGGTAGAAGTTCAAGCAATACCATCTCTATCTAAGTGGGAGTTCATTTCCTTCAGAGATGTGGTATAAGAGAGAGCCGGGCATGGTGGTGCACGCCTTTAATCCCAGCACTCGGGAGGCAGAGGCAGGCGGATTTCTGAGTTCGAGGCCAGCCTGGTCTACAGAAGTGAGTTCCAGGACAGCCAGGGCTATACAGAGAAACCCTGTCTCGAAAAAGAAAAAAAAAAGAGAGAGAGAGAGAGAGAGAGAGAGAGAGAGAGAGAGAGAGAGAGAGAGATTATGTTCTAGAAAATTGTCTTATATCAATGCACACACAGACAGCACTAAATGGAATCCATGATTTATAAACTTAGTATATGGAATTGGTAAGGGAAGAGGTCAGATTAGGGGAAGCACTGAGGGAGACGAAATAGGGGCCTGAATTTTATCAGAATACCTTATATATGAAATTATCAAACAACATAAAATATATAATAGAAAGAACTCCAAAGCTAGCATGACTTAGTCTTTTCACAGATTTCCCCAGAGACCACATTTGCTTCCATTTCAGTTATGTAATTTGTCTCAATAGACACTATTGCTCAAGAGAGGACAAACTCTTAAACTATACCATATCTGTGAAGTGTGCAGGGTTAACATGGCCGAGCTGAGGGACCTTGCATTGTTGTGTATTTCAGGCTGTCCCAATCCTCTTTTTACCTTAATATTACATCTCACAAGGGGCTCATCTACCTCTGAATCTTGGGTCTCCTGAGCATTGGACTAACACATTAATAGCCATAGCCAGCAACTTGATCATATGCTCGCACCTGCACGTAATGACTTGGTCTCATAGAATATAAGACAATATTAGAGATAAAGAGATAAAAAAATCAAAAGTGAAAGGAAGATCCATATAGATTCTAGTTGTAGTACACATCTAGATGAATCAAGTAAGATTTGATTAAATTGATTTGGTAATGAGGTGTAGGAAGCCGGTGGCGCTGAGCGGCGAAGGGGCCGCCGCCCCCTTGCCGGTCAGAGCGCCGCGGCGGGCCCCCTCCGCTGCTCTCAGCGCCGCCGGCTTCCTACAATGAGGAAACAAATATTGTGGAATAAATTTTTTTCAAGGAAGAACATTGGCCATTTTGTTTTAGGAGTACATCTTATTGTGCAAATCATTGTAGAAATAATTCGAACAAAATCAAATCCATTGAGGAAATTGAAATCAATGGAGATTGGAATACCTTTGAGTAAACCATCACCTGTGGAAAGACAAGTGATTTAGACACAGAGTGAAAAAAAATCTCTCAAATGCTTATGAGATTGAAGAAGATGCCAGAACTTCTGATCTGTAAGAAATTATTTTCTCTTTATTGGAATTTTATACAAGTTTTTTTTTGTATGTAATTTCTTAATTTCTAATGAATGATACCAGACACAGAGTTGAGAACAAAAATGTTGACATTAAAATAAGTCTATTTTGGAATATCTTCATGAGTGTTATCATAGTAAATAAGATAAAATAGGTAGTATTTCAAAGAAAGCATCTAAGTTCCCCAGTCTTTCATGTGAGTCATCTGCTCTCAAGGTGAGAGTTCTAGGCAACAGACTGTGCCCAGGGGTTCAGAATCAAATAATGCCACTGATCAGGCTCTATGAGAGAAGCAGTAGTTTCTGAGTTTAGAAAAATGTAAATTCTGTCACCAGAAGGTAGAGGTCAGAGAAGTACTGACAACTGCCTGTGTGTTGAAGACTATAGTGCAAGGGCTTACATTCAAAGTGAGTCTGGAGGAGAGATGTTTTCGATGTGTCAAAGGGATAAGCAGATCCCAGTCTCAATTTTGTAGGCAACTCCATGCCTCCCAGGCTCTGCCTTGAAGGTTTTCGAAGAGGGAGTACATTTTCTTGTTTTTGTAGGCTGCCTTCATGAAAATAACTTACCTAAAACAAAACAGTAAGATTTTAATTACTAGGAAGAATTTTATTCATACCCTTTAGAAAAGCTCCCTTGCTAAATTCTAATGATCTTACAGTTATAACTTTCTGGTTAACATGATACCTTGTAAACTTCAATAAGCCTTTAGAAGGTTAACTCTTTGAGAATCAGATAAAAATATAAAACTCCTTCTAAGTCATTTGAAGACTTAAAATAGCAGATATTGTTTGAAAACATAAAACCCTTCTGTCATTAAAAGTTTAATGCATATATTTTTCCCTTAATTTAGTATTCCTAAGGCTATAATCTTCATTGGTGCATGGTAATTTCAGCTCTACATTATAGCTGAATTAATAAATCCTTACCAGTATGTAAGAATATAAGCTATGATATCCCCTTATACTAGAAACAATTGTAGTTTATGATTAAGAACATTTTAGAAATACACTTGTATCACTCCAGAATAACAGTTTTTAAAGCCAAGTAAGATAAAGTAGTTTGTCACTTCAGATCTGACTAAAACACTAGGAAGACTTTCCAGAGGAATATGTGAATACAACTGTGTACTAAAGGTTCAGATAATAGCCCAAAGTTTGTTGTGAGGTTGAAACTAGATTCCAAGAAAAATGATTCAGGATAATTGTAAACGCTAAAATAATGAGAGGGGAAATACTAAAAAGCTAGGTTTGGTGCTGATATGAAAACCCTGAACTTCTGAGTCTTTCATCTTTCCTCCATCTGGGCAGGTTGGGTATATTCAGGAAAGGCTAAGTCTATAGAGCTATGGTTCTCCAAGTTGACTGGGTGTATTTGCATCATAGGCTTACAAGTAACAGGTTTAAATATTTGACTGTGTATTCTTTCTATTTCATCATTTTGTCATTTTCTGTGTACTTACCTGTTCATCAAACCATCCTTTTAAAAACTTAATCTTGGCAAATAGAAATGATAGGAGAGTATTGTTAGTTAACAAATATCTATGAAATTTCCCAAATAGGACAGTTTCAATGTCAGGATATTTATACAAGTAAGGTAATGTGTAACTGATGGGAGGTACTCTCGAATTATTCCATTGAGCTGTTTCTCTGTTGCCACCTTCCAGGAAAAGCAACTTTGAAATGAGAACCTGACTTTATTTTCATCATATGTGCTTTTTTCCCCTATTTTTAAAAATTTTTATTTAATTTATTCTTTTTTTTTACATTCCAGATTTTATCTCCTTCTCAGTCCACCCTCTGACTGTTCTACATCCTATACCTTCTCCCCACCCCAACCCCCTGCTTTTAAGCCCTTTTCCATCTAACTCTTTTGTACAAGAGATTTTTTTCTATTTATAAAGAGTCTCATGATTTTGAAATGGAAAAAAATGTATTATTTTTCTTTTGTCAATATGAAATATGCTTGTATTTATTTTTAAAATATTGGTAGAGAATTCCTGACTGTAATTAATATTTTTGTTCTTATTAGATCATATTGGAATGTCTATGAATTTAGTTATACTAAAGATAAAATTATAATTTTACAGTAATTGAAGATTCTTACATGTACTAATAAGGTGTATTTTTTAGTATTTTATTATCAATTTCTGTCTTTTATTTCATATCTTGAGATGAAAATCACCACCACAATAAAGATATATACTGTTTTATTATAGATCTACTACTATATAAGGAAAATGACTAAAATCGAAGTAAGCTTTCAACCTTAGAAAATGTAATGAATAAATGTATTTTTTTTTTCAGAATGAAATGCTGACTTTTAAAGTCAAATTCATTTGTCTTAGTATTTTCAGAGGTTTGATAGAGTCAGCACTTCTGTGAAAGTGTTTTCAAGTCATCCTCAACCATGGAAGAATTTTCAATGCTATTTTCTGTTTATAGAATATTACCGTTGGTATTTTCCACTAAACATACAGCCCACTGGGTTTTAAAATGGCAGGAAATGCTACGTGTCAACACATTACATCTTTCTTCCTGGTTGGTATACCTGGCTTGGAGAATGTTCACTGCTGGATTGGCATCCTTGTTTGTTTTCTGTTTGCACTGACCCTGCTGGGGAACAGCATAATCCTTGCTACTGTTAAGCTGGAGCCAAGTCTCCACCAGCCTATGTATTTCTTCCTTTGCATGCTGGCAATGAATGACATGTGTCTTTCCTCTTCTGCAGCTCTGAAGATGCTTGGCATCTTCTGTTTTGATGCACACTGGATCAACTTTGATGCCTGTCTAACTCAAATGTATTTTATCCATACACTGTGCATCATGGAGTCAGCCATCCTGGTAGTCATGGCATTTGATAGCTTTGTGGCCATTTGCATCCCACTGCATTATACATCAATCCTGACAACATCTATGGTGACTAAACTGGGTCTTGTTTGCCTAATCAGAGGTGTGATTTTGATTTTGCCATGTCCTTTTCTGATTAAGAGGTTGCCTTACTGTACAAAATATGTCATCTCTCATGCCTACTGTGAACACATGGCTGTGGTGAAATTGGAAAGTGCCAACACTCTTATTAACAGAGTATATGGAATCTCAGTGGCTTTTTCAGTTATAATAGTGGATGTAGGACTGATAGGAACATCCTATGTAAAAATCCTTCAGTCAGTGTTTAGTCTCTCTTCCCAGAATGCCTGCTCTAAAGCCCTGGGTACCTGTGCTGCGCATGTCTGCACTATCCTTGTCTCCTATACACCTGCATTGTTTAGCTTCCTAACTCATCGCATTGGCAAGAATGTGCCTCCAAGTGTTCACATCAGTGTTGCTAGTGTGTACCTGTTAGTACCTTCTGCGGTTAATCCAGTGGTGTATGGTGTCAAGACCAAACAGATTCGTGATCGAGTGATAGATCTTTTCTTTACACACAAGAAATTCCCTGAAAAGTAAAACATTTCCATAGTCCTAATTTCAGCAGATTCTGTCCTATGAAGTCAGGGAACTTTAACAACAGGTAATTCTGTTTTTAAAATTTTATTCTGCTTTAACTAATATTTTTATAGGCCATATCTTATGGTATAATGTGCTGGTAGATTTAGTCAATTTTATTTTATACAAAACTTTTATAGCAGTATATAATTTATTTAAGAAATTTAACAAATTTATAGTTTTAGCTTAAATTTCTTTAGAACTATATACTTTCCATACTATCTTTATATCTAACTTTCTCTATAGTTTTATTTGCATTATATAATATGTATTGTAATCATTACTCCTATCCTTAGAGTCAACAAATCAGTTAGAAAATTAACTAAAGCTAATTAGGTTTGTTTAATTTATCAGAAAAATTATATAGAGATCAAAAATACAAAAATACAAAAATACAAAAGAACTGTAGTAAAGTTGGAATGACTGGAGATAGACAGACCTGAAGTTGAATATTTTGTTGCATAAATGTTACAAACCTGTTTAATATATAAGGAAATGTAGGTTTCAAAAATGTGGATCCATGTTTTGTTAGGAATAAAATAAAATAGTCGAAGTAGAGATAAAATATGTAATTTTTCTTATTTTTATTTAGAATCAAACATTATTCAAAGCATGCCTAATCATGGTACCACCTCTCCCTGTGCTATAGTGTACTGGTATTTTGACAATGGACTTAAATGATTTTTTATCTGCTCGTTAATAATTCCAGAGCAACAATTAAATAATTAAAGGTTAAAATGGAAAAATGCTAAAATGCTTTAAAATGTGCAAAATATCCAAAAAAAAAACACAGAAGAGGAAGGAAAAATTAATTAGTGAATAAAACCGTGTTTCTAATGTAATGCTAACTATAAGGAAAATTGCAGTGAAAGTGAATTGTCTAAATATAAAAGACAAGTATATTTTCAGAGTGTATAAAATACAATACAAGATGTATAGTCTGTAGGAAGAATCCATTTGCTTTTGAAAACTCTAGATTTAATTTTAAATATTTTTATGAAGCTACTGTAAAACAAAATGAACTGCACATATGTCCTAGTAGATGTCACATACACATCTTGAGCATTTATCATTAAAATCAACTCTCTGTCCCTTAAAAAATTTTTCACTTTCAAAATGAAATCAACATGGCAAAAAAGTAAGCAATGAAAGAAATTCTGCTTTCCCTAAATAACAGTTTGCTAATATTTACAACAGATGTGGTGTAGATGAATGCTCTGCAATTTTGCATTATAGTAATTAACATATAGTAATTAATATAGTAATAAATATAATTTAATTAATATAATTTAATTAATATAATTAAAATCAATTATAATGTTAATCTGAAAATCTCAGAACAAATTTAAAAAGGTATATGATAAATGTAACATTAAATAACCTATGAATCTGGGACCTATCATGCAGCTATTTGGGAGTAGGTGATAGGAGGTTCACAAGTTAAAGATCTGCTTGGGTTACAATGTGTTCAAGGCCAGCCTGAGCAAATGAGTGAAATCTTGTCTCAATAAACAGTTAAAAGAGTGGCAGGACTGTTGACTTAGCAGTTCAGAGCACTTGTTGATCTTGCAGAGGATGTAGGTTTGATTCTCAGCATCCACAAAATGGCACACAACCATTAATAATTCTAGTACCATTTTATCTGACACTCTCTTTGGACCTCTGAGGGCATTGAGCACATGTAGTGCATATACAAACATGCAGGCAATATAATCAGACATGAAATAAAATGAATACATTTAAATTTTTAAGTAGAAGAAATCATCAATATATAGAGTTATTATTTTAAAATATTAATTAATTATTAGCTAATGAGACATTGGCAATTATTAGCTTCAAGAGAAGAAATGTCAGTCTTCATAAAGGTGTAGTTCTTGACAGGTTGATCACTCTTTGGTTAAGGCCTTATATCCAAGGGTTTATGCACAGAAGAATCTGTATTTGATGGATTCAAAATGAAAAGGAATAATGTTCATTGTGTATGGATCTTCAAGTTGTTGGGAAAAAGTAAGGAATATGATCAAAATACATTGTATGAGTTCAAAAAGTACTAAAAATGCTAGTAGAGGGGGTGATTACATGGATACATAGATAAAATGCTTGGTACATAGTAAGGGGATTTCAGTGTGTATTTTTTTTTTTTTTAGTACATTTGTGGCAGGATAGGAGATGAACATAGGAGAATGTCTGGAGTCTTGTAGACCAATTAGCTTTACGTATACAGCAGAAAGCAACAAAAAAGTGGCAGAAAAGGACTGAAACTAAAGGATGTCCTCTGTTGTCCTGGGATGCTCATGGGCATCAATTACACATGAACATGCACACATACATAACACTGACATTAAAAAACTTCTAAGGAGAAGAAGCCTGGGGACATAAATATGATGCCAAACCTGGCTGGTAATACATAAGATTCTAGGTTCAATAAGCAATAATAATAAGTTTGTATTATGTATCATTATTTTATTTTTATTTAAATTATCCTGGTGTGTATACAATTAATTATTTAATTCTAAATAATAAAATATCTTGGAATTTAATATGTAAACTCAACCAGAAATAACACAAAGGCCTTGGAAGGCTAATGAGAGAATACTACTTCGGGTTCATTATAGTGTAAGTTAAAGATAGGCTGTTGACTATGAATATTATGTAGATTAACAACATTAGACCACAAAGGTGTAATTAGTGAATTAATAAAGTGTGTGCCATGAAGCAATGAAAGCTAAGAAAGGGAACAAAAGATTGAACATATAAAAAAGTAACAAAATAGCATATTTGTAAAGGAATTATAATAATGATGACCATTATAAACAATCTAAATAATTGAATACAAACCAAACTCTTGCTTAAAAGAAATGCCCTTTAGTTGTAAAACCACACAATTGATATACATGGCCTCATACAACTAAAATACTTTAGTACAGTAAAGGATGCCTCCATTCAAATGAAAAGCCAGCCTACAGAATGGAAAAAGTATTTGCCAGGTATATGCCTCATAGAGGATTGGCACATGCAATATACAGAACTCTTAAAATATTAGAACTTAAAACTGAGAAATGTGTGTATTTCATATACTTATATGCTCGTGTGTTTATTTTTCAATATCCTTAGCCACTGGGAAATGCAAACTGAAACTACTTTCATATTTTATCTTACTCCAGTGAGAATGGCTAAAATTACAAAAAACAATTCAAAACAGAACATCACATTCTGCTTCTTGGGTGTCAGTGGTGGGATGTGTTGATATTATTAGCAAAGGAATTTACCAGTTATGTACATGATTAACTTTGGTATTTATGTGTACTTGTGTGTGCATGTGTGTGTACGAACACATATGGTGTGTGTGAGTCAAATCTCATGTAATTTCTAGTGTATATTATATGTTTTAATGACCATAATTATTATATTATGTATTGCTTGAAACTTTTAACTTTTTAAAAACATTTTTCAATATTTTCCAAACTCTATTACCAGCCTCTTAAACCTCCTTTTCCAAAAACTAAATGCTGTAAGGTTCAAAATGTAAATGTCCCCAAGAACTATAGATCTTTCCTTTCCTGGCTTACTAAACACAGAACAATGACTTCTGTGGTTTATTGACATGAAGTATCATGTGATATGTAACATAACATGTGTCATAATAACACACCAAACAAGATTTTCTATTTAAAGTCTAAATAAGTCAAATTTTTTAATGGTACATTATTTTCTTTATCCATTTTTCTGTAGTAAAAACGTTCTGCTTGTATATGATTGCTGTTGTGGGTACCTTTCATAAGCAAAGAAGTAAAGATAACTTTTTTATTTTTAATTTTTATTTTTAATAGATATTTCTTTATTTACTTTTCAAATGCTATCCCCTTTCATAGATTCCCCTCCAAAAATCCTCTATGCCCTCCCACCTCCCCCTGCTCACCAACCCACCCAATTTCACTTCCTGGCCCTGGCAATCCCCTATACTGGGGTATATAAGCTTCACAGGACCAAGGGCCTCTCCTCCCATGGATGAGCAACTAGACCATCCTCTGCTACAAATGCAGCTAGAGCCACGAGTCCCACCATGTGTTTTCTCTGGTTGGTGGGTTATCCCGGGGAGCTCTGGAGATACTGGTTAGTTCATATTGTTGTTCCTTCTATGGGGATACAAACCCCTTTAGCTCCATGGGTACTTTCTCTAGCTCCTTCATTGGGGATCCTGTGCTCCATCTAATGGATGGCTGTGAGCATCCACTTCTGTATTTGTAAGGTACTGACAGAGCCTCTCAGGAGACAGATATATTAGACTTTTGTCAGCAAATGCTGGTTGGCATCCACAATAGTGTCTGGTTTTGGTAGTTGTTTATGGGATTGATCCCCCGGTGGGGCAGTCTATGGATGGTCATTCATTCAGGTACTGCTTCACACTTTTATCCCTGTAACTCCTTCCATGGGTGTTTTGTTCCCCTTTCCAAGAAGGATCAAAGTATCCACACTTTGGTCTTTCTTCTTCTTGAGTTTCATGTGTTTTGCAAATTTTATCTTGAGTATTTTGAGATTCTGGGCTAATATTCACTTATCAGTGAGTACATATAATGTGTGTTTTTTTGTGATTGCATTACCTCACTTAGGATGATCTCCTCCAGATCCATCCATTTGGCTAAGAATTTCATAAATTCATTGTTTATAATAGCTGTGTAGTTGTGTAAATGTACTATATTTCTGAATCCATTCCTCTGTTGAGGGACATCTGGGTTCTTTCCAGCTTCTGGCTATTATAAATAATGATGCTATGAATGTAGTGGAGCATGTGTCCTTATTACGTGTTGGAGCATCTTCTGGGTATATGCCCAGGAGTGGTATTGCTGTATTTTCAGGTACTATTATGTCAAATATTCTCAGGAACCACGAAAATGATTTCCAGAGTGTATGTATCAGCTTGCAATCGCACCAGCAATGGAGGAGTTTTCCTCTTTCTCCACATTCTTGCCAGCATCTGCTGTCACATGAATTTATCTTAACCATTCTGACTGGTGAGGTGGAATCTCAGGGTAGTTTTGATTTGCATTTCCCTGATGACTAAGAATGTTGAACACTTTTTAGATGCTTCTCGGTCATTCTGTATTCCTCAGTTGTGAATTCCTTGTTTAGCTCTGCACCCCATTTATTAATAGAGTTATTTGGTTCTCTGGAGTCCAACTTATTGAGTTCTTTGTATATATTGAATATTAGTCCTCTATCAGATGTAGGATTGGTGAAGATCTTTTCCCAATCTGTTGGTGGCCTTTTTGTCTTATTGACAGTATCCTTTGCCTTACAGAAGATTGGCAATTTTATGAGGCCCCATTTGTCAATACTTGATCACATATTACAAGCCATTGGTGTTCTGTTCAGGAATTTTTCCCCTGTGCCCATATCTTCAAGGCTCTTTTCCACTTTTTCCTTAACAAGTTTCAGTGCCTCTGATTTTTTTGTGGAGGTACTTGATCCACTTAGACTTGAGCTTTGAACAAGAAGATAAGAATGGATCGATTTAAATTCTGTTACATGCTAACAGAATTTAACCAGCACCAGTTTAACCAGCACCATTTGTTGAAAATGCTATTTTCCACAGGATGATTTTAGCTCCTCAGTCAGAGATCAGGTGACCATAGATGTATGGGTTCATTTCTGAGTCTTCAATTCCATTTCGTTGACCTACCTGTCTGTCACTGTAGCAGTAACATGCAGTATTTATCACAATAGCTCTTTAATAGAGCTTGAGGTCAGGGATGTTGTTTCCACCAGAGTTTCTTTTATTGTTGAGAATATTTTTTGCTATCCTAGGATTTTTGTTATTCCAGATGAATATGCAAATTCCATTTTTCTTTCCTTTTTTTTATTAGATATTTTCTTTATTTACATTTCAAATGCTATCCCGAAAGTATCCTATACCCTCCCAATGCCCTACTCCCCTACCCACCCACTACCACTTTTTGACCCTGGCATTCCCCTGTACTGGGGCATATAAAGTATGTAAGACCAAGGGGCCTCTCTTCCCAATGATGGCAAACTAGGCCATCTTCTGCTACATATGCTGCTAGAGACACGAGCTCTGGGGGTACTGGTTACTTCAAATTGTTGTTCTACCTATAGGGTTGCAGACCCCTTCAGCTCCTTGGGTACTTTTTCTAGCTCCTCCATTGGGGGCCCTGTGTTCCATGCTATAGATGACTGTGAGCATCCACTCCTGTATTTGCCAGGCACTGGCATAGCTTCTCTCAAGATAGCTATATCAGGGTCCTTTCAACAAAATCTTGCTGGCATATGCAATAGTGTCTGGGTTTGGTGGCTGATTAGGGGATAGATCCCCGAGTGGGGTAGTCTCTGGATTGTCCATCCTTTCACCTTAGCTCCAAACTTTGTCTCTGTAACTCCTTCCATGGGTGTTTTGTTCCCTATTCTAAGGAGGAATGATGTATCCACACTTTGGTATTCATTTTTCTTGATTTTCTTGTGTTTTGGAAATTGTATCTTGGGTATTCTAAGTTTCTGGGCTAATATCCTCTTATCAGTGAATGCATATTAAGTGACTTCTTTTGTGAGTGGGTTGCCTCACTCATGATGATATCCTACATATACCTCCATTTGCCCAAAATTTTCATAAATTCATTGTTTTTAATAGCTGAGTAGTACTCCATTGTGTAAATGTACCATCTCGAACAACATCTGGGTTCTTTCCAGCTTCTGGCAATTATAAACACCCTATAAGTGGAACAACAATATGAACTAATCAGAACCCCCACAGTTCATGTCTCTAGCTGCATATGTATTAGAAGATGGCCTAGTTGGCCATTATTGGGAAGAGAGGCTCCTTGGTCTAGGAAAATTTATATGCCCCAGTACAGGAGAATGCCAGAGCCAAGAAGTTGGAGTGTGTGGGTAGGGGAGCAGGTGGGGAAGGGTATAGGGGACTGTTGGCATAGCATTTGAAATGTAAATGAAGAAAATATCTAACAAAAAAATTAAATAAATAAGGCTGCTATGAGCATAGTGGAGCATGTGTTCTTATTACATGGAACATCTTCTGTGTATATGCCCAGGAGAGGTATTGCTGGATCTTCCTGTAGTACTATGTCCAACTTTCTGAGGAACTTCCAGAGTGACTGACTTACAGAGTGGTTGTACAAGCTTGCAATCCCACCAGCAATAGAGGAGTGTTCCTCTTTCTCCACATCCTCACCACCATCTGCTTTCAACTGAATTTTTTATCTTAGCCATTCTGACTGAAGTGAGGTAGTATCTCAAAGTTGTTTTGATTTGCATTTCACTAATGATTAAGGATGTTGAACACTTTTTTCAGATGCTTCTCAGCCCTTTAGTATTCCTATTTGAGAATTCTTTGTTTAGCTCTGTACCTCATTTTTAATGTGGTTATTTGAATTTCTGGATTTCATCTTCTTGAATTCTTTGTATATATTAGATATTAGTCCCCTATCAGATTTTGGATTGGTAAAAATCCTTTCCCAATATGTTGGTGGTGTTTTTGTCTTATTGACAGTGTCTTTTGCCTTACAGAAGCTTTGCAATTTCTTGAGGTCCCATTTGTCAATTCTTGATTTTACAGCACAAGCCATTGCTGTTCTGTTTAGGAATTTTTCCCCAGTGCCCATATCTTCGAGGCATTTCCACACTTTATCCTCTATAAATTTCAATGTCTCTGGTTTTATGTGGAGGTCTTTGATCCACTTAGACTTGAGCTTTGTACAAGGAGATAAGAAAGGGCCAATTTGCATTCATCTACATGATAACCTCCAGTTGTGCCAGCACCATTTGTTGAAAATGCTGTCTTTTTCCACTGGATGGTTTTAGCTCCCTTATAAAAGATCAAGTGACCATAGGTAGTGTGGATTAATTTCTGGGTCTTCAATTCTATTCCATTGATCTACCTTTCTGCCGCTGTACCAGTACCATGCAGTTTTTAATCACAGTTGCTCTAGAGTACAGCTTGAGAGCAGGCATTGTGGTTCCACCAGATGTTCTTTTAATGTTGAGAATAATTTTTTGCTATCCTAGTTTTTTTTATTGTTCCAGATGAATTTGCAAATTGCCTTTTCTACCTCAGTGAAGAATTGAGTTGGAATTTCGATGGGGTGCATTGAATCTGTAGATTGCTTTCGGCAGGATAGCCATTTTGACTCTATTAATCCTGCCAATTCATGAGCATGGGAGATCTTTCAATGTCTCAGATCTTCTTCAATTTCTTTCTTCAGAGACTTGTAGATCTGTGGACTGTGAGAAAAAATTAATAATAATAATAATAATAATAATAATAATAATAAACAGAGTAAACCTAAAAAAAACCTTTTTTCAAACACGTGGGACACATAGCAGGAAGTAAGCACTTAGTCAGTTCTTGTTATTATTGTAAGTGGCATTTTGTAAACATCAGCTCTTAGTCTTAAAACTCTCCATTTTTTTAATAAATGTGATAGCACTAAATACAGATATAAATCTGTACCACAAAGAATTAATTAACAAATTTATTGGATTAGTTTCTTAAGTTTGGTGAATACTTAACAATACTTTTAAAGCACAGAGTGGTCATTTTGTATCTACAAATGTTTTTCTCACATGTCTTTCAGCTACATTGTCATGTATGTACCTCATATAGTAACTTAAATAATTTGTATTCTACACAAATCTTTAGATGATTACTGTAGTGTTGACTCAAAGCCATTGATCTGGGAATGGTTGAAATACACAAGAGCTGTGGCTCTGGAACACCAAGTCCTAGGTGAAAAGTTGATGGTTATGGAAGCTCCACAGTTAGTTATACTGATGGGTAGTTGTATTACTGCTCTTTGGATGACACAAAGATCTCATGTCTAAGAACATGGGGAAAAAAGCACTTATAGTTATGTCCAAACATCTGGACATAAAATGCACATATGGCCCTGTAGATTCCCCAGTACTGATATGAAAATTGAACTAATCTGTTTCCATTTTACAATGTATACTCTTTAGAGACAGTGCCATGCTGATCAGCTGTAGTAGAGTAAAATTAAAGATTTAAACTATATACAATGTTATATGAACCTAAAAGATAAGTTTAGTAGAATTGTACATCTTAAAATTAACAGGACATCCCAACTTTTTACAGGACCAGAAATATATAATATACATATGAATATCAGTTATAATATCCATGAAAGAAAATAATAATTTCACCAAGGTTTTGGAACTCAGATACTTTAAAGTTTCTATTTGTTGTTACTTTGGCTTTATACTACTACTGTGAAGTAATTTCCATATGTACAGTCATATCTTGCTTCTTCTCCTTATATCTATGTGCTCAACATACACAATTTAAAATAAATTTGCCTTTGAAGGTATTAATTTTATAATGACTTCATAAAATATTGATTCCACCTATAATGCTCATATTCTTTGTAAATAATATTCCTAAACAATTCCTAAAGAGCTGGGAGGAGGGATCAGAAGTTAAGAGTACGTACTGTTCTGCAGAGGCCCAGGTTTGATTCCCTGAATGCAGGTAGTGGCTCAAAACTATCTGTAAATCCAGTTCCAGAGAATTCTCTTCTGGCCTCAGTGGGCACAAGACTTTTATGTGGTGGACAGGCAGGCAGGCAGGCAGGCAGGCAGGCAGGAAGGCAGGAAAGCAGGCAAGCATTCATACACATCAAATAAAAATACATAAAAATGTTTAAATATCTTCATGAAATCAATTTGATTTTAAAGATGTATCATATTATAAAGTGAATCATTACATTTTGATGTTTATATCTCTTGCTTTATTTTATATTCCAGTTGTCAACATCAATGCATTGCAGGATGGGATAGTAAACAAGACCAAAATAAGAATAAATAGGGTAAACAGATGCAATCAAACCAAAATTAATGTGTAAACAAAAGTTTGTGTTTTTTTCTGGGTAACATCAGGCACTTAAAATTTGAAGATTTTAATTTTAAATTATTAAAATAGATATATAAAATGTGGCCTCTAGACAACTATATATACAAAAATGAATATACAAATGAGTCATTCTTTTTCCAAGTACTAATTTATTTCACAATCATTTTAAATACAATAACTTTAAGTCCTCAAACAAGCACAGTCCAATTGCAATAATTTCTATTTATTGCTAGGAAAAATGTATATGAAAACACATTATCTATTTTTTATTCATATCTCTCATGTTATGAATTTTGATTCATAGGACTTGAGTTTTAAATTATCTTTCCATCTGGTTGTTTGCTTGCTTGTATGCCTCTCTTTGCTAGCGTAAACACATGACCTAAGAAATCCCAATTAACAGTGAAATTATTATTATCCTACTCTATGCATGATGACAGACTAAACAACTTCAAAAACTTAACAAAAAATAATGGCTCTGAACATTAAGGAGAAGTCTAGATGAACATTTAAAAATACATGTCATCTGTTTCCTGCTAACAAACCTTATAAAAACTTACACTATATTAATAGTTACTCTAAGTTATTATTAGGACATATTTAATTCAATGGATTATATTAGTTTCAATGGTCACATGACAATTAGAAAATTGTCAAAATTCATCTCAACTTTCTTTAAAATTGAACTTATTAGGCTAGCGAGATAGCTTACTGATAATAGCATCTCTTTCTCTTTACAATACCACGGCCTAGGCTTGGTCTAAAGCATCACAAAAAGAAAAGAAAGAAAACAAATGATAACCAACAAAAATTCAAGGCTGCCCTTTGTGTTCCTTAAGAAACTAAATCTTTAGTAGGGAAGAGATACATAAATAAATATTTTAATTCCATGAGTATTGATTAATGTACACAATTACCTACAGCAATGCTCATTTCTAGGTATTAATTCACTAACTTTCAGCACATTTATACACATAATAATTATAGAATGTTTCATCCAGAGGCAAAGGAATGTCAGGTCACTATGTTCATAGAAAAATCATTTGGAATAAATCTTGAGGATGGAAGTGGGAAAGAATAATTGGCAGTGATAACCAATACTCTTTAACATATCCAAAACTGAAGAAAATGTATGAAGTGTATGTGGAGACAGGCCTTTCAAACACAGTGGACAGAGCACGTTCCTCCAGAACCTCCCTGTGATGCTTTGTAGACTTCTTTCTGCTTTTGTTGATATCTCTATATGCAATATAGCTGGGACAAACAATTTTCCATGATTCACATTGCAAGTGCTGATACCTGTCTTGATTTGATGACATGCCTATATTGTTATAGAACTGATTTTTGGAGAACAAAGCAAATGGAGGATTCCTTCACGGATCTGTTTGGTCTTCACACTGTAGATGATTGGGTTAAGCACTGGTGGAACCAATAAGTAGATATGAGCCATGAAGATGTGAATTAGAGGAGAGGAATGTTTGGCAAAACGATGGACAATAGACAACCCTATCATGGGCACATACAGAATTAGCACAGCACAAATATGGGATGCACATGTATTGAGTGCCTTAAGCCTACCATCACGGGATGCAATTTTTAACACTGAGTGAAGGATTAAAACATAAGATACAAAAATGCCCAGGGAATCCATTCCCCACAGCAAAGTAATGAGGACTAGTCCATATATGACATTGAAACTGATGTCAGCACAAGCCAGGCGAATCATGTCCTGGTGCAAACAATAGGAATGAGAAAGAACATGGGAGCCACAGAAGGAAAAGAAGGCTAGACGGGCTATAAGTGGAATCATCAAAATAGAACTTCTGAGCAGAGCAGCAGTTCCAATCTTGGCAATAAGTTTTGGTGTGAGAATGGTAGCATATCGCAGGGGGTGGCAGATAGCCACGTAACGGTCAAGGGCCATGGCCAAGAGCACAGATGATTCAGTGAAGGAAAAAGTATGAATCAGAAACATTTGGACCACGCAGATATTGAACTGGATTTCTCGGGAAATAGACCACAACACCCTAAAAAGTGACACCATGGTGGGCAGGGACATGGCCATGTCAGTGAGCGAAAGCATAGACAAGAAGTAATACATGGGCTCGTGGAGTCTGGGGTCTGTCCGCACAATGTGCAGGATCATACAGTTGCCTGTTATTCCAAAAAGGTAAAGGAAGCAAAATGGAATGGAAACCCAGCGATGAAATTCCTCATAGCCAGGGATACCTGTGAGGTAGAATGTAGAGGACACAGTGGTGCTGGAGTTTGAGGGTGCCATTGGGCTTACTGGTAGAGCTCAATCCAATCCCATGGTTATTCTCTTATGTGGGAGGCACTGAGAAGGCCAGGATCTGTGTCAGGGGCAGAGGGAGAGGACAGAAAATGATAAGGGCAGCAGTAATTTTTAAAACCCTTCAGTGCTTACATACATTCACTCCTTAATCCATTCTTCATTTGTACTGCATCTTCTCCATTTCATTGTTCATTAACATCAAAGTAAGATATCTACTTTACTGCCATCAAGACATTCCAGTCAGGTTCCCAAATGCAAGACTATTAAAGCCCTCTCTGATCTTGAGGGTGAAAGAAGAGTTCTTAGGAGAAGAGGGAACCTGAAAGGGCAGCAGCAGAATACAACAATATGACAGCAGATGCTGGAATTAACTGAGAAAGAATGTGAACTAGCTTGAAAAAATTGACTGGAGGAAAAGAGAAAGAGGAGGAAAATAAATGACAGAAAAGTTTAATGATACATAAGTTTGAAGATCTCTTGATGAAATTCATCACTTTCCATAGTAACCTAACACACACACACACACACACACACACACTATATATATCAAGATCTAAATTTCCTTTTAACCTTCTTCTCTATCACCAAGCTCCTTTATGGACTACATCATGTACTTTGTATTCAATCCAGTATCAATTCTGAAATGAAAAACTTCTCTAAGTAGGGTGCAAATGAAACCCTAGAAACTTTTGCAAGATATGAGAGTGTGAAGCCATATTGGCATTCATATGTTCCCAATTTTATACATTTGCTAGAGCCTGCTACTTCTTTTATCTTCTAATCCTTCATACTGCCTGATTTATTTCGTACTCCAATTTCTATTGATTCTGACCAGGTAACTCACCTACATGGGCATGGAATCATTTTCACCATTTTCCTAAGATAAAGAAGGAGGATGAGGAGGAGAATGATGATGAGCAGGATGAGGAGGAAGAGGAGGAGGAGGAGGAGGAGGAGGAGGAGGAGGAGGAGGAGACTCTTAATGCTTTTTAAATTTTAAAGTCTAGGAAAACTGCCAAGTGTGTTTGCGACTTTAAAATATTTAAAGGTTACCCTTATTTGGGTTGGAGTGGGAGTTTTAAAGTTGCCTGCTGAAGTTACATCTGAAATCACCCTTTGCCTCATTGTAGACAAATATATGGACAGAAGCTACCTGAAGAGAAAGTCTGGGGCATCTTAAGTAAGGCCTGATTTCTTAAAAATTTTTTCTATTTCAAGTTGGTGGTACAAGAATGAATACAGGAGACACACACATACACACACACACACACACACACACACACACACACACACACACAGAGAGAGAGAGAGAGAGAGAGAGAGAGAGAGAGAGAGAGAGAGAGAGAGAGATTTAAGTATTTGTTGTCTTTGTGTCTGAAAACAAAACAAAACAAAACAAAACTAATGTAATGCAACCTGAAATGAGATATGGGTTATATTGAGAACATGAGACAACAATGAAACAAAGAGACAGGGAGAGAGAGATAAAGAGACAGAGACACACACACAGAGAGAGGGAAACAGAGACAGACAGAGACAGAGAGAGACAGATAGAATCACTAAAAAATATCTAATATTTCCTCTTTCCCCTCTTGTCTTCATTTTTTGATGCCTTCCCTCCTCCTCCCTTTTGCTTCTCGGCATCCTTCCTGTGTTTTCTTATATCCTCCCATTTATCTTTCTCCCAATTTCACGTACTTTGTAGAAGAGTTCTTCCCCCTATAAAGGACCAATCTAAATCTGAACATAAGCAGGATGAATTAATAAGGCTCCCGGTAGTTGTCCTTAGAGAGTGATCTCATACATGCAGGAGAGAGGCTGTAACCCTGTCAGTGCCAACATTTCAATTTCAGGTTCTTTTATGTACCAGACAGATCATGGCAGTATGTCACAACTTCAGTGTAGTAGATAATGAATTCTCTAGAGATTTTTTAAAATATGTGTTGTCTCTGTGTCTGGAAAAGCTGATATGATGCAACCTGCAATAAGATATGGGTTTACACTGAGAACATGAGAATAGTCAAAAGTTTCTGATGTGGTCTAGATTGTGGAAAAGCACAGAGTCTATATCTGAGAGCTATAGGTACCTATACCCAGTTCTATGTGCTAGCAGGTATAATATGATTCAGGTATCTGGAATGTCTTCTCCAAAATCAGTTAGCAATAAAGCCAATTTCATGGCTGAAATCTGATTTTCCAAAATGACACTTTACTTAATATTCTACTTATCTCTAACCAAGAAAATAGATCTTGTCTATGTAATCTAACATTACATAATACATTCACTCAATGAATAACTCATTCATGAATATATCATAAAAAATAAATAAGTTATTTACTCTATCTCTGATAAATTGTCTGGTATCTTAGCCCATAAGTTCACCTTTGAATATCTCACTAGGTGGGAGAATATAGTGGTGTCTACTCACAGTGATACAGTAGGACAGTAACAAGACCACACCCAATAAAGGGGAATACACATGTGAACAGCATGATTGATTCAGTTCTGAAATTCATCACTGTATAGCTGACCATAATGTTATATATTGATCTCTAGAGTCAATGATGGAAAACAGAGAGAGCACAGAAGAACATATATTGAAGCACTTAATGTCTTGAGCCTCTATCCACGCCACACTTTGGCTCATGATATCTTCATTTCCCTCCAAAAATGGGAATGGTTATTTTAGGTAACTTTCTCCACATGGAATCTTTCTGACCTTTTATATAGTCTTACTGTTGCTACATCCATCAGGACAAGCAATGACAAGCAAGTTTACATACATCTAGAAAAGGATAGATACATAGATAGATAAACAGATGTGTGTGTGTTTGTGTGTGTGTGTGTGTGTGTATGTGTATACACTCAAAGACACATACACATAAACAACTAGCTATGATCCCTGCATCAAATTTTTTATATCAGACAATTGAGGACATGACCTTGTACTTTCTATTCTTTATTTCATTTAAAAAGAAAAAATAATATGCACTTTTTCTTTACCTATTTTTTATTTGGAGTTTGGTTAGTCTTTTTTATTTAATTTCTTAAGATACCTTGATATGTTAAGTCTTTAATAGAATATTGTTTATTTTTATGTGATCATTGGATTTATAATCTTTTCTCTTGGCCTCTTAGAATTGTATGTGATATAGCTCCATAAGTACATATTGGTATGCTGTTTATCCATTACCATTTAAATATATAGATGTAGATGGGTATACATATAGATGTAGATACAGATATAGATATATAGATATATCTTCATTGATCGTGTGGTTGCTCTCTGGTTTTGCATCTCTGTATAGTTCTCAGAGTGTTTTTTCTTTGCTCTTAATTCAGGGTTTTATGGAATTCTGGTCAGGCAAGCTTCGTGACATAATTTAATATTCTTTTAAATTTTCTATGACTTGTTTTGGATGTACCACATGATCCATCCTGCAGAATCTTCTTCATACTGTTAAGAAGAATGTATATTTTAGATTTCCTGGATGTAGCCTTTCAGCTGTCTATCAGGTACTGTTGGTCCAGAGTTAAGTGTTTGTTATTTTCTTCATTTTGCTGTTAAGTGTTTGACTGACTGACATCAATCCAATATTATTTTATCATTATATTGAAATGGAGGTGTTCATGTCTTCTATTAACTATACTTTGTATTTTGTCAGTTGCTTTAGGTCTCTTAATATTTATTATATTGAGTTCATACACATTTCAAATTTTCCTGCTGTATTAATCTCTACATCATTATATAGTGAAATTTTTGTCTCTGTTTACTGCTTTTTATTTATACATTATTTTCCCTTATAAATGTATGGCTATTTCTGCTTTTGCTATATTCCATTTTCTGGGAATATCTTATTTCATCCTAGTCACATTCAATACATAAATCTCCTTAGGAAAATTTTTTTTCTCATAAGGAATATGCAGTTTTCTTCTTTTAAATCTATTTCATTTCCTTATCTTTTAACTAGGAATTTTAATTTATTTACATTTACTATGGTAATTGATGCATGAGTCCCAAGGCCCAGCACCTACAAGAGTAGGGGTTTGTCGAGGACTAGGGATACCTGGTAGACGAATAAGAAAACCTCAATTGAAGAAACTGACAGGCTTGTTCATTTCTGTGAGCGCTTTCTGAACTCAGGTGTCAGAATGCTCACATAGACTTGACTCAGCCCCAGTCTTTTATTGAAATTATAAAAGCAAGTTGGGTTACAAAGCTCATGGCAGGGGTGGGAGGTAAATACTTCTCTATTTTCCTTTGCCAACATTTTCTTTTGATTCGGAGTAGCACAGATTTAGAAGAGAAAAAGAAAACTATAAAATCTCAAACATAAAATTTTTGTAGCAAGCACAATGTTTTTATACCTCCAGACCACCAGTCTCCGGTGAGGTCAGTGGCAACAGTATTTTGGTTACAAAGTCAGTATCTTTCAGACATGTGTGAGTACGGTTTCATAAAAGGGTCAACATGAGGTCATACTGTTGACCCTGCAGTCTTTGGATCTTCAGTCTAGGTCAAACATCCAGGACCCTATCTGTCTGTCTACTACAACATCCTCACTTAACCTGTATAGAGAATTCCTAGGGGGAGGCAGCCATCGTCTCTGAACGCAAGAAACCCACTGCTGGCTTTCTGGGAAATATCTGTATGTCATTCCATGCTCAGTTTTGTAATAAAAATGTTCTGTTTTTATTATACAAAATTAAGACTAAGACTTGGGGAACAGCTGCAGATTTACTCATCTCTGCCTGCGCATCTAGGTTACCTTCATTTCCACATTGAGCAAGTGACCATAACATACATTTCTCTTGAATTCATGAACAACTTTCAACTTAACATTATTGGTAACATCTATTCTCTGGATATAAAGTGGGTTCCTACTAATCTTGCCAGGTCTCCAAATACCAGTTTAATCAAGTAAGGAGGAAAAAGAAGGAACAATAAATAGATAAGAAGAATGATAAGTACTAAAATTAGTTGCAGAAATGACATCATGGGGTGCTTGCACCAAAGAAGCAGGCCTTGGGGCCTCCCAGTACTCATACTGGGGCTCTCAAGAGGCCATACACTCCGAAACACAGTACCCCAGATTTTCTTCCTTTCATCAGGGTCCCCGGCATCTCGAGCTTAATGTGACATGTCTTCAACATGTGAGCTTTACTAAAGACAGTGTTACGATTTATTTTCTAGTTTTGTTGAAATTGAATTCTTACTCCTTATGCTCAGACAATCTTTATATTTCTGGTTTAAAGTTTTATTCTAGTAGTGTTTTGACTTCTATATTATTTTGTTACATCTTCTATGGATTTATTCTCTGTATCAATCATTAAGACTGAAAATTATAGCACCCTTGGATGAAAACAAGCTATTTTGAAATAATAGCAATTTAGCATTGATTTAAAGATGCAAAAGGAAAATCAAAAGAAAAATTTAAAAACCCAGCAAAACATTGACTTGTCTTTAATTGCTCTACACATTTTGAATTTTTTATCTCCACCTTTATATCTTTTTGTAATTCTCACCTAATGTTAATAGTTATTATCTGGAAGCATTTGCTGTTTGTTTTTCACACTACATATGTGGATGGTTTATTTACCATGTTCAAGTTAGAGCATTCTAAATTTTTCTACAAAGTTACTTTTTGGGGTGAGTCTTTTCCAGCACTGAACATTTTATTCTTTCTCACGTGTATTTCTTCAAACAGGTTTTAAAAACTCTTCTGGACATATTGCTCTAAAAAAAAAATCTGATCGTGTTAAGTTCACTTAGCTTTGTCAGCTAAGTTCACTTTGTATTCCTGATTGGTGGTTTGCTGAATGCCTTTGGATATGTTATTTTCTTCAGTGCATTTTTTTTAACTATAAGGCTTTTTTTTTTTTTAATAAATCACAGACGAAAAGAGATGTCTATGTGTGCTACTCATTCATTTTCTCTTGCTCCCTTGAGATGAACTCATTTAGCTCTAACCTTGAAGAATCTGGTAAGATTGTATCTTGAGGCATACTTGACATACTTAGGTTTGACTGACTAACATGGATATCTGCGTCTGATACTAGGACTTCAGAATTTCTGTTTTATCCATTTAAATAGACTTTGGGCCTCTTTGGTATTCTCAAGTCCTTCAAAAACTAACACATGAAAACATACTTTCTTATTAATACTCTCCCAAAATTTCATTTTTGTCTGCTCAAAAATTCCCATTTCAAATATCTGCCCTCACTACTTCTTCATCTGTCTAGAACATTTATAACATTTATTGTCCCCTTTCATAGCTTCTATTTTACTTAGTATGATTTTCAGCTTGAGAATTTCTCTTCAGTTTCATAAATTATATTTCTTTTGCTTTTCAATGAGAAAATATTAAAGTGTTATGTGTTTTCTTGAAATTTGTTGAACTTTCTTAAAACAATCAACTTAACTTTCTTTTTGAATTGAGTTTCTAAGGGGTCATATTCTGCAATTTCATCTGTACTTTTTTAGGCTACAATATAATTGCATAAATTCTCCCTTTCCATTCCTCCATCCAAACACTTCCATATATCCATCCTTGCTCTTTTTCAAATTCATGTCCACTTTGTTATTAATTGTTTTAGATGCCAACCAAAGAACACATGCTCACTGGACCTAGGCCTCCCTGCACATATGTAGCAGATGTGCAGCTTGATCATCATGTGGTTCCTAAACAACTGGAAAGTGCATTATCCCAGAAGCTGTTGCCTGTATGTGGTATTTGTTCTTCTGGCTGGGCTGTCTCATCTGGCCTCAGTAGTAGAGGAAGTGCCTAGCCTCCAAGAACCTTGAAGTGCAGGGTGAGGGGATGTGATAGAGGAGAAACCCAGGGGGAGCCCAACCCATTCAGAGGAGAAGGGGAAAGAGAATGGGGCAATGAATATGGGAGGACCTGGATGGGAGCAATGAGTAGGATATAAAATAAATAAGTAAATATATATATATACATTTAAATTAAATTTTTAAAATTCCGAAAAATTATTGTTTAAATCTACCGATTGAATGATTCTTTGTGTATATGTCTATCCATGTCTATCAATCTCTGTGTGTGTATGTGTCTATCTGTCTCTTTCTGTATCTTTCTGTCTTAGGCGGTGTGGCTCTTATAATACTCAGAATAATAAAAGTAATCCTGTCAGACATGAGTGTTTCCTTTGCCTTAATAGTAATGGAATACACTCCTGAATGTATAGATTTTTCTGTATCGTTGATGTGCATATTACATTAACATCCATACTTGCCAATTTATTTGTGTTCTAATAAGATCCAGACAGTTTGTCCTAAAACTTATGACGAAAAGGTGGGTAGGCAATTTTTAAATACAGCAGTTCTGCCTCAGTATTCAGTAACCCTCTAATTTTAGTTCAGAACTAGTAAACTCAAGTGTACATTGTAATAGTTACATATGAGGGTCTGATCAGTATATATGATTATATTATTGTTTCAGTTTTCTGAAAGTTTATTTGAGAATATGCTAATTACTTTGCTCATTCTTTGGAATTTCTCTATTCATACTTCTTGGAATCTTCAATGGGTTTTGAATGTCACTAAAAAGTTTTTGTGAATTCTTCCTTATATTATCACTGTATCTTTACTCATAAAAGTATGTATAATTGATTAGTCATTCCATAATACAGTTTAGAAGAAAATACCAGAAAGTAAAACATAACCAAAGTTATGAGTATGTGTTGGGTAAGAAGTTTCAGAATGGTGATTCACAGCACTTTCTCTGAAATTTACTTGAGGAAATGCTAATTTTGAATTTTGTTTTTAAATATGATTATGTGGTATCAGGAAAGAACATAGAAAACTATATTCATAGTTCCAAGCCAGAAAAGTGCTCTAAACAATTTGAAATTAAAACAGAAATACACAAGGTTGTTTTTGTTAAATGAACCCATACTTCCTTAAATTTTGAGTATGTGAAATTCACATGCTGTCTCACACTTTCTTATCTGTAGAAGATTTAGAGTTTAACTCATTCAAGTTCTAATTAGAAACCACACACCATTGAAACAGAGGGAGTCACTAATGTTCACAGGGGAAACAGCATTTTCAGGACTTGATCACAGATTTGTTTAGTTTTAACACCATAAACAATGGGGTTTAGAAAAGGTGGGACTAACAAGTAAAGGTCTGACAAGAGGATATGCACATAGAGGGGGTATGTGAGCCCCAAACCTGTGTGTGAAGAAAGAGAAGAAGCCCAGAAGGTAGAATTGTAGGAAGACACAGATGTGAGCAATGCAAGTATTGAAGGCTTTCAATTGAGCCTCCTTCTGGGGCAGCTGGAAGACTGTGATGAAGATTCACACATAGGAGAAGGTAATGAAGACTATGTCAAACCCTAAGATGGCAAAGGCAACAAGGAGGCCACATATCTTGTTGATTCTGATATCTTGAGCTGCCAATTTCACAATGGCCATGTGTTCACAGTAAGAGTGGGAGATAACAGTAGTTCTGTAGTACTTAAGGCGACATTTGATGAGCAATATTATTGGGAATGTGAGAATGAGAGACCTGAGTAGGACACCAGCTCCAAGGCCAGTCATGAGTTGTGGAGAGAAGATAGTAGCATGTCTCAGGGGGTTGCAGATGGCCACATAGCGATCCAGAGCCATGGCCCCGAGGATAACTGATTCTGTGGCCTGGAATGAGTGGATGAGTTCCATCTGCAGCAGGCAGGCATCAAAGGAAATCTGTGGCATGTGAAACCAGAGGATGCCCAACATTTTGGGAAGAATGCATGTGCTAAGGGCAATATCTGTGACTGCCAAAATGGTCAAGAAAATGTACATGGGTATGTGGCTCTGGCTAGGACTTCAAGTACTAGGTAGGGAGAAAGTAGGTAGCTCAGTCTAATCCCTTATTTAAGTGGGATTGCTTCGAGTTTCTCTCCATTTACTTTCATGTTGGCTCCGGGTTTGCTGTATATTGCTTTTACTATGTTTAGGTATGGGCCTTGAATTCTTGATCTTTCCAAGCCTTTTATCATGAAAGGGTGTTGGATATTGTCAAGTGCTTTCTCAGCAGCTAACAAGATGATCATGTGGTTTTTGTCTTTGAGTTTGTTTATATAGTGGATTACGTTAATGGATTACTGTATATTAAACCATCCCTGAATTCCTGGGATGAAGCCTACTTGGTCATGATGGATGATCGTTTTGATGTGTTCTTGGATTTGGCTTGTAAGGATTTTTGCATCAATATTCATAAGAGAAATTGGTCTGAAGTTCACTTTCTTTGTTCAATCTTTGTGTGTTTAGGTATCAGAGTAATTGTGGCTTCATAGAATGAATTGGGTAGAGTACCTTCTGATTCTATTTTGAGGAATAGTTTGAGGAGAGTTGGAATTAGGTCTTTGAAGGTCTGATAGAACTCTGTACTAAACCCATCAGATCCTGAGATTTTTTGGCTGGGAGACTATTGATGACGCTTCTATTTCTTTAGGGGAAATGGGACTGTTTAGATCATTAATCTAATCCTGATTTAACTTTGGTACCTGGTATCTGTCTAGGAAGTTGTCTATTTTATCCACATTTTAAAGTTTTGTTGAGTATAGCCTTTTGTAGTAGGATCTGATGATGTTTTGGATTTCCTCAGTTTCTGTTGTTATATCTCTTTTTCAATTCTGATTTTGTTAATTAGAATCTTGTCTCTGTGCCCACTAGTCTGTCTGGCTAAGGGTTTATCTATCTTGTTGATTTTCTCAATGAAACAGCTCCTGGTTTGGTTGATTCTTTGAATAGTTCTTTTTGTTTCCACTTACTTGATTTCAGACCTGAGTTTATTTCCTGTCCATCTACTCCTCTTGGGTGACTTTGCTTCCTTTTGTTCTAGAGATTTTAGGTGTGCTGTCAGGCTGCTAGTGTATGCTCTCTCTACTTTCTTTTTGGAGGCACTCAGGGCTATAAGTTTTCCTCTTAGGATTGCCTTCATTGTGTCCCATAAGGTTGGGTATGTTGTGGCTTCATTTTCATTAAACTCTAAAATGTCTTTAATTTCTTTCTTTATTTCTTCCTTGACCAAGGTATCATTGAGTAGAGTGTTGTTAAGTTTCCATTTGAATGCTGGCTTTCTATTATTTATGCTGTTATTGAAGATCAGCCTTAGTCCATGGTGATTTGATAGGATGCATGGGACAATTTCAATATTTTTGTATCTCTTGGGGCCTATTTTGTGACCGATTATATGGTCAGTTTTGGAGGAGGTACCAGGTTGTGCTGAGAAGAAGGTATATCCTTTTGTTTTAGGATAAAATGTTCTCTAGATATCTATTAAATCCATTTGTTTCATAACTTCTGTTAGTGTCCATATGTTTCTGTTTAGTTTCTGTTTCTAGGATCTGTCCAATGGTGAGAGTGGGGTGTTGAAGTCTCCCACTATTATTGTGTGAGGTGCAATGTGTGCTTTGAACTTTACTAAAGTTTCTTTAATGAATGTGGCTGCTCTTGCATTTGGAGCATAGACATTCATAATTGAGAGTTCATCTTGCAATATTTTACCTTTGATGAGTATGAAGTGCCCCTCTTTTTCTTTTTAAATAACTTTGGGTTGAAAGTCAATTTTATTCGATATTAGAATGGTTACTCCAGCTTTTTTCTTTGGACCATTTGCCTGGAAAATTGTTTTCCAGCTTTTCACTCTGAGGTACTGTCTGTCTTTTTCCCTGAGGTGGGTTTCCTGTTTGTGTAGCCAGTCTGATATTCTATGTCTTTTTATTGGGGAATTGAGTCCATTGATATTAAGTCATATTAAGAAAAAGTAATTGTTGCTTCCTGTTATTTTTGTTGTTAAATTTGGGATTCTGTTCTTGAGGCTGTCTTCTTTTAGGTTTGTTGAAGGATTACTTTCTTGCTTTTTCTAGGGTGTCGTTTTCGACCTTGTGTTGGTGATTTCTCTTTATTATCCTTTGAAGGGCTGGATTTGTGGAAAGATATTGTGTGAATTTGGTTTTATCATGGAATACTTTGATTTCTTCATCTATAGTAATTGGGAGTTATTCTGGGTATAGTAGTGGGCTTGCATTTGTGTTCTCTTAGGGTCTGTCTAACATCTGTCCAGGATTGTCTGGCTTTCATAGTCTCTTGTAAGAAGTCTGGTGTAATTCTAATAGGCCTCCCTTTATATGTTTCTTGACTTTATTCCTTACTGCTTTTAGTATTCTATCTTTATTTAGTGCATTTGTTGCTCTGATTATTATGTGTCTGGAGGAATTTCTTTTCTGGTTCAGTCTATTTGGAATTCTGTAGGCTTCTTGTATGTTCATGGGCATCTCTTTGTTTAGGTTTGGAAAGTTTTCTTCTATAATTTTGTTGAAAATATTTGCTGGCCCTTTAAGTTAAAAATCTTCATTTTCATGTACCCCTATTATCCGTTGGTTTGGTCTTCTCATTGTGTCCTGGATTTCCTGGAGGTTTTGAGTTAGGATCTTTTTGCATTTTGCGTTTCCTTTGATTGTTGTGCCCATGTTCTCTATGGAATCTTCTGCACCTGAGATTCTCTCTTCCATCTCTTGTATTCTGTTGCTGATGCTCACATCTATGGTTCCTGATTTCTTTCTTAGGGTTTCTATCTCCAGAGCTGTCTTTCTTTGGGTTTTCTTTATTGTTTCTACTTCCCTTTTTAGGTCTTGGACGGTTTTGTTCAATTCCATCACCTGTTTGCTTGTGTTTTCCAGTAATTCTCTAAGGGATTTTTGTGTTTCCTCTTTAAGGACTTCTACCTTTTTAGCAGTGTTTTTCTGTGATTGTTTAAGGACTTCTAACTGTTTAGCAGTTGTCTTAGTCAGGGTTTCTATTCCTGCACAAACATCATGACCAAGAAGCAAGTTGGGGAGGAAAGGGTTTATTTGGCTTACACTTCCACATCGCTGTTCATCACCAAAGGAAGTCAGGACTGGAACTCAAGCAGGTCAGAAAGCAGGAGCTGATGCAGAGGCCATGGAGGGATGTTCTTTACTGGCTTGCTTCCCTTGGCTTGCTCAGCCTGCTCTCTTATAGAACCCAAGACTGCCAGCCCAGAGATGGTCCCACCCACAAGGGGCCCTTGATCACTAATTGAGAAAATGCCTCACAGCTAGATCTCATGGAGGCATTTCCCCAACTGAAACTCCTTTTTCTGTGATAATTCCAGCTGTGTCAAGTTGACACAAACCTAGCCAGTACAGCAGTGTTCTCCTGTATTTCTTTAAGTGAGTTATTAATGCCTTTATTAAGGTTCTCTACCATCATCATGAGATATGATTTTGAATCCTAATCTTGCTTTTAGGGTGTTTTGGGGTAACCAAGGACTGGCTGAGGTGGGTGTGCTGGGTTCTGATAATGGTGAGCAAACTTGATTTCTGTTGGTAAGTTTTTATGTTTGCCTTTTGCCATTTGGTAATCTCTGATGTTAGTTGTTATAGTTGTCTCTGGCTGGAACTTGTTCCTCCTGTAATTCTGTTAGTCTCTGTCAGCTGTCCTGGGAGTCCAGCTCTCTTCTGAGTCTCAGTGGTCAGGGTACTCTCTTCAGGAAAGCTCTCCTCTTGCTGGAAAGGTGCACAGAGGTCTGGCCTTCAGACCTGCCTCCTGGCTGAGGATGAAGGCCTGAAACAGGACCTGTCCCAGAAGATGGGTTGTCTCTGCAGTCTGTGTGCTTACTTGCACTAACTGGTCTCCAAGGGACCCAAGACACAAGATGGCTCTCTCACCTGCTCTGGCTGTCAAAGTCCTCCCAGGCAGACACCTCTCCTCTGGAGGGGAAGGTGCCCAGATGTCAGGAGCCTGAAACGGGTGTGTCTGTCCCAGAAGCTGTGTTGCTATTGCCTGTCCCAGAAGTTGTGTCCCTTCTGCAGTCTGCTGGCTCACCCTCTGCAGTCTCCAAGCTGATCTGTGCAGACTGGTCTCAGAGAGACCCAGTGCAAATTCCATTTCTAACTCTGTGAAGAATAGATTGGAATTTTAATGGGATTGCATTGAATCTGTAGATTGCTTTTAGCAAGATAGCCATTTTGATTATATTAATCCTGCCAATAAATGAGCACGGGAAATCTTTCTACCTTCTGAGATCTTCTTTGATTTCTTTCTTCAGAGACTTGAAGTTCTTATACAGATTTTCACTTGATTAGTTAGAGTCACACCAAGATATTTTATATTGTTTTTGTGACTATTGTGAAGGGTGTTCTTTTACTAATTCCTTTCTCAGCCTGTTTATCTTTTGTGTAGAGAAAGGCCACTGATTTGTTTGCGTCCATTTTATATCCAGCTACTTCACTGTACTATAAGTTGCTACTTCCAGCTACTTATCAGGTTTAGATCTCTGGTGGAATTTTGGGGTCACTTAAATATACTATCATATCATCTGCAAACAGTGATATTTTGACTTCTTCCTTTCCAATATATATCCCTTTGATCTCCTTTTGTTGCCTAGTTGCTCTGAGTAGGAATTCAAGTACTATATTGAATACGTAGGGAGAAAGGGGGCAGCCTTGTCTAATACCTGTTTTTAGTGGGATTCCTAAACGTTTCTCTCCATTTAGTTTGATGTTGGCTACTGGTTTGCTCTATATTGCTTTTATTATGTCTAGGTATGGGCCTTGAATTCCTGATCTTTCCAAGACTTTTATCATGAACAGGTGTTGGATTTTGTCAAATGTTTTCTCAGTATCTAGTGAGATGATCATGTGGTTTTTGTGTTTGAGTTTGTTTATATAGTGGATTACGTTAATGCATTTCCATATATTGAAACATCCCTGTATCCCTGGGATGAAGCCTACTTGATCATGATAGATGATAGTTTTATTGTGTTCTTGGATTAGGTTTGTGAGAATTTTATTGAGTAGTTTTGCCTGGATATTCATAAGGGAAATTGGCCTGAAGTTCTCTTTCTTTGTTGGGTCTTTGTGTGGTTTAGGTATCAGAGTAATTGTGCCTTCATAGAATGAATTGTGTGGAGTACCTTCTGTTTCTATTTTGTGGAATAGTTTTAGGAGTATTGGAATTAGGTCTTCCTTGAAGGTCGATAGTACTCAAGCCCATCTGGTCCTGGGCTTTTTTTGGTTGTGGGACTATTAATGACTGTTTCTATACCTTTAAGGCATATGGGGCTGTTTAGATCATTATTCTGATTCTGATTTAACTTTGGTACCTGCTATCTGTCTAGAAAATTTTCCATTTCATCCAGGTTTTCCAGTTTTGCTGAGTTAGCCTTTTGTAGTAGGATCTGATGATTTTGTGGATATCCTCAGGTTCTGTTGTTATGTCTCCCTTTTCATATTTGATTTTGTTAATTAGGATACTGTCCCTGTGCCTTCTAGTTAGTCTGGCTAAGGGTTTATCTATCATGCAGATTTTCTCAAAGAACCAGCTCCTGGTTTGGTTGATCCTTGTTTGTTTCCACTTGGTTGATTTCAGCCTTGATTTTGATTTTTTTCTGCTGTCTACTCCTCTTGGGTGAATTTGATTCCTTCTGTTCTTTAGCTTTTATGTCTGCTGTCAAGCTGCTAGTGTTTGCTTTCTCCAGTTTCTTTTTGGAGGCACTCAGAGCTATGAGTTTTCCTCTTAGGACTACTTTCATTGTGTCCCATAAGTTTGGGTTTGTTGTGGCTTCATTTTGAATAAACTCTAAAAAGTCTTTAATTTCTTTCTTTATTTCTTTCTTTACCAAGTTATCTTTGAATAGGTTGTTGTTCGGCTTACAGGTCAATGTTGGCTTTCTATTATTTATGTTGTTATTGAAGATCAGCCATAGTCCCTGGTGATCTGATAGGATGCATAGGATTATTTCAATATTTTTGTATCTGTTGAGGCCTGTTTTGTGACCAATTATATAGTCAATTTTGGTGTAGATACCATGTTGTGCTGAGAAGAAGGTATATCCTTTTGTTTTAGAATAAAATGTTCTATAGATATCTGTTAAATCCATTTAGTTCATAACTTCTTTTAGTTTAATTGTGTCCCTGTTTAGTATCTGTTCCCATGATCTGTCCATTGATGGGAGTAGGGTAATAAAGTCTCCTACTTTTTTGTGTGCAGTGCAAAGTTTGCTTTAGTAAAGATTCTTTAATGAATCTGGATGCCTTTTCATTTGGAGCATCGATGTTCAGAATTGAGAGTTCACCTTGGTAAATTTCACTTTTGATGAGAATGACATGTTTCTCCTTTTGTGATAATTTTGGTTGAAAGTTGATTTTATTCCATATTAGAATGGCCACTTCAGCTTATTTCTTGGAACTATTTGCTTGGGAAATTGTTTTCCAGCCTTTTACTCTGAGGTACCCTCTGTCTTAGTCCCTGAGGTGGGTTTCCTGTATGCCACAAAATGTTGGATCCTGTTTATGTAGCCAGTCTGTTAGTCTATGTCCTTTTATTGGGGAATTGAGTCTGTACCTTCCGTCCCCCACAGCATGGCTGGTGCACAAACCAGCCATTCCATTGTCTTGCTAAATTGTACCTGAGCTACTCTGGTGCCCTGCTGTCTGCCACTGTGCCTCTCCCTGGACCCTGGCTCCACCCAGTTCACCTGCCTACAGAGGGAACACTGCCCACAGTGCTCCAGGCTTCCTGCCAAATTCCAGCCACCTGCACAGAACCGACTGGGGGGGGGCGGGCCTTCCCCCTAAAACTTAAGGAGAAAAAAATAAAGTAGACACTTTGATCAGAATGAATGTGTCAACTTGGCTCTTGTCTTTTTCCCACCCTAGTTTCTCATTTTAGCCCCAGAGACCATCTTCCAGAGGACCCAGTTTGTAATGTAGATCAACCGCAGGCGGTAGCCCCCTACAGAGTCCATAGATATTAAGAGATATTATGAAAAGTAATTGTTGCTTCCTGTTATTTTTGTTGTTGGAGTTGGGATTCTGTTCATGTGGCTATCTTTTGTTAGGTTTGTTGATGTATTACTTTCTTGCTTTTTCTAGAGCACAGTTTCCCTCCTTGTGTTGGAGTTTTCCATTTATTAGTCTTTGAAGGGCTAGATTTGTGGAAAGATATTGTGTAAATTGGTTTTTCATGGAATACTTTGTTTTCTCCATCTATAGTAATTGAGAGTTTTGCTAGGTATAATAGCCTAGGCTGGCATTTGTGTTCTCCTTGGGTCTATATGAAATCTTTCCAGGATCTCCTATATTTCTTTCTTTCTTTCTTTCTTTCTTTCTTTCTTTCTTTCTTTCTTTCTTTCTTCCTTCCTTCCTTCCTTCCTTTCTTTTTTTTTCTTTTTTCAAAAACAAATTTTTATTAGATATTTTCTTCATTTACATTTCTAATGCTACCCCGAAAGTCCCCTATACCCTCCCCCCACCCTGCTTCCCAACCTACCCACTCCTGTTTCGTTTCTGGTCCAGTCTGTTTGGAGTTCTGTAGGCTTCTTGTATGTTCATGGGCATCTCTTTCTTTAGGTATGGGAAGTTTTCTTCTATGATTTTGTTGAAGATATTTGCTGGCCCTTTAAGTTGAGAATCTTCATTCTCATCTACTCCTATTATCCGTTGGTTTGGTCTTCTCATTGTGTCCTGGATTTCTTGCATGTTTTGAGTTAGGATCTTTTTGCATTTTGCATTTTCTTTGATTGTTTTGTCCATGATCTCTATGGAATCTTCTGCACCTGAGATTCTCTCTTCCATCTCTTGTATTCTGTTGCTGATGCTCACATCTGTGGTTCCTGATTTCTTTCCTAGGGTTTCTATATCCAGAGTTGTCTCTCTTTGGGTTTTCTTCAGTGTTTCTACTTCCATTTTTAGATCTTGAATGTTATTTTTCAATTTCATCACCTGTTTGGTTGTGTTTTCCTGTCGTTCTTTAAGGGATTTTTGCGTTTCTTCTACCTGTTTAGCAGTGTTTGCCTGTATCTCTTTAAGGGTTTCTACTTGTTTAGCAGTGTTCTCTTGTGATTCCTTGAGGGATTTTTGTATTTCCTCTTTAATGGCTTCTACTTGTTTAGCAGTGTTCTCCTGTAGTTCCTTGAAGAATTTTTGTTTTTCTTCTTTAAGGGCTTCTGCCGGCTTAGCATTGTTCTCCGGTATTTTTTTAAGTGTATTATTAACGTCCTCCTTATAATCTTCTACCATCCTGATGAGATATGATTTAAAATCTGCATCTTGCTTTTCAGGCATGTTGGGGAATCCAGGACTCATTGCAGTGGGCATACTGGGTTCTGATGATGTCCATTGTTCTTGGTTCCTGTTAGTGAGATTCTTATGCTTGCCTTTCGCCATCTGGAGATTTCTGATGTTAATGTCCAAGCTGTCACTGGTTTGAGCTTGATCCTCCTGTCATTCTGTTAGCCTCTGACAACACTTCTGGTAGACCAACTCTCCCCGGAGATCCAGTGATCAGAGCACTCTCTGCAGGCAAGCTCTTCTCTTACAAGTCCGGTGTCGTGTCTAGCAGACTGGAGCTCTGATCCACTTCCTGAGTTCTAGGGTCAGAACTCTCCCAGCAGGCTGCCTCTCTTCTGTAACCCCCAGGTGATCCCAAGGTCCTGGGGTATGGAGAGCACACAAGCAGCCCCAGTCATCTCCGCTGGGCTAAGAAGGAGGATGGCAGGGGTGGCCCTGGCTGGAAGAGGTCCCAGCCTCTGGTTGGGCAGAGTTCCTCTGTTCCTGCTGCCGCTGGCACCAGAGCCCCCTCAGTTCCAAAGCCAACATTGTGCTCCACTCACCCGTAACCCGGAGGTGATCCTAATGTCCTGGGGTGTGGAGAGCACACAAGCAGCCCTAGCCGCCTCTGCTGGGCTCAGAGGGAAGATAATGAATCTATTTTTATTTAGAAATAATATACACATATTTTCTTTCTAAAGAGAACTAGGTGGATGAATTCAGAAAGTTGTTTCAAGCCTGCACACTGTACTGGGAAGAGAACTCTTCATTAACTATTCTACCTTTGACTTTGCCAATGTCATCACAATCATGCCTTCCGAACATAGTCTCACAGTTCTATTTTGGATAGAACTGCTATTATTATTCTTATAACACTGCTGTAATCATCATCACCACCATAATAATAGTTATCAGATTTATCTTTGAAATTATTGCATTGAAAATAAGAATGAAAAGAAATTTTTAAATCATGGCCAGTGTTTCTAAAACTTTCAACAGATTAATGAGGGCAAAGCTTTCTTTTCTCTTCTTTGTTATTTAAATTTTTTAAATTAGATATTTTCTTTATTTATATTTCAAATGTTACCCCTTTCCTAGTTTCCCTTTCAACCTCCCCATACTTTCCCCCTCCCCCTGCTCAAGAATTTACCCACTCCTGATTTTTAAAAATTTAATCATTTATTTATTTATTTACATTCCGGATTTTATCCCTCCCCCATCCACTCTCCAACTCTTTCACATCCCATACCTCCTCCCCACCCCCTGTCTCCATGAGGAGGATGTCCCCACCAACCAACCCTGTCCAACCAGACTTCCAAACACCCTGGGACCTCTAGTATCCTGAGGGTTAGGTGCATCTTCTCTGACTGAACCCAGACCTGGCAGTCCTCTGCTATATATGTGTTGGGGGCCTCATATAAGCTGGTTTATGCTGCCTGGTTGATGGTCTAGTGTTTGAGAGATCTCAAGAGTCCAGGTTAATTGGAACTGTTGGTCCTTCTATAGGGTTGACCTCTTCATCAGCTTCTTCCAGCTTTTCCCTAATTCAACCACAGGGGCCCCCAGTTTGTATCCATAGATTGGGTGCAAATATCTGCATCTGACTCTTTCAGCTGCTTCTTGTGTCTTTTGGAGGACAGTCATGATACATCCCTTTTTGTGAGCTCTACTTAGCTATTAAGAACAAGGACATCCTGAGGTTTGCAGGTGAATGGATAGAATTAGAAAATATCATCCTAAGTGAGGTAACCTCAGATCCAAAAGAGCATGTCTAATATATACTCATTAATAAGGGGATATTAGCCATAAAATAAAAAGTACAGAATACCAAAGGTACAGTTCACAGAACTAAAACAGTTCACCAAGCTGAAGGGCCCAAGGGAGGGAGACTTAGTCCCTCTTGAGAGGGAGAAGAAAGCAATCATAAATGAGGAGGGAGGGAAGGACCTGGGAGGGAAAGTGGACAGGCAGTGGGGATGGAATAGGGTGGGGAGGGGAGAGGGGAACCTGATCTGGTATTGGGTGAGGGAAAAGGGCCAAGATTTCTTGAGCTACCAAGTGTTTGAAATGTTGCATTGGGCAACAAGAATAGGTTGAAATTACTGGTGACAATGAGAAAAGAGTCATTCGAGGAAAGAAAAGCTACAGCTTGAAGGCTTAAAGAATACTGGGATTTTTTTCTTTTAAATGAAGAAGAGACAAAGGCCTCACATTGGTCTATGTCAGAAGAATTAAGTGATAAAGAAGTTGAGGAAAGGATCTGAGCAGGCACATTTTGGAATTAAATGTATACCATGATGAAAGACAGGTCAATGAATGTGGGCATTCTACCCTGCTCCCCATGGACACAAATGAAATAAAGGAAAATACTGAAGTGCATGTGTAAGATTTTTGTAAATACTAAGTTGGAAACATATCTTTATAATAAAATAAAAGCAGATACTTATTTGTTTTAGACATCATATAAAAACAGATTAAAAATTGATATACCAGAAGACTTAGCTATAATACTTACTTTGGGCACATACCCTAATGATTCTACATTTTACTACAGAGATACTTGTTCACCCATGTTCATTGCTGCTCTATTCATAATAGCCAGATTAGAAACAAACTAGATATCCATCAATTGAAAAGGGAATAATGAAAATGTGATGCATTTACATACTGGTATATTATTATTTGGCTATTTAGGAGAATGAAGTTATGAAATTTGCAAGTAAATGGATAGAGTTAAAATCAAGTATCCTGAGTGAGGTAACTCTTTACAACAGGCACACCAAAATGTTTGTGTGTGTGTGTGTGTGTGTGTGTCTGTGTCTATGTCTGTGTCTATGTGTCTGTGTGTGTATATTTGTATATACATGTGTGTCTCACTGTTTTTATTTGATTTTCAGTTTACGTTTTGTTAGTTGAGAGAGAGAGGAAGAAGGACACACACACACAGAGAGAGAGAGAGAGAGAGAGAGAGAGCATAAAGTTTGTTGAGGAGGAAGTTGGGAGTGATGGTGATGCAGGAATAGGTTGTGGAGTGTAAAGATTATTAGAAATATATGGCATAGAAATTTTATGTAAGTTAATAAAAACAAAAATTCAATGATTATAGAAGATGCCTAATTGAGAAAAAAAAAAGTTGTGAACCATGGGGAGTTATCCATTAGAAATGAGGGGCCTGAAGTAATATGATAAAAAGATTTTTCCTGAAACAATGTCTGGCAATAATCCAGAATCAAGGAACAATCAATCAGAGAGAAAGAATACTACTACAAAACAAACAAACAAAACATATTTGTCTAGCAGAGTACAGTTATGTGGTTATGTGGGTGGATGGGCCAGTGATTCTCCAAGATGGAAACAATGCCCAGAAGTCAAATGAAAAACTGCAACTTTGGTCAAGAAAATATGTTACCCTATGAATTATATCATGTAAAGGGTTCTGTTTTTTCTCCTTCCAATTTTTTTTTATTTTTGTTTATAGTCAAGTCTCCTTATTTAGAGTTTCATCTCTTATACTCATTCTAGTAATTTACTCTCAAATGTACAGGAAGCCCTACATATGAATGAATGTGTGTTAAAATACTACAATGAAACTATTGGGTTTGCAAAAATAACTGATCATGGAGAGTGTTTTAGATATTGCAGATAAAATCAGATCCTATGAATTTGCAGAGGTAGCAGGATTCTCAGAGTCTGTAGTTCTTGCCTCTAGTTATTTAATGCTGACCTATCTACAAGGATCCCCATATATTTGTGGAAATTAATATTACTTCTCTTTTTTTCCCAGGTTACTGCTTTGCCCACTCCATTTATACCAGATAATGCCATGAGGGTGAAGTTGGGGATGATGGTGATACAGGAATAGGTTGTGGAGTGTAAAGATTATTAGAAATATATGGCATAGAATAGTAATGTCATGAGGGTGAGACATGTTCTCATTGCTTACACTGGTACAGCTAAAGGCATTGTCCTGAAGAAATGTCATAGCATGAGCAGGCATGGCTTTAAAAAGTGGCCTATCTTTCCCTAGGAATTAGGAATGTACTTACCTTGAAAGGACACACAGGATACTGTGGAAAAGTAGCAGTCACCAACGCTCTAATCTGAGATCCTAAGTGTTCTTACATTTTTGACTTAGCAACTGTGGACTCTCTGATGCTACGTGAGATGGGTTGTCTTTCTTGGATTTAGATACACTCACCCAGATGCAGGTTATATAGCATTCTCATTCCCTAGAAGCCCAACCCTGGTAGAATTGAGGTGTCTGGGAAAATGAGCATGGTCTTTTGAGCCCTGGATCCTTAATTAAGGCCTAACTATAACCAGCCAATGAAAAATAAAACAAGCAAACAAATGACAAAAGAGGCCCACAAAGGTTGAACTAGGTTGACAGAAAGGCTATCATTCAGAGGCCATTTCATGCATTAATCCAAAACTCCTACCAGCACTAACAAGTCACACTGTAAATATTCTGACAGAATGACCTAGAAATAGTTTGATCTGCAGTATCTTTTAAAAAAATGTATTGATCACAAGTAACCAGAGACCAATTACTCAAGGGTTGCTTCATAGCTATTTCTCACATCTAGGAGGCTTTAAAAAATATCACCTACATTGTTTCTGTAAAACTATTGTGTGCCTTGTGAGTTAAAAGATATTTCAATATGTTTAGGGGGTGAGAGGAGCTCACTGACTCAGGCCATGTAGAATTGTGTTCTTTTCTTCTCTTAACCATAGAGTGGCAGACATTTTAATCCCATGTAATTTCCTTATAAACATGCAAGGAATCAGTATTCTATATATATCACAGTGTAGCATAAATTCGTTTCTTTGTAGAGCTCTTTTTTAATATTTGCAAGAACAATAATTTATCTTCTTAGAACTACAGCAATAATATTGGTTGTCAGAAATGTGTGCTTGTAAACATCAATTTCTTACCTTATTCTCAGCCTGTAAAAGGTAAAAATTTTTTAAAGAAACTTTGAAAAATATTTGGTATAGGTAAAACTTGAATTATGAAAAAATAAGTTGTTAAATGATAATTAATAATTCTGTAGAGTTAATGCATTTTGTGTTCTCATCATTGACAATAAACTGACAATAAATATAATCCACAGGAGTATTCTGTCTGTTTTCACAAATTCAATAATCCCCAAATGTAACCTCTTCATTGAGAAACAACACCAAATAAATAGTTAAAACATGATTTTAATAAGCAAGACATCAATCAAATAAGAATTTTGGATGATTTATTACATGATAATTTATCAAGAAAGACATCACAGGACAATAAGTGTATATAAAAATCTAATATATGAAGAAAATAACAGGAAAATCTACAGACTAGTGGGATAGGGTAATAGTAACCCTAGGTATCCATTCTGAAAAGAAGAGACTTCATGGAGCTTTACGCATTCAACATATTTTTTCACTAATATGCTTTCTTTAAAATTCTAACTTAGCAATAAAATTTTATTTATTCTTCCATACTTTATGTAAACAAAATAAACATACTGTTTTAGATGTATATATGCAGTCCTATATAAACCTAATTATATATATATTCTTTCGATTTTCTCTAAAAAGAATATTATTTCCTTGTGTACACTTAGCTGTGATTTATATTGTAACAGTTTTACTATCCTATAATTTGGGTTGTATTGTAACAAATTATTCATGAACATTTATGATAGTTCTAGTTCATGTGTATGTTCCATGATGTGAACAATTACACAGAGGTTAGCGATTTTGCTAACATTATTTTACAAGTGAATATGTGAGTCTCCTCTGCATATAATCGCTTAGAATTTTTAAATGTTCTCTGGAATTCCATCATACTTTCTCTCTGATAAATATCGTACTGTTACCACTAATTGTATGTATTACTTTCTGAGAATTCTGCAGTTTGCAGTGCCATAACACAGCCAAGAGAATAGCTTCTCCCATGACATCTAGTTACAGAGAAAATTAGGGACTTAATTCCAGATTGATTTTTGTAATTAATAGAAAATGTAATGTGGCTAAAATCTATCTATGACAGTCTTTTTATATTTACAGTGAAGACATTTAACATTTGCATACTCTAGTATTATCTTCTGTGAAAGAAGGAACACAATAAAAAATAAATAGGATTATCAGATTCATACTCATTTTAAATTTCTAATAATAATAACAATAAACCAAGTTATTATTGTCATTTTATACCTGGCACTAGTTTAGGAGTGTTATGTAGGACACTTTTGTTTATCTGTCTATCCACCCATCTATCAAAGAAAATTGGAGATGAATGTACAAGAATGAAAGAAAACAAAATACTCATAACCTGAAACAAAAATTTTAAATACAAAACCCGAACTTGGAAGCCAAATGCCCTGTGACTGATAACCTGAAAAAAAATGTTTTGGACATTCAGTACTCTTCATTTCCCAATTTTAGAAAAAATGGAAAAAATGGCAAAAGTATATAGGATTCTGTATCAATTTGTTACATATATAAACAAGGGTTGCATCAATTTACCCTGTTTTATGTGTCAACATAAAATTGAAAAATAGTATGAATTACATATGCTGAAACAAAGACGAAAGTAGCACATAAAGCAATGTGTTCTTATAAACAAAATACATTCTGAGTATAATTTACTCATTATTTTTCATGCTCAAAATTGCTGTAATTGCCCTCAGAAATGACTTGTTTTCACATTTATATTGTAACTTCAAATACTCTTTAGTTATATATTTTATTGGGAAAATATAAAGAACAGAATCAATCTGTTTGGTTTAGATCAACAAAATGACTTGCCCAAAGAAAAGACTTGAATAATCCTCTCCTGAATTTGTTTAGTCCTCACTCCATAAATTATGGGGTTGACAGAGGGTGGTACTACCACATAGAGGTTGGCAAGGAGAATGTGCACATGCAGTGGTATACTGTGACCCCCAAAACGATGAGCAAAGAAAGAAAAGAATGCTGGTGTATAGAACAGAAGAATAACACAGACATGGGAACCACAAGTACCTAGAGCCTTGAGTCGGGCATCTCGAGAAGGAATTTTAAACACAGCACAAAGGATAAGGGCATATGAGACAATGATCAGCACTGCATCTAGGCATATGGAAAATAGAGCCACTATCATGCCATAGTAAATATTGACCTTGATGCTATCACAGGCCAATCTGGCAATGCCCATGTGTTCACAATATGAGTGACGAATGATGCTCTTCCCACAATAGGTGAGTCTATAGACAAGAAAGATCAGGGGGAAGCAGATGAAGAAGCTTCTAATCACAGATGCGATGCCCATTTTGATGATGATAGATGGGGTTAGAATGGTAGTATATCTTAATGGATAGCAGATGGCCACATAACGGTCAAATGCCATAGCCAGCAGTATGGCAGACTCTGCCACAAATATGAAGTGGAGGAAAAACATTTGAGATACACAGCTAGCAAAAGAGATACCTGCAGCTTGGAACCAGAAGATTGCTAGCATTTTCGGTGTTGTGACTGTAGACAGAAGGATATCAGCTAGTGCCAACATAGACAGAAAAAGGTACATGGGTTCATGAAGGCTGCGTTCAGTGATGATCAGGAATAATAGCAGAGCATTGCCTACAATGGCCACTATGTACATTGAACAGATTGGGATGGAGATCCATATGTGTGAGTCTTCCAATCCTGGTATCCCAATCATGGTATACCAGATGTCTCTAAGATTGGTATAATTTAAAGTGGTTGAAGATGTTGTCATCTTTATTTTGCCTACTAGTTTTGGACCTGCCGAAGCACAACAACAACAACAACAACAACAACACATAAATAAAAAGAAGTATGATTATTTTATTAGATTAAATGTGAATGCTCACGGTTGGCGAAGATTAAGACTGGACCCTTCATTACATGTCTTATATGTATTTCTTTTGTTTTAGACCTCAGAGGCTCTGGCAGGCTTTGTCTATGATCATTCATTTCCCCTATTCATTTCTGATGTTTAAACACAGTTCTCTTCTTCAAGATCTGGAGATGTAGTTGTCAGAAACCTGCTGTTTTTGAGAAACCATAGCTATTGCGTCAGTGTTAACCATTACCTATAGACTATTTTAATATAAAACTTATAGTTAAAAAGGAGCCCTTTTCCTTAATTGAGTAATTCATTTGACAAATCACTGATATAAAAATATAGGTATTTCCTGTTTAGAAGAATGCCAAATCAGTTTTGCATTTTGATACTGGATCTATTTGTTTGTTTGTTTGTTTGTTTGTTTGTTTGTTGTTTGACATTAGTGTAGTTAACAATGTTCTAGCTAACCAGCCACCTAACATTTTTGTCTTCTCTGGATTTTATTGTGATCTATAGAGTTTATGATTGAGAACTATGCACAAGTTAGAATAAAATCACATATAGAACTCCGATAATGTTTTTTTTTTTTTTTTGTAAGATTATAACTGTAATTGGATTACATTCACTGCTGCTTTTGGCTATCTGCATCTTGTGGATCATGGTTCTGGCATAGCAAGGATCAGCACTGAGCTAATGAGTGTTTATGCCACACTACTAGTAGTCAGCATACATACTCCTTATCTTTCACACAAAGCATTCTTTTCCTTACCCTATCTTCACTTATCTTGGGTTCTATTCACATATATGGCATATGTCTTCTAGTTTCTGTTCATATTTCAGGTTTCTTTTTTTCTTTATTCATTTTATGAACAAATTTCAATGACACTGGGGGGAAAACACATAAAAATGAAAAAAATTAATGAATTGTAAACAAATCAAGAAACAAGATAAAAATCTTAAATTCACTCTAATGTATTACTATGTTAAAGATAATCAGATAACGATCATAAATATATTCAATTAGGAAGATTTCATTCCTTTCAGAGGACTCAAATCATGAACACACAGCTATCTCTCAAAACAGGCCAGAATAGGAATGTTTGGAGACATTCAATGTGTGATTAATATAATAGATACTATATTTATATTTATCAATATAATAGATACTATATTTATAAAGGAGTAAATATTCATAAAATCATTATCATTACACCTGTTTATTAGAGACTCATTTACCTCACAAAGGAAAGCTTGTCCTTGGGAGGAACAAGAAAGGACAGGGAGGCAGGAGTGGGTTGGTGAGTAGGGGAATACCCTTGTATAAGCAGGGTGAGGGGGGATGTCTCAGCCTCCCAAGTGCTAGGATTAAAGGCGTGTGCCACCATCGCCTGGCAACAAGCACTTATTATCATCAGCAATAGTGTCTGGGTTTGGTGTCTATATATGGGATGGATTCCTAGGTGGGTCAGTATCTGCTCTACACTTTGCCCCTGTGTTTCATTTAGACAGGAGCCATTCTGTGTTAAAAATTTGGAGATGGTTTTGTGGCCCCATCCCCCAACTGGGGGCCTTGCCTAACCTTGGGTATGGTCTCTACATGTCTCTTTCCCCTTTTTTGAGCATTTCAGTTAATCTCATGCCTGTTGGGGCCAGGGAGCCTCTTGCTTTCCTGGCATCTGGGACTTGCTGGTGGATACTTCCAGTTCCCCATTCCTCATTGCTACACATGTCTGTTCAAATTCCTGACCCATTGTATATAAATAATTATTTGGTTTCTTGAGTTTTTGTTGATAAACAAAGACATCTCTGCATTCTATAATCTGTCACCTTCATGAGAATAGTAATGATTACACTTTTAGGGTGATATATGGTAATTAGTTGCCCATGTGAATTTTTCTTTAATAGATATTTATGGAGTTCACGTTATCTGTAGAACAAGTATTACACTCTGAAGAATATTAAAAGACAGTGTGGTAAGGGCTTGGGTTCCAGAGTCTGACTTCAGACCCTTGTCTACATGGTAATTCCAGTGTCTAATTTCTCATCTGTGTGTATGAGGGGATTGCAGTGAATCAGTGGCCATGGTTATCTCACTAGGCTGCTGTGTATATGAAATGAGGGAATCGGAACAATGCCACTCACAGTTACTTTACAAGTAACCACTTCTGTAACAGATGGATGCATCATAGCAGATATATTCTATAACTGATACATTCATCATAGCAGATAGGGTTCTATAACTGATGCACACATCATAGTCGATCTGAGATAAAGAAAGAAACCAACCCATGGGCCATATTTCATTCTATCATGTTTTATCAGGAGCAAGATCACTTGTGATTTTGAATGTTCAAAAATCACCCTAGGACTATTCTTGGAGAATTAGCTCTATTTTAAACAAACAAAGGCCATCAAGCACCAGGGTTAGAGGAAATATGAACAGGAAACAGGCTGCCATCTGGATTTTTAAAAATTAACAAGGAAATATACATGTATTAAGAATGCATAAATAGTTACTCATTTTTCTTATTAAAATTTATTTCAACATAGTATATCTTGATTATGTTTTATCATCCTTATACTCCTCCAAGTTTATCTCCATCTTCCCTGCCATTTGGATTCATTCCCTTTATGTATCATTAGAAAACAAACAACCTTCTAAGTAAAGAATATACTATACTATACTATACTATACTATACTATACTATACTATACTATACTATACAATAGTGCCTGTCTCTTAAGTTGCACTTCTGCCTCTAAATAATAGGCAAGTATTTTATATATCTAGAAAAATATGTAAATCAATCTGAAAGTTTATCAAATGTGCATAGACAACTGAACATTTCTTAGTTCTCACTTCAGGTCTTCACAGTCACCACGATCTTGGCTGAGACACTGCCATATTCTGACCTTTATGTCTGTTACAGCTGAAGTTAAAAAGGCTCATGTCATCATTCTGTTTGAAACAAAATATAAATTCCAATTACAGATATGGAGTTCAAAGATCAAAAGCACCAGGTTCGGGTTTTTGGTCCTATTATAATTCATCTTTTAGATAAAAAAATATTGAAGCATTGTTGGGTTCTGTAAGCCGCCAGCTGCTTACGCTATCTGGGTTCCTGAGGAGGTGGCCGGAGCTATATAGGAGTGAACGATCCAGAGAAATAATGGAGGCCAAGACATGTTTCTGTTCAAGGCCCGTAGGTTTAATGCTTAGAGTCTTAGGTTATAGCAGGGCTTTCCATCCATCTGCCACCCTGTTCCCGGGGGACCCTGGCTCCATCTTGGAGACCATGTGGAGCTGCTTTCTTCTTCCTGGAATTTCTGGGCAGCTCTGGGTAGGCTGGCAGCAGAGACTTGGAGGCAGGCACAGTAGTTGCATAACAAAAGGAGCCAGCCTAGCTGGAGGGCCAACCCCCCACAATGGAGTCAGGTCTGAACTCCCAGCCTGGAGCCAGCATGGGGGGAGGGGGACCACAAAACATAACATGACAGACTGTATGGGGTACTTCTAATGTGTTTCACGTGGGTAAGCTACCAACTGTTCAGACTGATCAATCCACAGGTTTTCTTTGAAAACTTTGTCTTACTTATATTGTAAAATTAACTATTTTAAGGCTTTCCCAATCAGTTTTGCCCCATGATTTTTGTAGTTTAAAGCTCATGAAATATATTTTGGATATCACACTAATGTAAATATTATTACTGGTATGATTTATATACCACATATTGTAAAAATGAAATATCAACAGAAAAAAAAGCAGCTTGCTTAGGTCACAATTTAACAAGGCAGGAACTCGGCTCACCATTTTCTAATTAAACTCTCATTTGCCACTCGGAGAGCAACAACCTGTAAAATTCCTTACGTCTGGATTTGGAGGGAATTATGTTCTTATCTTATTACAGAGTTCACATAGCTCTGTCCTACAGAACTGTTGTGGGTTTTTCACCATTACATTGTTGTTATTGTTGTTGTTGTTGTTGTCATTCAGTGTGATGTGACAAGTTTTGAGTTGAGAACGAGTCTTGAAATAAATACCATAAGACATCACTAGAGCTTATTGAAATATTAAGGGTTAGTGGAGGTCTGACCCAGTAACATTGCAAGGAGATAAAGATGGTGAATATGTGATAGTATAAAGTCACTGTGCTGAGTGACTGCTTAGGGGATAGCCAGTCACACACAAAGAAAAAGTCACTGGAAATCAAAGAACTTTGGTAAGACTTCTTTTGAAAGTGATGGTAGGCCTGGATTGTTTTTTCTTCCTTTAACACAAGGTGAAATTCATAAAAATACTAAGTCTGTTGCTCATAGATTTGTTAGAATTATATTATTTTTGTACAGAATAAAGTCATTTTTTTCTTCTCGTTCCAACCCACAGCACTCCCATGCCCTTGACTTCTGAACATCTCCTATTTCCTTTTTCCTGCTTTGTTCAAAACTTTACCCAAAGTGAAAGCAAATCCATATAGCACCAAAGCAAGCATCAAAAGAACTAAACAAACCAGTAAGTAAAACTTACCATGAGACCCTCCAGTGCACTAAGGTCTTCTGTCCCCAAATCAGATGTCCTCACTCCAGTAAGGCTTCATTAGTTGATGTCTTCTTTCATTTCTGGTTTGAATGATATGAGGCACACTCCTGTTGCTCTTAACACAGTGAAGCCTTTGAGGTAGAATCTAAAACCTTATCATAGATTGCTCTCCAAATATAGGGATCCTAACTTGTGATTGACTACATCAGGGCAACAATGCCCTATTTTTTTCTGTCTTATTAATACTTTTGAGAACAAGCAGTTCCTATGCTAGAGAATTTTCCAACATGGAAATTTCTTATCAAATGATATAATCTATTTATCAGTGAGGTCTTCTAGGACTGAAACAGTAATACCCTACTATATCTGATGTTCAGTTACAAATATTTCTAACGCATTTCATGAGTGTAACACCTGATTCCATCTTCAACCTTAAAACAGATAAAGCCACTGTTTGGACAAGTACCATACTTGGAACAGAAATGGCTGGAAAATTGTCACTGTCCCTTTCCTATCAGAACTTCTTACTCTTAGGGGACAACCTCTGCAGACAGCACTAGGAATTCTCTTATTCCTAATGACCGGTGTTACATCCTCTATCTATACTTGCAGACTCCCTGGTGGTCAGCAAGATGGGTTGTTTCTCATTAATTATGTCCTACTGCTCATGCTAAGACTGGTATAATCCTGAGAGACCTAAGACCCGGTAGAGTTGATAAGTCCCAGAAAATGTCTGGGGTCTTCTGAAGCCCAGGTTCTTAGATAAGGAAACAAAAACAAAAACATACAATCCAGTGATCAATTAAATAATCAAACTTCCAGGAAGACCAGTGGTCTTCCTGAGACCACTCTGAGGGTTCAACCACACCTTATGAAAACCAATTACGGATATTATGACTCTTTCGGCAGAAAATAATATTATTGTCAGGGCTAATGAGCCTACACTTTATTCTTATCTGTGTACTCCTTAGGCATATATATATATATATATATATATATATATATATATATATATATAATATTATATATATTATATATATTATTACAATGTATAATAATATATATTATATATAATATATATAATTCATTTAAATATTTTTACTTTGACTTGTTAAATTTATTTTAAACTTCATATGCATGTGTGTGTACCTGTGTGAGTACATGAAATATATGTATAAGTATCCTGGAAGTTCAAAAAGATGTTGAAGGGCTTAGGACTAGAGTAAAAAGTAATTCTGAGAAAACTGATGTCGGCATTACAAACTAGACTTGGAGACAAGGAGAACAGGGACTACTCTTTGGCACTGATCAATCTTACTAGCAACTCCCGTAGGATTTAATGTCTTGAATATTAGCTCAGAGTCTTCAGAGATGAAATAAGGTACAATCTAGTATTGTTTGTTTTCTTTGAGACTCAAACCCAGTTTCTTGGGTACATTGGTCAAACCTTTTTCCAAATCACTATTACACCTTCAGGGAATGTTAAGACTTTCTAAGTTAAATCTGAACATCACACTTACATCTTTAAATTCAATTCCCATAGCCTCAGGGCTTACCAATTATACCATTTCATATGTCATTAATTAAGCCCATAAATATTGTCATTACTATTAGTTTTCCACTTGTTAGTTAATGACAGCAAAACTAAAAATTTTGAGTCAAATAATTTATCTGCACAAATAACAAGTCCCCTAGCTTTAAATTAAGTGTGGGCTTCTGTCTCAGATACCATTCATTGTATATACATGTTGATACTGTTGACAGTAAAAATTTAGAGTAATCAATATAATTGGAAGTAGTTCTTTAATATATCCTTATACACTTTGAAGATGTAATTTGTTAAGTATAATATTGTATGTCTATGAAACCCTATAAAATTTATATAGGTTTACTTGAATTATTATCAATAGATTTTCATTTTGCTACACGGAAAAGACTGGATAGCCCATTATGCATCTGAAACACATAGATTTAAAGTAAGAGTGTCAGATAAGAATAAATGTGTGTGTGTGTGTGTGTGTGTGTGTGTGTGTGTGTGTGTGTGTATAATGTATTTTTTCCAGTTGATAATAATATGGAATAGTAACAGATATTTGTCTTAATTAAGATTGCCAGTTTTTAAACAATAAAAAGCTATAAGAGATAATGATATATTGAAACATTTTAAGAATCAATCAAATGTCATAGAATTGCCACAAAACTCAAAGAAAAGTGAACCACGACATCCTCACTGGACTCTGTAGTGTGAATGATTTAACTCAGTCTGTGCTTCCAGCAGGTTGAGCTCATTCTGCACCTATCCTACTGCCTTTCCCTGTGCTATAATGTACTGGGACTTGACAATGGACTTAAATGATTTTTATCTGCACATTAATAATTCCAGGGCAACCATTAAATAATTAGAGGTTAAAATGGAAAACAAATGCGAAAATGCCTTAAAATGTACAAAAAATTCCAGAAAACACAAAAGAGGAAGGGAAAATTAATAAATTAGTGCATAGAATCTTGTTTCAAATATGCTAATACTTATTCAACTATAAGGAAAATCACAGTGAAAGTGAATTGTCTAAATATACCTAGAAGACAAGCATATTTTCAGAGTGTATAAAATACAATACAAGCTGTGTACTCTGTAGGAGGAATCCATTTGCTTTTGAAAACCCCAGTTTTACTTTTAAATATTTTTATGAAAATATTGCAAAACAAAACGAACTGTGTGTGTGTCCTAATAGGGAAGTAAACACATACTGTGTATTTATCATTAAACTCAACTCTTTGTACCTTAAAAACTTTCCACTTTTCAAATCAAACAGCATGGTAAAAATAAGCAGTAAAAGAAATTCTGTTTTCCCTAAATAACCATTTGTTAGTGTTTATGACAGATGTGATGTAGATGAATGCCTGGCAATTTTGCATTATAGTAATTGACTCAAATCAATTATAATGCTATTCTGAAAATCCCAGAACAAATTTAAAAAGAATATATGATAAATGTAGCATACAATATCCTATGAAACTGGGACCCGTCATGCAGCTATTTGGGAGTAGGCTATAGAAGGTTCACAAGTTAAAGATCTGCTTGTGCTACAGTGTGTTCAAGGCCAGCCTGGCCAAATAAGTGAAACTTTGGCTTAATAAATAGTTAAAAGAGTGGCAGGACTGTTGATTTAGCAGTCTAGAGCATCTGTTGTTCTTGCAGATGATCCAGGTTCAATTCCCAGCTTCCACAAAGTGGCAAACAACCATTAATAATTCTAGTATCATTTTATCTAACACTCTCTTTGGACCTTTGAGGGCATCAAGCACATACAAACATGCATATACAAACATGCAGGCAATATAATCAGACATAAAATAAATTGAATATATTTAAATTTTAAATAAAAGATATAACCTATACTTTAGAGTTATTATTTTAAAATATTAATTAATTATTAACTATTGAGACATTGGCAATTAATAGCTTCAAGAGAAGAAATGTCAGTCTTCATAAAGGTGTAGTTCTTGACAGGTTGATCACTCTTTGGTTAAGGCCATATATCCAAGGGTTTATGCACAGAAGAATCTGTATTTGATGGATTCAAAATGAAAAGGAATAATGTTCATTGTGTATGGATCTTCAAGTTGTTGGGAAAAAGTAAGGAATATGATCAAAATATATGAGTTCAAAAAGTACTAAAAATAACCGTTGGTTATATGGCTACATAGATAAACGTCTTGGTACATAGTAAGGGGATTTCAGTGTGTATTTGTTTTGAGTACATTTGTGGCAGGATAGGAGATGAACATAGGAGAATGTTTGGAGTCTTGTAGACCAAGTAGCCTTATGTACACAGTGGTGAGCAGCAAGATAGCCTAATTTTAAAAAGTGGTAGAAAAGTACTAAAGCCCAAGGTTGTCCTCTGTTATCCTCTGTTGTCCTGGAATGCCCATGGGCACCAATTACACATGAACATGCACACACACATAACACTGACATTTAAAAAACTTCTAAAGAGAAGAAGCCTGGAGACATAACTATAATGCAAAGCTTGGCTGGGAACACATAAGATTCTAGGTTCAATCAGCAAAAAGAGTTTGTATTATGTATCATTATTTTATTTTTATTTAAATTATCTTGGTGTATATACAATTAATTATTTAATTATAAATAATAAAATATCTTGAAATTTAACATGTAAACTCAACCACAAATAACACAAAGGCCTTAGAAGGCAAATGAGAGAAAACTACTTGGGAGTCATAGTGTAAGTTAAAGGCAGGTCAGTAAGTTGACTATGTATATTATGTAGATAAACAACAATATACAACAAAAGTGAAATTAGTAAATTAATAAACTGTGTAACATGGAGTAATGAAATCAAAGAAAGGAAACAAAAGATGGAAAACTAATAAAATAGCATATTTGTAAAGCAATTATTTTAATGATGACAATTATAAACTGTCTAAATAATTAAAATAAAAACCTCTATCTTGCCTAACAGAAATGTCCTTTCATTGTAAATACATGTATGGGTTTTTACAATATTGAGAATAGAAAAAAATGTTTACCCCTCCTGGCTCCAAAAGATAACAAGAACAACAACGACAATAGCAACAAACCCAGAGTTATCATGTTTAATATAAAATGGATTTTTAGAATAACGAAGTGTGATAGGGTTTTTCTGTGACTTCACAAGGAAGAAGGGACCATTTAATTACAAGCCAAACAACTACTCTCCTTAAAGGAAATCTCCCCAAGTGCTGCTACAAGAGAAAAGAAGTAAATGCAGCCAGTTACAGGAATAATTTTATCTCTGCTTTCTCAGCACTGCTTTCTCAAGAGAACAAGCATGTTATTTTGAGCAACACAACTAGCCAACATAAGTTAATTAAGATTTATCAAGTACTCTATCCAAGAATAATAATAGAATATATATTGTTCAAGTAAAATCAAAATATTTGGAAACTCAATTAAATTTACAATTTATTTATTGGTGTGTGTGTGTGTGTGTGTGTGTGTGTGTGTGTCACACAAATCATGTGAGAGTCAGAGGATGACTTTTGGGAGCCTGTTCTGTTCCAATGTGAGGCCCACAAATTAAACTCAGGTTGGCAGGCTTGGTCCACAAGTGATTACCTCAACTGACCTATCTTGCCAGGCTAAGAAATGGATTCTTCTGTTTTGATTTTACCTTTTTATTTTATGTGTTTTTCCTAGTTAATATTTTGTGCTGAATTTAAATATTTTTCATGCAATATATTTTGTTCATATTTTCCCTTCTTCCAATTCCTCTCAATATTCCCCACTAAGAAACACACACACACACACACACACACACACACACACACACAGACAGAGAGAGAGAGAGAGAGAGAGAGAGATTAAAATCAACTTACTGCTTTGAAACAAAGCTTTAAGAAAATGTTCTAGTCTTCAATTTTATCTTGTTAGTACTGGGAACTGACCTATAGATCTTGGTAAACATGAAAATTGACTGAATAATACTCTGCCCCATCTTCCTTTCAAGACTTTAAAAACCTTCTTTTAAAACTGAATTATACGCATTAAATCTGATTTTTAATTTTTTCCATTGTAGAGGCTAATTTTCCTCAAGTGAATATGTTTTATAATCATAAATATAGCAGGTATAAGTACAGAAAATATATATACTCATAGAGATCCATTTGCTATTTCAACTACTCATCTAATGTACAAACAAGGAAATTCTATGTGATATTTAAACCAAAGCCAAAGCAAGAATTAACATGGATTACTTTCATAGTAAAATCCCTCAGCAAGTGGGGAGACTTCCTGTCTTACTGAGCATTATAGATATGTATAACTTTTGGATTCCAAACAACATTAAAATATGATGTAGTTGTTTTAATTTATTAGTGTTAATTGAAAAAACTCTTAGAATCATCATTCCACATTCTTAAGTTTATATCTTTCATTTTTTGAGATTATAATGTAATTACATAATTTCCCCATCATTTTCTCCCACTAAACTCTCTCAAAACACTTTTCATCTTTTTTTTTAAATTTCATGGCCTCTTTTACATTAATTATTGTTCATATATATATTCATATAAGTACAACTTCTTCAGTATATGTAACATGCCTTATATTCATATTTTATTCTGATCATTTGGTATTAACTAGCCAGCAGTATGTTCCTCTCTGGGAAGGACTATTTCTCCTGCTCTCAGCAGTTTTTTAGTGGTCTATGACTTTTCCTATGGACATTTCCGGTGTCTATTTTTGTGATTGTTTTTCCAACTCCTATTTAGGTAGTGATGTTAGTGACAGATTGGACAGGAATGATGGTTCTTTAACTATGTACTCAGTAGGATGTTCTCAGAGATACAGTAATGGGCATAGATGTATAAGATGCAATGTCCAAATTTACTTTCATTATATTGTTGCACCATCCAACATGTGCCACATTCTCAAGTGCCCAATTTATTCAAAATGGACAGCACACCAATGTGAAAAAATACTATACATTTTCACAACCACCCAATTTCAAATCCTTGTGGATTTTTTTTTTTTTTTTTTTTTTTTTTGGTTTTTCAAGACAGGGTTTCTCTGTATAGCCCTGGCTGTCCTGGAACTCACTTTGTAGACCAGGCTGGCTTCAAACTCAGAAATCCGCCTGCCTCTGCCTCCCTTTTAATGCTACAAGCGAGGGCATAAAAAAATAACAATAATGTGATTTGGTAAAAGATATATCCTATAGATTGAGAAAACTACAAAGTATAATTTATATAGATGAATAATTTAGATAAATGCTAAGTACCACAATGCTCACCAAAAAGTACAGATTCAACTAAGTTTGCTTTGATTCTTTCTCAATAGTAGTTTATATTCTAAAACAGATGTGTTATTTCAGCTTGTCTATTTCCAAAGGGGTCATTAAAGACTCGAAGGGAGTGAAAAGTCCCTCTGTAATACCAATGAGGAAAATTGCCCATGTGTTTCACATTCTTCTGAGGAGTGTGCCAACCATGACATCACTGTGACCAAGCATTCATGTCCTCTAGGACTGACTCTCAGAAGTTCAGTAGACAATCTAATCCCCCGAGCCCATAGACATTATTGTTTTGACATAAAACTCCCTGATTTCCTGCTATCTTATAAGACTAGGTCTGAAGAGTTTATGTTTATGTCCACACAGGTTTCTGCGATGATACAAAACCAAGGAACAGGTCTAAGTTTCACTGTTTATGGAAATTGATATTCTTCTCAAACAGATGCATATTATTAGAAAGTAGAATATAGCATGTGTAATTCAGAATAGCCCTCTAGAAATATTTTGTACTTTCTATCAATGTCAGTTTTCTTAATGTCAAACATAAGTACCTCTAGATTTGTTCTCACTGGATTTCCTGGCCTGGAAGTCTACTACATCTTATTTGCCATTCCTTTCTCAACGATTTATGCAATAGTGTTTCTGGGAAACTGCATGATACTTCATGTGATCAGAACAGAGTCAAGCCTGCACCAGCCGATGTTCTATTTCCTGGCCATGTTAGCCCTCACGGACCTGTGCATGGGGCTCTCTACTGTGCACACGGTGCTGGGAATTCTTTGGGGCTTCCTTCAAGAGATCAGCCTTGATGCCTGCATTGCACAGTCTTACTTCATTCACGGTTTGTCCTTCATGGAGTCCTCTGTCCTCCTCGCCATGTCCTTTGACCGCTACATTGCCATTTGCAACCCTCTACGCTATTCTTCCATCCTAACCAATGACAGAATCCTGAAAATCGGAGTGACCATCATATGTAGGAGTTCTATGCTTATTCCTCCAGTTATTATCCGCCTGAAGTTCTTAAATTACTGCCGGCCTCATTTCCTCTCCCACTCTTTCTGCCTGCACCAAGACTTGATTCGAATGGCTTGTTCAGATATCCGCTTTAACAGTTTCTATGCTCTGTCTCTGGTGATTTGCACCCTGTTGCTGGATGCAGTGCTCATTCTTGCCTCCTATGTGATGATCCTGCACACAGTTCTGTCCATTGCATCCAGGGAGGAGAGAATCAAGTCTTTGCAAACATGTGTATCTCACATCTCTGCTGTTTTGGTTTTCTACATCCCCATTATTGGTCTGACCATAGTTCACCGCTTTGGGAAGCATCTCTCTCCACTGGTTCAGGTCCTCATGGGCAACATTTACATCCTTTTTCCACCCTTAATGAACCCCATTATATACAGTATCAAGACTCAGCAGATCCGAGTGAGAATCCAGAGACTGTTTACCTTGAATAGAACCTAAGCCCTCAGGTCCATAATGATTGTATTTAAAATAAAGAAGTGTACTCTCAGAAGAAGACTGGGAGGAATTGAAACTTAACTATTTAACTCATCTTTTATTGACAATTTATATTTTACAAATACACTTTTCTACTTTTTTACCACAGCCATCATGAATTGACATTGACTCACATAAAATTTATATATGTATATATATATATAAATTATGAGCATATAATGTGCTGACAAATATGAGTGGATGAGTTTCAATTGCTGGAAAAATCTTTTCCATATTATGGTTAGTACATATAGGATGCATTTATTTCTTCCTATTAAGAGAAAAGTAATTTTTATGGATATATACCTTTATGAAATTACTGAATTATATTTTTTTATTTTTCTTACTTCAGTAATCATATTAAGTTTGTACACATTATCTCTGATTCATGGCTTATCCAAATGGCATTATAATATGTGAGTATGGTGAAGAGGTTTGGCTTTTTATAAAAAAAGATTTATTTTATTTTTAATTTTGTATATGTGTATGATAGGATAGGCTCATTATAAATAAAGTTTCCTCCTGATACCAGAGTTTTAGAATCTGAATTGGATTTATAGGAGGTTCTGAATAGCTAGACATGAATCCTTCTTAATAATTTAAAACATAATAAAATAAACTCAATAGATGTCTTGCTGTTGGCACATCTTCAGTGAAATATCTACCTTATTCTATCGCATGAATAGTAATGAAGTTGGAAACAGAAGCCTCTGCTTTAATCGTACTAAATGATAGAGTAGCAAAGAGTAAGCATTTGTGATACCAACTTTACCAATATGTAATAGTGACTATAAATAGAGAGTTTGGTGACTTGAAATTTTTTTGTTTTAACTCATATCTTTGTCTTATTTCATTTAAATTTTCAGTATACTTAGATAAATACCTTTATTATATTTATCTATTAAATAAATACCTTTATTATAATTCATTAGGAATATTTATATGTTCTTAACAACATCTCCCTCAAAGTTCTGTTATAGACAATATTTGAATGTTTATATGCCTCTAGTATACTATCTCTACTGTGGTTTTCATGTAGATGCTATTTTGCTTTGTATAATTGGATTTCTAAGTGCTGGAGGTGTCATAAAATGTCTGATGTTATAAAATATTTTATGAGTTTTGCATATATTATCTGTTTCATTATCAGGTAAACTATGATTCTTTCCTCCTTTCCATTGCCCTTGGTTAATAGAATTTTTAAGTGGACAGGTGACCAATGTAGAATGTAAAGAGCAAAGAGAACAGAGAGATGGCTCCAGAGTCGGAGGCAGTTGCTGCAATTGCAGATGGCCTAGGTTTGTTTCCCAGCACTGACATAACGCCTCACATCTTTTCACCCCAGGTCCAGCTTATCCAATGGTATACCCTGGCCTCCATGGGCACCATCCATGTACAAGGCACATTTTTAGAGATGTAAGAAAACATTCTCATACAAACAATTTAATTCATATTAATTAAATAAAAGATATGGTTAATAAAAAAGTAAAACCCACAAAAGTCTATTTTTATTACTTTTATTAGGATATTATTAACATATATGTATTCAGCTTAATTGCTAATTGGTAGTATGATTATCAAAGCACAATCAACAACTGTGATTCATCCTTGTTAGATGGAATTCATGCTGTGGTGAACTTTGAAAGACACTTTGAGTGCTGTATTAACTTCTAAAGTGAAAATTTAGCATATTCTACCAATGTCTAAGCCTCTTAGTTGGTGATTTTGGTTCATTAACTCTAATAATCTCAAACGCCTGACAACCAGCTACCTCATTTCTATCCTGTGGGTTTGACATTGTGAAGCACCATATAAGTGTAAATTAGTTTACTAGCTAACCTTACTTGCAAGAAACTTTCCGCTCAACAATGCCAAAGAAGTTACTTTTTAAATATTGTGTGTGTTTTTATATTTTAAAACTCCATTTCCTTTTATGTACTCATTGTTATTTTACTTATTATGATTTTCAATAAAAATATGTTAAGAATTTGAATGACAAAAGAGCAAAATTTTCTCTGTAGTTGGTAGAATACATTATGTAGTGTGTACTCATATCTTTAACACTGTATCTCTGAGGAAATATGGAAGTAAACCACTTGCTTCAGTTCTGCACACGACCCAGCCCCAAGTACTCGGTGAGATTGATCTAGTAAGCTTTTCTCTGGGCTCTTTGCATTCTGCTTCTTTTTTTCCCCATTTTAATATGTTAGTTTTTTTTTAATCTTATTTTTGTTTTATTATTTTGCTTTAGAAACCTGACTGATTTCTAATGAGAGACAGAGAGGGGGTAGATTTGGATGGGAAAGAAGGTGCAAAATAACGGGGAGGAGGTGAGGGAGTGGCAAGAGTCATCAAGAGATAATATGTGTGAAGAAAGAGATAGTATGTGAGGAAAAACAACTATTTTCAATAAAACAAAAACAACAATCAAAACTTAGAAAATGAGATATCAGTGCATTTGTATGGAATTGAATCTTTATATATATTAGAAAAACACAGAGTAGTGGCTAAAGTTGGGACTGGAGACCCAGGATCATCTGTGCTCTGAGCACCAACACCAATCCTGACCTATGATGGGATTAGTTATACCCAATGAACTCATTGGAAGCTGAAAATAAAACTTGTTTGAATGCCAGCAAGATTTTGCTGAAAGGACCCTGATATAGCAGTCTCCTGTGAGGCTATGCCAGTGCCTGGAAAATACAGAAGTGGATGCTCACAGTCATCTATAGGATAGAACACAGGGCCCCCAATGGAGGAGCTAAAAAAAGTACCCAAGGAGCTGAAGGGGTCTGCAACCCTATAGGTGGAACAACAATGTGAATTAACCAGTACCCCCAGAGCTCGTGTCTCTAGCTGCATATGTAGTAGAAGATGGCCTAGTCAGCCATCATTGGGAAGAGAGGCCCCTTGGTCTTGCAAACTTTATATGCCCCCAGTACAGGGGAACACCAGGGCAAGAAGTGGGAGTGCGTGGGTAGGGGAGCAGGGCGGGGGGGGGGGAGGAGGGAGGGTATAGGGAACTTTTGGGATACCATTTGAAATGTAAATAAAGAAAATATCTAATAAAAAAAGAAAATGTCTTTAGTTTATCTAACTTATATAACCAGAGAAGCTAGCTCTCCTGTGTGCTCAGAACTTTTCATTAGTGTATTATTCTACAAAATCAACTTGCTTGAAGTCCATTTTATAACAAAATGTTCAATGTTTCATTTGCCTTAACTAGTGCACAGAAAGTAAACTGCCTCATTCAACAACTAACAATTGAGAAATGTGACCTTACAAAACTAAAAAATTTTAGATACAGCAAAAGGATACCTTCATTCAAGTGAAAAGCCAGCTTACAGGAGGAAAAAATGTTTGCCAGCTATAAAGTTTTGCTAGCCTCCTGAATGCAAACACAGTGGAATATTTTTAAGAGTTCCAGGGCTAAGCTCTCATGGCATGGGACTCAGGTGGGCCAGTCATTGGCTGAACATTTCCTCACTTTCTGTTCCTTCTTTATCCCGGCATGTCATAGGCAGAAATAGTTGTGGGTAGAAAGTTCAGTATCTGGATTGGTATTCCTATCCCTATCAATGAATGAATGGCCATTGGTGAGTATGAATATTTGGTTGTTTAGCAGTAATACAAATATTGGTTAGGATTTTACTATCTTAGGAATCCTGATTCAACAAAACATTCACTTGTTCTCTAATTTATACATATTTCCCATTTTACATGGATGACTGAGATTTCTTAAATATAGCAGAAAATATACTTTCTCTTAAACAGTGTCAGTCCAGACTCTTAACCAATGTGTTTGATTCCTATATCTTAATAGAGTTAAATTACAATTCTGTCAATAGGTTTAAGTCAAATCCCTGATATAGACAGAGGACTTGAAACTGTTAATAAAAAAATTCCCATGGTCCCAAGAGTGAACACACACAAGGGAAGAAACATGGAAGGAAAGGGACAGATAGGGAGAAAAGGAAAGACAACAAAAAAGGAGGGGCAATGAGTGACTTAAATTACAATTGATCCCTGAGGAGACACTTCTAAAATAAATGCTCATACCAGCCAGGCTTTTGTGCAGTGCCTGATAAAAAATGTGTTACGACCAAATTCTTCACAAAGCTAAATATCTGAAGCTCATGACAATATCATTAAAGAATGAACAGCGTCTCATTTTCAGGTTAGTGGGGGAATGTAATGTACTTATTCTTTGAGGTTTTACAGGTACCAGGACAAGGGAAAATAGGAAACAGGGATCTCACTTTTCAGTAAGAGAAAAAGACTTCTCAGCCAAGAATCCATGGGTGATGGTTGTGGGTCCTAAAGACTCTCCTACACCCCTCCAGTCTTGCTTCTTGACAGGTTGTCTATATGATGTCTATATTCAAAGAAGACATCAAGCTGGGACAAGGGAGTTTTTGCCATGGTATGAAGGAAGTTACTGGGAATAATTAAGAATGTATATTTCATTAGATACATTATAAAATTCTCAAATAATAATAATAATAATAATAACAACAACAAAAATATCAAAATCAACACAAAGGCATCTGCAAAGAAGAATTTGAGAACAAACCAGGGACCATTGAGAATGTGTATTTCTTTGTCCCTTTGAGTTCCTGCCTGAACTTTTAATTTTCCAACCTTTAGATTTCTAACCCTGTCATTTTCTTCTCTAAAATGATCTGTGTCCATCTTTCTGACACGTTAAAAAATTGTTTTCCCCTATTTTCCTAGTGCAAGGATCAATGTAGTCTTCAGATATGTCATGATTTCTGACCTACCTTTCCTTACTAGCTAGGCACAACTTCTGTTTCTTAATTGAAATCCAGTGTGATATATTTGCTTAAATTCAAGCCTTCCTGTACTATTTCATTCTTTTTTTGTACTGGCTTCATAAGAAAATAGGATCACTTGAAAACTCTCAGAATGAATAATACAAACGTGTGTCCACTGTAATTTTTGTAATAAATTATTCAATTCTTTTAGCAAGTCTTATTTTTACATTTAGTATTAAAAGCAACATGAAGACAGAAATCATTAACATCCTCTGTAAATGACAACCACAGATCTTAAGTGGCTTCTCAGTTTCAATACCATTAAAAAGAAACAGCTGTGAGATGGCATCCAAATATTGAAGCGTAAAGTCCAGAGATCTTGGAGACACGTTCTCACAATGAAAGTGGATCATGTGAGTAATATCTGAAAGTGCGCTAAGATACAGTAGAATGAGTATTCCACACCAAACAAGAGAATATGGCCACATTTCTCTGAGTGATGATAAAATACAACTGCCTGTATGTATCCAATGGTACCTTAGAATTCTGAGTCTCAAAGACTTCTTACTATAATTAAATACCATCTAATGCCATAGCTTTTAAAATGAAACCAACATGCATTATGAAGTTTTCAAACAATAAGTATATTCATGTGAGCAAGGCTCTATTTGTGCTTCTCTAAGTAGTTATGTCATAGCCATATATCTTCATATGCCTTCAAGCGATTATCTTCTTTTATAACTGCATATACATTATGAAATATGTATATATAATAACATTTGTTCTTAAAATATATGATAACATTATAATTTGGGGGGGAAAGAGTTTATGAGAAGCTAGAGTATACTAGAGCAGTGTTCTGCTCAAAAAAAGATTGTTAAATGTAAAAGTGATGACACACATAAAAGTCAGTTTTTTGTCATCTTGTAGCCTCCTCTCATCTCTAGAATTTCATCAACTGAATAATTCTTAAAGATACAGTGCATTTATCAATGTCTACACTTAACTGTCTATTATTTATTTGTTCATATGATCATATTATTTTGCAACTAGCTGTCCATACTTGATTCTCAAACAATGCTTAGATGCTTTCTGAGTTTCTAGGTTTATTTATTCTTGGAAATCATTAGGTCAATTCTCAACACTGTAAGTAAAGATGAATGATACCATGAAAAAACTTTGTAGGCACCAATACTGTCAGAATGCCTTGTTTTATTTGGAGTATTAGATTTACAAAGACTTCATCTACATCAATAGTTCTCAACCTTCCTAATGCTATGACACATTAATACAGTTTTTCTTGTGGTGAACTCACAACCAGAAAATTATTTTTGTTGCTACTTCATAACTGTAATTTTGCTACTGTTATTAATCATAATATAAATATCTGCTATGCAGAATATCTGATATGGGACTCCTGTGAGAATGTCATGCAACTCCATAGAGGTCATAACCCACAGTTTGAGAATATCTGATCTAGATCTATTCTTCATACATAGCTTATCTCTAATGTACATTCCAGCACTCTTATAATAATATTTAAATAATTCATGGAGCTGTTCTTTACATGTCCTGTTTTTCCATATCTAGAAAGTCCCAGGAATGATTAAATTACCATTGTTGTTGAAAACCAATACTTTTGAACATCCACACAGCAGGTAGCATCTTCAAGAGACAAACCCTAAGGAACTGTTTCCTATCATTTTATCTGAGGGAAATTTTTTATCTGCAATGCCTGTAATTTGGCTCAACACCTCAACCTACCCATTCCTGCTGACAGGCTTCCCAGGTCTGGAGAAAGCCCATCACCTGATCTCCCTCCCATTATTGATGGCCTATTTCTCCATATTGCTTGGCAACAGCATCCTCCTTTTCCTCATTAAGGATGACCATAACCTCCATGAGCCCATGTATTATTTCTTAGGTATGCTGGCAGCTACGGATCTTGGAGTAACATTGACCACCATGCCCACAGTGCTGAGTGTACTATGGTTAAATCACAGGGAAATTGGCCATGGAGCCTGCTTCTCTCAAGCCTACTTTATCCACACTCTCTCTATTGTGGAGTCAGGGGTCTTGCTTGCCATGGCCTATGACCGTTTCATTGCCATTCGCAACCCACTAAGGTATACCACCATCCTTACTGATACTAGGGTAATAAAGATTGGCATAGGTGTAGTGATGAGGGCTGGTCTGTCAATCATGCCAATAATCATTCGCCTGCATTGGTTTCCCTATTGTCGCTCCCATGTACTCTCCCATGCTTTCTGTCTACACCAAGATATCATCAAGCTAGCCTGTGCTGACATCACATTCAATCGTCTCTATCCAGTTGTGGTTGTATTTTGCATGGGACTTTTGGATTTTTTGATTATTTGTTTCTCCTACATTTTGATTCTCAAGACTGTCATGGGCATTGCTTCTACAGATGAGAGGGCCAAGGCTCTCAACACATGTGTCTCCCACATCTGTTGCATTCTGGTTTTCTATGTCACTGTGGTTGGTTTGACATTTATTCACAGGTTTGGAAGGAATATTCCTCATATTGTTCATATTACAATGAGCTACATCTGCTTCCTTTTTCCACCGTTTATGAACCCTGTCATCTTCAGCATTAAGACCAAACAGATTCAGAGTGGTTTGCTTCGCTTGTTCTCACTGCCTTATTCTAGAACTCGACTCTGATTACTCTCTGAGAACTATTTGATCAAGTTGACAACATTTTAGGCAGGGGAAACCAAGAAAATATTTCAATAGAAATAAATGTCTTTGATACTTGATTGCTCTTTATTACTAATTTATTTTGGCATAATATGTTAATAACATGAAGCACCATGTAAAGACCTGACTTTGGTGTTAACTGATCCACTAAGGTTAGTTACTTGGTTTGGTGAGCTAATGGCCCCTGACTTGTACATTCATATGTAGTCTTTGAGATTAGAGTATCCAAGTGTTTGAATCAAAACCATAATTTTCTATGCTGGCTGTCACGTATCTAGGGCTAAGTCTTTCAATATTTTTGCTCAAATGGAAAAGGTTGCTCTTTCTAGAAACTTGTATAGAGTCAAATGAGCTGGACACAGCCCTCAGATCACAGTGATTATTCTAGGAAAAGTATGTCCATGAAAATTCTGCCAATGTACAATTTTGGCAATTGTTTATCAAATAATAAAGACAACAATAGAAATTTAAGCCAGAAATATAATTCTAGTGCAGACAACCACTATCTTGGTAAGTTTGATTCCAGACACTGCTGAAAAGAAGCAGGCATTTTCATTTAGTAAAATGACATAGAGTCCTATTTGGAGACCAGCATAGGTAAAACTATCTGGGAAATTTTGGTACACAGATTTCCAGACATTGGCATGGCTGCTCATTTTCTTGCATGGGGAGAAAGAGAAAGGATGGAATCAGTGGTTGTAAATAAAAGATAAATGATTTTTTCATTCCCAATTCCTTTTGTAGTTGACTTTGATCATCTTTTGGCACGCGTAAAGTGTGCTTACGAATTCACGGCCCTTTAAAGAACAAATGCTTGCTCAGTGATGTTCATAGTTACCCTATTGACAACAGCAATGTATCAAAAAATAAAAACCTAAACAGTCTTCAGCAGATGAACTCAGAAGGAAGATTTGATAACACACATAATGTTGAAACTACTCAACCGTAAATAAAAGTAAAATAATAGAATTTGAAGGTAAATGAGTAGACCTTGAAAGTATTTTAGTGAGTGAGGAAACCTATTCCCAGAAATTCAAACAGGATCAATTCTCTCAGATATAGTATAGTAGATTAGTATAGTTACTACCCATCATCAAAGAAGCTCTTCTCCCCATATTAAGTAGAGACTGTCATAGAAAACCTCTACTGGACACTTTGGAGAGATTAACCATTCATCAGAAGCTCAGCCTAGGTGGATATATCTACATCACTTCTTGTACATTTATGGCCAGGGAACATCCCAGAAAATAAAGTAGAAATATTTTAAGAGCCTAAATACAAGAAATTTTGCTATGATAATCTCTCTTAGAAATGGTTGTATAAACAAGGTATAATCAATAGCTATATATAGACATATTAATTTACAAGAGGGAACATTTTCAGGATTTTACCTCAGATGAATAACTACAGGACCTTAATGACCTTTGTTGGAAGGAAAATTAGCTTCTCTTAGGGAGAAATTCCCTTGCTGTTGTCCAATTCAGAGTGGTCTGTCTTGAAATCATATAGATACAAACAAAAAAATGGACTAAGAAATAAGAGAGCATAATATATATTTGTGTATATATTTGTGTGCATGAGTATGTGTGTGTGTGCACACACACAACACATATACTAAAGAGACAATCAGCTAGATAGTGAGGAGTATAAGAGGGTTTGAGGGAAGATAACTGGGAGGTTCTGGAGGAAAGAAATGAGGCAGTGGTAGAATTCATTTCGATTAAAATCATAAAAATGAACCTGCATTTGAATAACAATTCAGATAATTTTTAAAACTTACTAAACATATACTTATTAGCAATAGACACTACTAGGATCATAGAGATAATATTAAGTAATTACTCATTCCAGTCTCATATCCCTGCATTCTATCTCTGTACTCTGTCATCCTGGCTGTGTAGCAAAATTCTGATAATTTTATAGATCTTCGGGAATTCATGAGTAACTTAGAAAAAAAACAAAGCTAACTGTGCTGACTTTTTTATGGCAATATTTTATAAGTTAGAGTTCTATGAAAGGAGAGATACCTGAATAAGATCATGTTTGAGTGGTGCCATCTTGGCTATGTGGTCCTGAGTTCTAAGAAAAGGAAGGATGAGCAAACCATGAGGAGCAAGCCAGTAAGCAGGACCTATCTGTGCATCAGCTCCTTTCTCCAGTAAGCAGGACCTATCTGTGCATCAGCTCCTTTCTCCAGTAAGCAGGACCTATCTGTACATCAGCTCCTTTCTCCAGTAAGCAGGACCTATCTGTGCATCAGCTCCTTTCTCCAGTAAGCAGGACCTATCTGTGCATCAGCTCCTTTCTCCAGGTTCCTCCCTTTTTAAAGCTCCTGTCCTGACTTCCTTTGATAAAGAACAGTGATAAGGAACTAGACCTCTAACCTCTTTCTCCCATGTTTCTTTAATCATGGTGTTTCACCACAGCAATAGGAACCCTAATTAAAACACCAACCAGTAAGCCAAACAAATGATAAAACATATATCATACCTAAGAAGTCTGTTAATGGACTACTTCCTGTTATTTGTTTTTTTATGTAACTCCGGTATATGTTTGGATGTAATGTAAATTTTTAAAAATATATTGCAACTTATTCTTTACACAGGATAAGTTTATACAACTCTTTCTACCATATTACAGGATTTGATACATAGATTATTTTTTAATAAAGTATAATTTTGACATTGTTGATAGTTGAAATTTGAAGAGACCTGGATATCTTTGTGTGCATTCTTAGTTATTGTGACTTTGACTCTTTTATCTTATAATGTTTCCTAAGGCAGGGAAAACTTAAATTGTATTGTTATCTAATAATGTCAAAACTATCCTGGCTAAGATGTAGCTCAGACAGACAAGTGCTTCCCTAGCATGTACAAGCCCTTACTTCAATCCTCATATTTCATGAAACTTGATATGGTGTTGTACACATGCAGTCCCATCAACTGAGGTGTGGAAGTGGGAAGATCAGGAGTTCAAGAGCATTCTCATCTACATAGCAAGATTGAGGCAAGCCTAGAGTCCATGAGATGCTGTCTCATCAATCCTCTTTCCTGAGAGCAAACCATCAGAATACTAGAACATACCATGTGAGCACCAAAATGAGAGAAACAGTTTCTAGTCTTACCTTACTAAGTACCAATGAGCCATGACATTGACCAGTATGGCACTCTAACTGTAAAGATGCAGTAGTGGCATTAATGCCTTGGTGGTAGGTAAAGCTCTATATTTTAACTTGAGACCCAACCAACAGGAGGTAAGTTATTTCTGGTTCTAGAAATTTAGCTAACTAACCAGGATTTTTTTTTTTGAAGAAAACTTATAACCTTTCTATGACAGCATGACCTATAACTACACACACACACACAGGTACACACAAAACTAGATAAGTATAGTTCTCACCCCTTATCAAGGAAATTTTTCTTTGCATCAACAGATGGAGACCATTACAAAAAAACACAACAGATCAAAATTAAAAGTTGTGGAGCTCAATTTTAATTGATAGATATATCCTCAACTTGGCTTTTGCAGCTATGTCTCTGGTATCATAGGGGAAAAGCAAGAGAAATAGGACATTTGTTATGAGATTGAGTTTCATAGAAGTGTCAAAAACTGCACCCATGATGTGTCACCAATATGGCTACCTAAATATGTTCTGAACAAGGGTGATACAAAGAGACAAGTTAATGTTGAGTGATAGGGACCTCATGAGTCCACAAACCTACAAACAACTATGGAATGCTGAAAGCTGAGGAAATAGTCTTCCAATTCCAGTCATTTCCAAAAACATACCAGTGATTGATCAGGTATATCAATATGATCAATATGATATATATGATCCATGAATTTGAAAGAGAAAAGGGTTATATGGGAGGTTAGGAGAGAAGAAAAGAAGGAGGTAAAGGATGAAATTATATTATAAATTCAAACATGAATTGTTTTAAAATTTTTTTTAAATCTTTCTTAAAAGCTATGTATTTTTCTTTAATAAAATGAATTCAGGGAATCTATCCAACATCAAAGAAAACATTTCTTTACTCTTATACATGAACTGATATCAATGTACACTCTTAATATTAGGGATATTGAGATAATAGTACTTTTTAAATTTATTTATTTATTTATTTATACTCCAGATTTTATTCCTCTCCCAATCTACCCTCCGACTTCTGCCGGGAATCCAAACTCCGACCAGCAGAGAGAGGAATAACGACATGGACACCAAGGTAGTTTCAGACCAGCTTCCAGCTTCCACAGCTTCCACAGCTTCCGCTTTATTCTGGGACTGCCCACAATTTATCCCCTCCAGTTCATTCATGTCACCTCATACCCCCAATCATAAACATGCACATCTAAGGCACAGCTTTAGCGTGCAGGCAAGCCTCTAATGGATAGGCTGATAGAATGGTATCATGAGGCATTTTGCCATATATCAGGCAAGTTACATACGCTGCTTCTATTGTGCATGACTGAGACTGGGACAATGAAGCGAAGGCATAGAGCCAGGGTGCTATCTTGGCCCATGCAGCTGTGCCCGCTTCCCACATCTCCCCTTTTTCTTTTAAATAAAGCTCCGGTACCGCATCTGTCATAGGTTGTCCTGATTGGAACACCCTCCTTACCTGTCATCAAAGCATGCGCAGCTGCATGGCACATACTTCTATCTTAGGTTGGTAGGGCTTCCACCAGAATCTTAGCCGTCTCTGATTAACGGTCCAGCATACTGAGCCAAATCTGAAGTGAACCTCCAGTCTCTATAGCTGCCATCACTTGTATCAGCACACGTTGGTCTGCCTTAGCTTGCCTTCAAATGTGCACCATCCACCAAATTATTCCTCCACACACACCAATCAAAAGGAATGCCCAGAATGCCATCCCACCCCAGTTCTTAAGTATGTTGGAGGTTCCACGAGCCATCTCTAACCACTGCTGCACTGTGGCAACGTCGACTCGGGTATTATTCACAGTGATGATCGATACCCTTAAGTTTTCTTGCTGAAATCATGACTCCACTTCACCAGCAGCATCTTTCCAAGCTTGCGAGACAAATTGGCTGCATATGAGAGATTATGATATTACATAGAAGTTATAAATACATTAACGGCACCGGCAATCAGCTGCAGCCTTGTGATCTTAGGAAAAATCCTGGGATTTCTTAAAACCAACTGAATCCAGGGACTAGAGGGGTAATGATTATCAAATTCACCTGTCATACTCATACACACCACAGCCCATTCATCATTAGTAGCAGCTAACACTAATTATGGCTTCTGGTTGTTTACCAAAAGCTCCTACACGTATTTCAGAGACCTTGCTATCAACTGTGCTATAGTTTCTGGATACCAGGGTAGAACTTTAGCAGGGGAATGATGCAAATAGACCCAGCCCAAAGGCCCACTTTGCCAAACTACTCCTGTAGGAGTTAAATCTGTAGCTATAACACAAAATAAAAGTGGTGACTCAAGATCAATTCTATCTACTTGGGCTTTAGCCAAAGCCTCTTCTAACCTCCGCAGACACCTTTGGGCTTTGGGGATCAATTGCCTAGGTGATTGCAAATCTGAATTGCCTTTCAAAATCTCAAATAGAGGCTGTAATTCCTGATTAGATATTTTGCAATATGGGTGAATCCAATTTATATCACCAAAATGTATCCCTTGATATTCTCAAAATATTTTTAAACTATTATTTAAAAGTACTATTATCTCTAGTTCTTTATATATTTTGGATATTAGTCCTTTACTGGATGTGGGATAAGTGAAGGGTTTTGTTGTTGTTGTTTTGTTTTGTTTTGTTTTGTTTCTCGTCTGTAGGTTGCCGATTTGTCTTATTGACTATATCCTTTGCATTACAAATGCTTTCCAGATTCATGAGGTCCCATTTATCAATTCTTTTTTTCTTTTTTCAAAGATTTATTTATTTATTTCATGTACAATGTCACTGTCTTCAGACACACCAGAAGAGGGCATCAAAGCCCCATTACAGATGGTTGTGAGCCACCATGTGTTTTTTGGGAATTAATCTCAGGACCTCTGGAAGAGCAGTCAGTGCTCTTAACTTCTGAGCCATCTCTCCAGTCCCATTTATCAATTCTTGATCTTAGAGCATGAGCCATTGTTTGGAGTTCTGTTTAGGAAATTTCCCCTTGTGCCAATGAGTTCAAGGCTCTTTCTCACTTTCTCTTCTATTAGATTCAATATATCTGCTTTTATGTTGAGGTCCTTGATCCACTTGGACTTGAGCTTTGTGCAAGGTGACAAATATGGGTCAATACCTTAAGTGGCAGTGATTCCTAGCAATGAATCTATCAACATATAAGGTTAGAAAGGAAAAAAACTGACTCCCACTTTTATCTGCAGGCATTTACAAATCTGTGCCTAGCCTAATTATCATCAGAGTGGCTGCCACCAGCAGATAATGGGAGCAGATGCAGAGAACCACAGCCAAACACTAAGCAGAGAGAGACAGCCCAAATTGGAGATGCCCCTTCCCCTTGGATCTCAGAGAATCCCTTAGAAGAGGGTAAAGAAGAATTGTAGGAGCCAGGGGGTTAAAGGACATGAGGTGAACAGAGCCCAGAGAATCAACTAAGTGGGGCCATCGGGGTTCCCAAACACTGAAGCGGCAATCACAGAGCCTGCATGGTCTGTGCTCGATCCTCTGGGTATGTGTTTTGGTTGTTAGCATGGTACTTTTGTGGGACTCTTATCAGTGGAAGTGGGGTGTCTCTGACTCTTTTGCCTATTCTTATTTTTTGTACTGTATTGATATGAGGATTTGTGCCCGGTCATGTTGTATCTTGTTTTGGCATTGACATTTGATATCTTGGTAGCCTGTCTATTTGTGAAGGCAAACAGAGAAGGAGAGGATTTGGGGGAGATGCTGGGGACTGGGAGGAATGGAGGGAGGGGAAACTGATGCTGAGATGTATTGAAAACGAAACAAACAAACAAACAAGAATAACAACAAATGCTGACCAATCAAGCAACACCAAAATAACAACAAAAACCCTGTCAGATGTTTTTGACAAATTCTGAAGATAAAAACAATTGGTATGAAGATAATACTCTATCTGGAGTTCAAATAGTCCACACATGACTTTGGAAAACAGAAACATTATTCATGGAAAATTATAATATGAAATAATGATTATCATTCCCACAGGAGACTGTTTATCAGGCTAGATAGGATGGATAGGTATATATTCCTACTGATGCAAAATATATGGAAACCAGAGCAGCAGGAATAAGAGTGAAGAGTGTAAAAAAGGCAGAACTCAGAGGCAGGGATTTAGAAAGAAGGTTAGGATTAAAATGAAAGTTATTTTTTCTTTAAGGTAAATTCCTGCATGACATTCCCTGTCAAGAAGATATTTAAAGGTAGAAAGAGACACAGAACATCTATTGAGACCTCCAAGTTTTAGAAACAGAATGATTATCCCAGGAAAGTTGTCTGTCATCAATAAAGCATCTCAAGAACTGTCCAAGCATGAACTCCTGTAAGTGAACAGACACAGTTTTCTACATCAAATGCTGAGTGTCTTCAGGTAGCTCATCGTATGTAAAACAATAAAACAAGTCCTGAATCATACACCATACACAAAATGGAACATCAATTCTATTCTGTTCTCCATACCTGTAAATGCAAGCTCTGAAACTGTGACACTGGGAGGGTTGGATGGAAATTTTTGAAAATTACCTGATAATAGTAGAACAATACTTCTCTCAGATACCACATTTTTTTTTTCAAATAAAAGCCCAGCTGAATTTTTGATAAATGATCTTATAGACCTCTTTAAATATTACTGGCTGTTGACATTGCTGTTGGTTACCCCACTGAACACTTGATAGTAAGACCCTTTGATGATAGTACATAGAGAAATGTAACTGGTATTTACCTGGGGGCATTTACTCTTTTGGATAATTGTCACAGGGCTACAAAGTTCTATACATGATATTTTATGGTAACATAATCAAAAGTTTCATGAAGCTATGAATGCTTCAGACTATGATAAGGCTAGCACAGCAAGATATATGCCCACTGTACAATAGTAGCACAAACATTATGGTAATAGTCAACTACTTTCTGTTTGAATTTTAGATGAAAACACAAAACTGGCACTGTTAACTGGGCCAAAAGCTCATGTGTGTGTAAGTCATAAGAGAGAAAATAACATTACATTTTGCTACATTGTTTTAGTTAAATAATTTAAACTATTGCCTATTTTCTTATAAATTAGTATAACTCTAAACACTCATGAAGGAAGCTTCTTTTTACAGCACATGGCAATTATTATAGAACACCATGAGTGATCAAGATACAGAGAATTAAAGAAACCATGGATTTCTCAACATTAAATGCAACATCTATATTCCACTGCTTTGCCTAGACTCAGACATCATCATGAAAGAGAGGGAGGAAAGATTGTAAGGTAGTGGGCATGAGCAGCCAAACTTTATTTGTTGCGAATGTGGCCATAGCATTTGTGAACCCATCGTGGTTGGGACTGCTTGTGTAAGACCTGCACAAGTCAAGTTATTAAGCATTCCAGCATAGATGAGGTAGACACTCAAGCACTATTGCTTCTGTCTAAGTGGGATCAGTTTTCTTCACAGATGTCATCTAAGAGAGGTGATGTTCTACAAGGTTGTCTTACAACAATGAACATACAGATTCCATGGATTTATACAAAGTGCATGGTGTTGGTGGGGTAAAGTGGTCAGGTTAGGGGAAGAGCTGAGTGAGAAGACCTAGGGGTCTGAAATTCTTCAGAACATTTTTTATATGAAAATTTCAAACAGCATAAAATATATTACAAAATGAATTCCAGAGGTAACTTGACTTATTCGTCTTTCCACAGATTTCCACGAGACCACATTTGTTTCCTATTGCAGTTACATGATTTGTCTCAATAGACACAAAAATTGTTCTCAAGAGAGGGCAAACTCTCAAAATATGCCATAATCATGAAGTGTGTAGTGTTAACATGGCAGAGCTGAGGGACCTTGCATTGTTGTGTGTTTCAGGCTGTCCCAATCCTCTTCTCACCTTAATATTACATCTCCAAGGGACTTGTCTACTTCTGAATCTGATGGGTCTCCTGAGCATAGGGCTAACACATTAGCAGCCATTGCCACCAACATGATCATGTATTCTCACCTGCATGAAACAACCTGGTCTCACTTAATATAAGACAATGTTAGAGAGAAGGAGATAAAAAGTCAAATGGAGAAGGAAGATCCATACAGATTCCAGTGGTATTACATTTCTAGAGTTAAGAACTGAGAATTTGATTGATTTTATTTGTTTGTAAGGATAAAAATATTATGGAACGTTTTACTGCTCAACGATGAATTTTGACAATTTTGTTGCAGGAATATATCTAGTTGTGTACATCATTGTAGAAGTAATGTCGACAAAACTCAGTTTATGGAAGAAAGAGAAGTGAGCAGAAATTGAAATACCATGCAATAAATCATATCTGTGGAAAGACAAGAATTTCAGGCACAGGTGGAAAAAATTTTAAGATGCTTCTGAGGCTGAAAAAGATGGTAGAACTTCTGCTCTGTAAGAATTTATTGTATCTTTATTGGAATTGTATAAATTCCTTTTGTAGTTAATTATTGATGAATGAGAATGACACCAGACACAAAGTTGAGATCACTTGCAGAATCACGAAGTTAGCAATCATAGATGAAATGTTGGCATTAAAACAAATCAAGTTTAGAGATTCTTCACTTGTGTCTTCATAGCACATTAAGATAAAATGGGCAGTGTATTAAAGGAAAGCTGCATCTAAGTTCCCCTGTCCTTCATGTGAGTCATTTGCTCTCAAGCGGAGAGTTCTAGCAACAGACTGTGCCCAGGGCTTCAGAAACAAATGTCACTGCTCAGGCTCTATGAGAGAATCAGTAATCAGTTTAGAAAGATGAAAATTCTGTCACCAAAAGGTAGAGGTTAGAGTAGTCCTGACAACTGCCCATGTGCTGAAGACTATACTGCAAGGGGTTCCATTTAAAGTGAGCTTGGAGTGAGAGATGCTATCTATGGGCCAAAGGAATGAGCAGATTCCATTTCCAGCATTGTCTGCAAATCTATGCCTCCTGGTCTCTGCCAAGAATCTTTTGGCAAAGGGAGTAAATTTCCCTTTTTCCAATGCAGACTTTATAAAAGCAAACTTACTGAAAAGAAAAAGTTAAGATTTTAACAACCAGGAAGCATTTTATTTATAAATGTTTCAAAAGTACCCTTGCTAAATTCTAGGTGATCTTACAATTACAACTTTCAACTTAATATCATGTCTTGTAAGCTCCAACCAGGGTTTTATAAGGTTGATTCTTTCCAAATCAGATCAAAAGTAGAACTTTGCTTATTGTCTCTCCCAAGAAAAGTCTTACAAATAGCAGATGTTTGGTAAATATATAAAACTGTTCTGTAATTGAAAGTTTAATGTTCATCTTTTGCCTTAATTTATTATCCCTAAGGCTATAATCTTTAACTTTGCACAGTAATTTTAATTCTGAATTATAGCTTATTGGTAAAAAATTAAGCTATAATTTTCACTCAATAACAGAAACAGTTTTTCTTTTTAATAAGAATATTTTAGAAATATATTGACATCACCCCAGAATAGCAGTTTTTGCTGGTAAGTAAGAAAAAATAGTTTGTCTCTTCAAGTCTTATTTAAACTTTTAGGCAAGAAAGATTTTGCCCAGGAATATATATCTGAATAAAACTGTGTCATGAAGGGTGCAGGTAATGGTCAAAAATTTCCTGCTAGCTTGAGACTAGATCCCAGGATTCATGATAATTTTAAACACCAGAAGACACAGTGAGAGCAGAAATGCTTGGGGCTGATGCGAAAGCCCTGAATGGTGAGTGTTTCAACCCTCCCCTCACCAGGCAGGGAGAGCTGCTGCATTAGAGGAAGGGATCAGCCTACAGACCTGTGACTCCCCAAGAGTCTATTTCCAAATCATGAGCCCACATTTAACAATTTTAAATGTTTTACTGTATATTCTTTCTATTTCTTCATTTTCTATGCTTGTATTCACCTGTCCACAAGCCCTTCTCTTTAAAGTCTTAACTTGGCAAATAGAAATTATAAAAGGACATCGGTATTTGAAAAAAATATTTATGAAATGTTTCAAATAGAACAGTTTTCAGTAAGGTAGTCTCTAGCTGCTGGTAGATGCACAGTAATTATTCCATTGATCTGTGTCTCTGTTGCCACCTTCAGGAAAAACAACTCTGAAGTGACCACCTTGCCTTTGCTTCCTTTATTTGTGCTTGAAGTCCCTTTCCAGCAACCTTGTCTGCTCAAGAGACTGTTTTCTATATTATACACTGAAGAGTCACACAATTTTGAAATGGAAATATGTATGATTTTCCCACTGACAGTATAAAAAGTGTTTTTAAAAATGATAAAAGAATTTATGGCCGTAATTTATATTCTTTGGTTTTTTTCAGATCCTATTAGAGTGAGTAAGTATTTAGTTACACTCAGATTAAAATTATAATTTTAAAATGGTAGAATATTCTTACATCTGTTAAAAAATGTGTAAAGTGAGTATTTCCTTATCATTCCTAAATCTGATTTCTTTTATTGAAAAGAAAATAACTAGCAACAATGATACTCACTATCTTATTACATTTCTAGTGCTATACACAGAAAATGACTAGAATTGAAAAAAGCATTGAAACTCAGAAAAAATAATGCAGAAACACATTTCCTTTTCAGATTGAAATGCTAAACATTAAAGCATAAACCTATTTATTTTAGTATTTTCAGAATTTTGGTTGAGACAGCCCTTCTTGGAAAGTGTTTTCAAGTGAACCTGGACCATGGAAGAACTTATAATGCTATTTTCTGTTTATAGAATATTACCCTTGGTATTTTCTACCAAACATACAGCAAGTTGGATTTTAAGATGGTAGGCAATATTACTCATCAACAGATTTCATCTTTCTTCCTGGTTGGTATTCCTGGCTTGGAGAATGTTCACTGCTGGATTGGTATCTCTGTTTGCCTCCTGTTTGTCTTGACCCTGCTGGGGAACAGCATAGTCATTGCTACTATCAAGCTGGAACCAAGTCTCCACCAGCCTATGTATTTCTTCCTTTGCATGCTGGCAATGAATGACATGTGTCTTTCCTCTTCTGCAGCTCTGAAGATGCTTGGCATCTTCTGGTTTGATGCACACTGGATCAACTTTGATGCCTGTCTGACTCAAATGTATTTTATCCATACACTGTGCATCATGGAGTCAGCCATCCTAGTAGCCATGGCATTTGATCGCTTTGTGGCCATTTGCATCCCTCTTCATTACGCATCAATCCTGACAACATCTATGGTGACTAAACTAGGTCTAGTTGGCCTGATGAGATGTGTGCTAATGGTTTTGCCATGCCCTCTTCTGATTAAGAGGCTGCCTTACTATACAAAATATGTCATCCCTCATGCCTACTGTGAGCACATGGCTGTGGTGAAGTTGGCAAGTGCCAACACTCTCATTAACAGAGCATATGGAATTTCAGTGGCCCTTTCAGTGATAACAGTGGACCTAGGACTCATAGCAACATCTTATGTAAAAATCCTCCAGTCGGTGTTTCGGCTCTCTTCCCAGAATGCCCGTTCTAAAGCCCTGGGCACATGTGCTGCGCATGTCTGCACTATCCTTGTTTCCTATATACCTGCACTGTTTAGCTTCCTATCTCATCGTATTGGCAAGAAGGTACCTCCAAGTGTTCACATCATTTTTGCAAGCATGTACCTTTTAGTCCCTTCTGCAGTTAATCCAGTGGTGTATGGTGTCAAGACCAAACAGATTCGTGATCGAGTGATAGATCTTTTCTTTACGCACAAGAAATTTTCTGAAAAGTAAAAAGTACCCAAACCCTTATTTTAGTAAATTATGCTTTGTGCAGTCAGGATACATTAACAATAATTAACTCTGTTTTCAAATTTTAATTTTATTTAGCTAATATTTCTTTCTTTTCTTTTCTTTTTATTGTATATTTTCTTTATTTACATTTCAAATGATATACCGTTTCCCAGTTTCCTCTCTGGAAACACAGTATCCTATACCCCCTTCTCCATGCTCATATGAGGGTGCTCCCTCACCCTACCACCCAACCACTCCCACCTCCCTGCCCAGGCATTCTCCTACACTGGGGCATTGAGCTTTTACAGGACCAAGGGTATCTCCTCCCATTAATGCCCAACAAGGCCATCCTCTGCTAAATATGTGGCTATAGCCATGGGTCGCTCCATGTGTACTCTTTGGTTGGTGGTACAGTCCCTAGGAGCTCTGGGAGGTCAAAAACATAGTTCAAGATTTAATATGCTGCTATATTCTCAACTTTATATTATACAAAATATTTATAAAATTGTATAATTTGATTACCTCACTTCCTTCTCCTATTCCACCTATATTCACCCCTCTTCCCCATCTACCCAACTTTTCATCCTTATGTACATGTATATATATATATATATATATATACATATATATATATATATATATATGCATATGTGTATTTGTATGTAAACATTAAGTGCATTTGGTGCTGCCCATATGCTCTTGGATGTGTGCACATCTATTTGAGTGTGGTCAGTGCACTAGGAGCTGTACACTAGACAAATTCTCAAAGAACCAATAAAAAGAAGAAAATTTGGAAAAAATATATAATTTATTTGACAGATTTAATAAGTTTCACAATTTTGGCATAAATTGATTTAGAACTATCTACTTTCCATACTTTCTTTATTTCTGAACTTTTCTATAGTAATATTCAGGTCTCTATGAAAAATTTCATGCCAATATATACGGAGCATTGAAGTCATTACTCCTATCCTCAACACCATAAATTCAGTTTGAAAAATTTCTAAATCCAATGATGTTCTTTACTTTACCTGATTAAAAAATGTTTTAAATTGCTACCTCGAAACACAGGGATAAGTAATACAAAAGAATCATAGTCAAGTTTAAATGACAGGAGACAAGCAGCAGGCCCGAACCTGAATGCTTTCTGCATATATGATATAAACAGCTTTCTGATATAAGAAACTTTAATTAAAAAAAAAAAGAATATCATTCCACATTCTTATGTTTTTTAAAGTATTTTTATTGGATATTTTATTTGTTTACATTTCAAATGTTTTCCCCTTTCCCAGTTTCCCCTCTGCAAACCTCCTATCCCATCCATTTTTACCCTGCTTCTATAAGTGTCCTCCCCCACAAATCCACTCCTGACACACCACCTAGCATTTCTCTACACTGAGACATCAAGCCTTCACCACTGGATATGGCATAGCCTCTCAGGAGACAACTGTATCAGGCTCTTGTCAGCAAGTACTTCTTGGCATCCACAATAGTGTCTGGGTTTGGTGTCTGCATGTGGGATGGATCCTCAGATGTGGCAATCTCTGGATGGCCTTTCCTTCAGTCTTTGTTCCATTCTTTTGTCCCTGTATTTACTTTAGAAAGGAGCAATTCTGGGTTAAATTTTTGGAGATGGGTGGATGGAGCCATCTCTCAAACAGGGGGCCCAGACTAACCTTTGGATTTTGTCTCTACATGTTCTCCCTCCCCTTTGTCGCTATTTCAACCAATATCATCCTAATGGGAGGCCCTTGCTTTCCCAGCATCTTGGACTTCTGGTTGCTACCCCCAGATCTCCATCCCCTATTGCTACACACCTTTGTTCAATTCCCTATCTGTACTACTCCTCCCATACCTGATTTTGACCCTTTTTCCCCTCCCTCTCCTCTTTTCCTCCCATGTCACTTCCACCCTCTACTTCCCTTAATTATATTGTTCCCCATTCTAAGTAGGACTGAAGCATCCAATCTTTGGTCTTTCTTCTTCTTGAGCTTCATGTGGTCCATGAGTTGTATTGTGGGTATTCCATGCTCTTTGCCTAATATCCACTTATGAGTGAGTAAATACCATGTGTGTTCTTCTGTGATTGGGTTACCTCACTCAAGATGATATTCTCCAGATCCATCCATTTGTCTAAGAATTTCATAAACTCATTGTTTTTAATAGCTGAATAGTATTCCATTGTGTAAATGTACCACATTTTTTTGTATCCATTCCTCTGTTGAAGGATATTGGGTTGTTTCCAGCTTCTGGCTATTATAAATAGGGCTGCTATGAACATAGTGGAGCATGTGTCCTTCTTACATGTTGGAGCATCTTCTGGCTATATGTCCAGGAGTGGTATAGCTGAGTCCTCAGGTAGTACTATGTCCAATTTTCTGAGGAATTGACAAACTGATATCCAGAATGGTTGTACTAGTTTGCAATCTCACCAACAATGGAGGAATATTCCTCTTTCTCCACATCTTCACCAGCATCTGCTGTCACCTGAATTTTTAATTTTAGACATTCTGACTGGTGTGAGGTGGGATCTCTGGGTTATTTTGATTTGCATTTCCCTGATGACTAAGGATGTTGAACATTTCTTTGTTTTTAAACAATTGTTGTTAGATATTTTCCTCATTTACATTTCAAATGCTATCCTGAAAGTCCTCTATACCCACCCCACCCCCGCCCTGCTCCCCAACCCACCCACCCCTGCTTACTGGCCCTAGCATTCCCCTGTACTGTGGCATATAATCTTTGTATGACCAAGAGCCTCTGCTCCCAATGATGAACATTTCTTTAGGTGCTTCGAAGTCATTCAGTATTACTCAGTTGAGAATTCTCTGTTTAGCTCTGTACCCAATAATAATAGGGTTATTTGGTTCTCTAACTTCTTGACTTCTTTTTATATATTAGATATTAGCCCATAAAATTAACTCAAACAAATCAGTGGCCTTCCTCTACTCAAAGGCTAAACTGGCTGAGAAAGATAATTTCCCTCTTCACCCTTCAATAATAATAACAGATAATGTAAAATGCCATGTGTGACTCTAACTGGGCAAGTGAAAGGTCTTCAAGATCTCAGAAGATGGAAAGATCTCCCATGCTCATGGATTGGCAGGATTAATATAGTAAAAATGGCCAACTTGCTAAAAGCAACCTACAGGTTCAATGTGATCCCCATCAAAATTCCAACTCAATTCTTCATAGAGTTAGAAAGAGCAATTTATATGTAGCAGAGGATGGCCTAGTCTGCCATCAATGGGATGAGAGGCCCTTGGTCTTATGAAGATTCTATGCTCCAGTATAGGGGGATGTCAGGGCCAGGAAGCAGGAGTTGGTGGGTTGGCGAGCAGGGGGAAGGGGCAGGAGAAGGGGAAGAGGATAGAGAGTTTTTAGAGGGGAAACAAAGAAAGGGAATAACATTTGAAATGTAAATAAAGAAATATCTAATAAAAAGAAAAGAAAAGAAAAAACAAAGAAAGAACAATTTGCAAATTCATCTGGAATAACAAAAAAAACAGGATAGCAAAAACTATTCTCAACAATAAAAGAATTTCTGGAGGAATCACCATCCCTGACCTCGAGCTATACTACAGAGCAATTGTGTTAAAAACTGAATGGTACTCTACAGTGTCAGGCATGTAGATCAATGAAATAGAATCAAAGACCTAGAAATGAATCCACACACCTATGCTCACTTTGACAAAGGAGCTAAAACCATCCAGTGGAAAAAAGACAGCATTTTCAACAAATAGTACTGGTTCAACTGCAGTCAGCGTGTAGAAGAATGCAAATCGACCCATTCTTATTTCCTTGTACAAAGCTCAAGTCCAAGTAGATCAAGGACCTCCACATAAAACCATATAACCCTGTACACTGAAACTAATAGAAAAGAAAGTGGGGAAGAGCCTGGAGCACATGGGCACAGGGAAAAATTTCCTGATCAGAATACCAATAGCTTATGCTCTAAGATCAAGAATTGACAAATGGGACCTTATGAAATTGCAAAGCATCTGTAAAAGCAAATGTATCTTTATGAATACATGTACTTTCTGTACTTCTAATTGCTATATTTACGATTATAAAAGATACTCAAATTTACTTCTACAGTGGAAATATCATATTTAATGCTTACAAGTCAGTTTTAAGAGAAAGTATATAAAGTTCTGAAAAGGAACTTCATGTTTACTGAAAGCTATAGGTCAGTTCTCAACACTAACAAGATAAAATTGAAGACTAGAACATTTCCTTAAAGCTTCCTTTCAAAGCATTAAGTTGATTTTAAACTCTCTCTCTCTCTCTCTCTCTCTCTCTCTCTCTCTCTCTTTCTCTCTCTCAGTTTCCTTGTGGGGAATACTGGGAGGAATTGGAAGAAGGAAAAACATGACTAAAATATATTGCATGAAAAATATTTAAATTTAACACAAAATATTAACTAGAGAAAGTACATAAAATAAAAGGTAAAAAATCACAACAGAAAAAACAATTTCTTAGGCTGGTAAGATAACTAAGCTAGGGGTAAGCACTTGTGGAGCATGCCTGCCAACCTGAGTTTGACTTGTGGAAACCGAGCAGGTTCCCAAAAATCATCCTATCTCACATGGTTTGTGTCAGGCGCAAACACACACACACACACACACACACACACACACACACGGGTGCTGATGATAAAAACCAGAAGGATCCTGTGCCAGGCTGCTCCTTGTTTCCTGTGTTCTGATGACTCCTGGAGGGTCCCTCTTGGGCCAGGAATTTGAGCAGAAGTGGTGGTCTTACCTATGTTCTCAGATTTGTCAGCACTCCTGAGAGACCAGCTCTCTCCTGGCAGACTTTGGGTGCTGAAAGCTATGATGCAGGGTCAGCTTCCTGGTACAGAGAGAAACTGGAAGCTCAAGGCAACTCTTTTGAAGTAAATTTAATTGGGGCTGGCTTACAGGTTCTGAAGTTCAGTCCATTATCATCTAGCCAGGAATCATGGCACCATCTAGGCAGGGGCAGTGCTGGAGAAGCTGAGAGTTCCAAATCTTCATTCAAAGAAAGCCAAGAGCAGATTGTCTTCTTTATGTGTTCTTTATAATAATATTTCCTTCACATTTTGATATTATATTAAGATTGAATTATTTCCTCTTCCTTTTTATCTCTGTAATAACTCTCAATTAACCCTCCCCCACTTTATCAAATCCATGGACTCATTTAACATCAGTGTTGGTGATAGATTAGATATGCTTAATTTTTTTTGACTATTTCATAAGTGGGAAGTTCTCAAAGATACTGTGGTGAATGTATAGAAAGCAGGGTTCATATATACTTTATTACTGTTGAACCATTAAATATGTGCCACATTCTCGAATGCCCAATTTATTCAAAATAGACATCACAGAGATAGATAATACTATAATGCTTTCCAAACCACTTAATTTCAAATCCTTGCCAAATATTTTATGCTACAAGTGAGGACATAAAATTTAACAATAATATGAATTTGTTGAAAGGCTTACATCTCCCACAGATTAGAAAGAAATACATTCATATAGATGAATAATTCACACAAGAGTAACACTGTGATGACCACCAAAACATTCAGATTCTGCTAAGATTGCTTTGTTTCCTTTTCTCTTGTAGTTCATATTCTAAAAAAGATGTGTTGGGGGAATGGGAGAAGAACTTGAGCGGGGTGCAGCATTTGGGATGTGAGTAAATAAAACAATTAACCAATAAAAACAGATGTGTTATTTCAACCAGTCTATTTCCATTGGGATCATTTTAAAAAGTGAAGAGAGTGAACATTCCTCTGAAGTAACAGAGACGAAAATTCCCCATGCACTTCACACTCTCCTGAGGGATGTACCAACCAGGATATCCTTTTGTGCCTGTGAACAAGTAATATTGTCCTTTAGAATGGACTCTCAGCACAACTGTACACAATATAAATACCCTGAGTCAATAGACATTATTATTTCAACATAAAACTCCCTGATTTCCTGGTATCTGTTAAAGCAAGGTCTGAATGGTCTATGTTTATGTATAGACAAGAGGTTTCCATGATGAAACATAACCAAGGATCAGGTTTCTATTTCTTTGCTTGTGGAAATTGAAAATTTATTCTCAAATCAGGCAGATATTATTAGAAATTAGAATATAGAATTATATAATATAGAATATATTTTAAGAAATATATATATACTTTCCATCAATGTCTATTTTCTTGATGTCAAACATAAGTACCTCTAGATTTGTTCTCACTGGATTTCCTGGCCTGGAAGTCTACTACATCTTGTTTGCCATTTCTTTTTCAATCATATATGCAATGGTGTTCCTGGGAAACTGCATGATACTTCATGTGATCAAAACAGAGCCAAGCCTGCACCAGCCCATGTTCTATTTCCTGGCCATGTTAGCCCTCACGGACCTGTGTACTGTCCACTGTGCACACGGTACTGGGTATCCTTTGGGGCTTCCTTTAAGAGATCAGTCTTGATGCTTGCATTACACAGTCTTACTTCATTCACGGTTTGTCCATCATGGAGTCCTCTGTCCTCCTCGCCATGTCCTTTGACCGCTACATTGCCATTTGCAACCCTCTACGCTATTCTTCCATCCTAACCAATGACAGAATCCTGAAAATTGGAGTGGCCATCTTATGTAGGAGTTCTATGCTTATTCCTCCAGTTATTATCCGCCTGAAGTTCTTAAATTACTGCCGGCCTCATTTCCTCTCCCACTCTTTCTGCCTGCACCAAGACTTGATTCGAATGGCTTGTTCAGATATCCGCTTTAACAGTTTCTATGCTCTGTCTCTGGTGATTTGCACCCTGTTGCTGGATGCAGTGCTCATCCTTGCCTCCTATGTGATGATCCTGCACACAGTTCTGTCCATTGCATCCAGGGAGGAGAGAATCAAGTCTTTGCAAACATGTGTATCTCACATCTCTGCTGTTTTGGTTTTCTACATTCCCATTATTGGTCTGACCATGGTTCACCGCTTTGGGAAGCATCTCTCTCTACTGGTTCAGGTCCTCATGGGCAACATTTACATCCTTTTTCCACCTTTGATGAACCCTATTATATACAGTATCAAGACTCAGCAGATCCGAGTGAGAATCCAGAGACTGTTTACCTTGAAAGGAACCTAAGTCCTCAGATCCACAGTGACTTTTAAAAGTAAAGAAGAGCACTCTCAGAAGAAGACTGGGAGGAACTAAAACTTAACAATTAACTCATCTTTTATCAACAGTTTGCATAGTTTACATTTTACAAATACTTTCTTGTACTTTTTACCACAGCCATCAACACACACACACACACACACACACACACACACACACATATACACATGTATACACACACATCAGAATATAGATTATATTATGCTGACATGCTGACAATTGTATTAGTTGATGAGTTTGGCTTACTAGAAAATTCCTTCCTACTTGGTTGCCAGTGGATTTAGGGTGTATTTATTTCTTTGTAGTCGGATAAAGGTAAGTTTTTATGGATATATCCCTTTGTAAAATACTCAGTTATATTTTTCCATTGTTATTACTCAAGTCAAACTTATATATGTTTGCATGTATGATCTCTAATTCCAATGTTTGTTTAATGACATTAAAATGTGTGGACATGGTGAAGAGGTTATGATTTTTAATAATATTTATTTTATACTTATTTATGTGTACATTTGTGGGAGGATATTCTCACTTGAGTACAGGTGCCTCCTGATGCTAGAGTAATCTGTTCTTCTGTTCTCCCTGAAGCTGGAGGTACAGAAGCTGTGAATAGGTCAGTGTGTGTGCTGAGACCTGAGCCATCTCTTTCCTTTGAGAGATTGGTCATTTTAAATCAGTTTCATCATAATACAATAAACACCAATAAATATTTTGCTTGGTGTGTCTCATCCAAATATGAACCTAATGTTACAATATCAATAGTAATGAAGCTGGACATATAAGCCTCTGCTTAAATTGTAATAAGTGATAGATTAGGACAGAGTAGACATTTGTGATATTATCATTACAAATATGTAATAATGACATCATAGTGACTATAAATAGAGGAACATTTAAGTTACTTGAACAAGTTTACCTTTAATTCATCTTTATTTATTTCATTTGGTTTTTGAGTGAATTTATATTAAGTGCCTTGATTATTCTTCATTTAAAACATTTATTTGTACCTCTCCTAATATCTCCTTCAAAGTTTTGATGTAGATAATATTCAAATATTTATATGTTTCTGGTATAATATCTCCTCCAAGTTTTTTATGCTGAAAGCATTTCATTTTGTATAATTTTATTTAAATGCCAAAGTGTCATATAATATCAGATTTTAGGAAATGTTTTGAGTTTTACATATATTGTATATTTTATTAGGAGGCATATTGTGGTTCTTTCCTACTTTTTATTGACTTTGTTTAACAGAATTTTTAATTGGACAGATGACCAATGTAAAATATAGAGTAAAAAGAATAGAGAGATGACTCCAGAGTAGAAGGCAGTTGCTGCACTTGTAGTTGACCTTTGCTCCTTTCCTAGCACTGACATAATGTCTCCCATCCTTTAACTCCAGTTCCAGGGTACCCAATGCTCTATTCTCATCTCTATGGGCACCATACATACATGAGGTTCCCTTAGATGTGTGTAAGCAAACACTCATGTACATACACTGAAATTAAAAATAAATAAATAAATAAAATATATGGTAAGCATAAAAGAAAAGTCACGTCATTCAGAGATGATTAAAATATGGTATGTACTTAGTTTGATACATAATTGACAGTGTGTTTATTGATACACAATCTCCAACAGTAATTCATCCTTGTTAGAGAGATTTCGTTCTCTGGTGAAATTGAAAAGACACTTATAGGGATGGAACCATTACCAAAATGAAAATAAACATATTTTCCTATTATTGCAAGCAACTCTGTCAATGATTTTATTTCATCAGATTCCAAATCGCCAAGCCTTTTAACACCAGGTATCTTATTTCTACCATGTAGATTTGTCATTGTGAAGCACCATATAAATTTAATTTAAGTAGCTATCTTTACTTATAAGGATAATTTTCCATTCAATAATCCTTTTGAGATTCTTTTTTTAATATTGTGTTCATTGTTTCATACTTTTAAAACTCAATTTTCTCTTAATATTCCACTGCACTGTTAAAGAAAAACATTCTTCTGGGTACTCAGCTTGATTTTACTTATCACTATGATTTTCAATAAAGACATGATAAAAACTTGTACCATGTACCTGGAATAAATTTCTCTACTTGGTAGAATATATTATTTAGTGAATGCTTATTTCCTTCTGTGATTCTGCTGAGACAAGAACTTATCACTGTAGCCCCAGTAATAACAAGGTAAACTCCTGCTTTAGTTCTTTCTACCCAGCTCCCTACACCCAAATATTTGGAAAGATGTGATCGATCAGGCTTTTCTTTGGATTCTTTCCCTTGTGTTTGTTTTGCCCAACTCTGATGTGTTAATTTCTGATTCATCTTATTTTATTTTCTGTAGAGAATTTTTTCTTCCATTTTTTATTAGATATTTTCTTATTTTACATTTCTAATGCTATCCCGAAAGTTTCCTATACCCTCCCCCAGTCCTGCTCCCCTGTCCACCCACTCCCACTTCTTGGCCCTGGCGTTCCCCTGTACTAGGGCATATAAAGTTGCAAGACCAAGGGGCCTCTCTTCCCAATAATGGCCGACTAGGCCATCTTCTGCTATATATGCAGCTAGAGACACGAGCTCTGGGGCTTCTAGTTAGTTCATATTGTTGTTCCTCTTATAGGGTTACAGACCCTTTCAGCTCCTTGGGTACTTCTCTAGCTTCTCCACTGGGGGCCCTGTGTTCCTTCCTATAGATGACTGTGAACATCCACTCTGTATTTGCCAGGCACTGGCATAGCCTCATACGAGACAGCTATATCAGGGTCCCTTCAGCAAACTCTTGCTGGCATATGCAATAGTGTCTAGGTTTGGTGGCTGATTATGGGATGGATCCTCGGGTGTGGTAGTCTCTGGATGGTCCATCCTTTCATCTTAGCTCCAAGCTTTGTCTCTGTAACTCCTTTCATGAGTATTTTGTTCCCTATTCTAAGGAGGAATGTAGTATCCACACGCTGGTCTTCCTTCTTGATTTTCTTGTGTTTTGCAAATTGTACTTTGGGTATTCTAAGATTCTGTGCTAATACCCACTTATCAGTGAATGCATATCTCTAGAAAATTTTTAATTCAGCGACATGGTTCTCTGTCAAGGTATCATATTCAAAGGTATGACCTAGCTAAAAGGCAGACATGACACACACTTTTAGTCCTTTTGACTGCAGTAACTTCCTTTGATCCCTCTTATTGGAACACAGATGTACCTTTAGTATGCATCATTAACCTCAAACAATGAAGTCTAGTTGAGGGGCAGACAAAGTGAAGAATGTGAGAAAGAATTGACAGAATGTAGCAGAGATAGGATATGCCCAACTCTCAGGAGGATAGAAATGAGTTGTGAGGGAAAGAGGGCAATTGAATTCTGTTCAGATCAGTTCAGTTCAGTTCAGTTCAGTTCATTTCAGTTCAGTTCAGTTCAGTTCAGTTCAGTTCAGTTCAGAGCAGTTCAGTTTGTTATAGTTCAGTTTTGTGCAGTTCAGTTTGACTCAATTGAGGTCAGTTTGGTTTGAATCAGGGTGTAAATAAGTTCACTTCATGGAGTTTAGACTCAGTTTCCAACCAGAACTATTCAGTAAGAAGCCAAGCGAAGTCAATTTGAATCAGTCAGCTTGGAGTGGAGTTTGAATTAGGACAGCTGAGTTGAAACAGCCAGTCTAACTTCAGAAAGTGCTAGAAAGAATGAGTTTATTCAGCAGTAATTCTTAAAGGCAGAAACTTTCTAGGCCTACATATATTAGCAGACAGAGGCAGAAGCTGAAGCCTTCAAGGCTAGGGCTTGTAGAAGAGTAGATTGTATGGAGGCTAGAATCTTCCAGGCCTAGGTCCAGGAATGTATTGGCACAGCTTGGGTTCAACTCTCATCTCATCACTTGATTTAAGAAAATAAATGTGACATTTATATTGAAATTTTTTTTCTTAGAAGCCTGTTTGTTTTTTACTGGGATACAGAACGGGGGTAGATCTGGATGGAAGAGGAGATGAGGAAAAACTGGAAATAGAGAAGGGGAACTATAATCAAGATTATTATGTGAGGAAAAAATCTACTTTAAATAAATTTTAAAAGATATTGTAAAATTATAAAATGATATATTCATCTGTATTGAATTGAATCTTTCTGTCTATTAGAAAGGCATATAGTAGTAGGTATATTTGGGATGGGAGATACAGGATCATCCTGCTCTGAGCACTAATACTTACTATGATGAGGTCAGTTATACCCAATAAACTCATTATAATAAGTTCAAAATACAGATTTTTTATTTTACACACACACACACACACACACACCCTTAAGTAGGCACTAGCTGTCCTATGCCATAGTGTCTGAGTTTTATGACTGATTATGGGATGGATCCCCCCTGGTAGAGTAGTCTCTGTATGGTCCATCCTTTCATCTTAGCTCTAAACCTTATATCTGTAACTCCTTTCATGGGTATTTTGTTTCTTGTTCAAAGGAGGAATGAAGTATCCACACACTGGTCTTCCTTCTTGATTTTCTTGTGTTTTGCAAATTGTATCTTGGATATTCTTTGTTTCTGGGCTAATATCCATTTATTAGTGAGCGCATATCCAATGACCTCTTTTGTGATTGGGTTACCTCACTAAGGATTATATCCTCCAGATAGAAGATGTTACAACTGGTAAAAAGGACACATGTTCCACTATGTTCATAGCAGCCTTATTTATAATAGCCAGAAGTTGGAAAGAACCCAGATGTCCCTCAACAGAGGAATGGATACATAAAATGTGGTACATTTACACAATGGAGTACTATTCTGCTATTAAAAAAATGAATTTATGAAATTCTTGGGCAAATGGATATCCTCATTCTTAATAGTTGAATAGCATTCCATTGTGTAAATGTACTACATTTTCTGTATCCATTCCTCTGTTGAAGGATATCCAGGTTTTTTTCAGCTTCTATTATAAATAAGGCTGCTATAAACATAGTGGAGCATGTGTCCTTGTTATATGTTGGAGCATCTTTTGGGCATATTCCCAAGAGTAGTAGGGTTCTCAGGTAATACTATGACCAATTTTCTGAGGAACTACCAGACTGATTTTCAGAGTGGTTGTACCAACTTGCAATCCCACCAGCAAAAGGGGAGTGCTCTTCTTTATCCACATCCTCACCAGCATCTGCTGTCACCTGAGGTTTTTTTTGTTTTTGTTTTTGTTTTTTTTTCTTAGCATTCTGACTGGAGTGAAGTGCAATCTCAGGGTTGTTTTGATTTGCATTTCTCTGATGACTAGAGATGTTGAACATTTCTTTAAGTACTTCTGAGCCATTCTGTATTCCTCGGTTGAGAGTTCTTTGTTTAGCTCTGTACCCAATTTTTAAATTGGTTATATGGTTCTCTGGAGTTTAACTTGAGTTCTTTTTACATACTGGATATTAGCCCTCTACTGGATGTAGGGTTGATAAAGATCTTTCCCCAATCTATTCTTGCCCTTTTACCTTTATTTTTTAACAGTCCAGTTGTTACTCCTTGCCTGGTCTGCCCTCCCACAGTTCCTTATCTCATTCTTCATAGCCCTGTCTCCAAAGAATCCGCCCACTGCAAGGCCTCCCCATTCCCTGGGGCCTTAAGGGTTAAGTGCCTCTTCTCCCACTGAGGGCAGACCAGGCAGTCCTCTGTGTTGGAGGCCTCAGACTAGCTAGTGTATGTTGCCTGGTTGGTGGCTCACTATCTAAGAAATCTCATGGGACCAGGTGAGTTGAGACTGCTGGTCTTCCTATGTGGCTGCCCACCTCCTCAGCTTCTTCTAGCCTTTCCCTAGTTCAACCACATGGGCCCCAGGCTTCAGACCAATGTTTGGATACAAGTATCTGCACCTATCTCAGTCAGCTGCTTTTTGGTCTTTCAGAAGGACAGCCATGATAGCCTCACGTCGGTAAGCACAGCATAACATCAGTAATAGTGTCAGGCCTTGGAGCTTCCCCTTGAGACATATCCCAAGTTGGGCCAGTCACTGGACTCCCTTTCCCTCAGTCTCTTTGTTTTTGTCCCTGCAGAACTTTCACACAGGAACAGTTCTGGGTCAGACTTTTTGACTGTGGGATGGCAACCCCATCCCTCCACTTGATGCTCTGTATCAATTCCCTCTCCCCACTGTTGGGCATTTCATCTAAGGTCCACCCCTTTGAGTCCTGAGAGTCTCTCACTTCCCAAGGGTCCTCCCACCTTCCAACCATCTTGGTTGCATATTTCCATTCATTCTGCTGGCCCTCAGGACTTCTCTCTTGATCCCCCCCTTTGCCTGCTGCCCCATATCAGATTATGTACCTCTTTTCTCTCCCCCCTCCCCTCTCCCACACAGATCCCTTTCTCCCTCTGTCTCCTGTGATTGTTTTCTTTTCCATCCCAAGTGAAATTGAAGCATCCTCCCTTAGGCCCTTCTGCTTGTTAACCTTCTTGAGTTCTGTAGATTATATCCTAGGTGTTCTGTACTTATTTGGCCAGTATCAACTTATTTGTGAATATGTGCTATACTTTAAGAATATAATGCCAAACATTATTTTTTAATCTAATTCAATTCAATTATTAGTAAATTAGTCATGAACATTATAATTACCAATGCAATATTGCCTTATTTGACTAATGGTGCTTCCCATGGATAATGGTTTAGTAATAGTATGATTGTGTATTAGTATACATACTTTTATAATATTATGACTTGTTTAAACATTTATGTGAGTTGTATTTTGTTACTCTTTTATTAGAGTAGAAATTACTGCATTATTATCCATATCTATCTAAGAATATCTGTGATGTTGCTTGGCTGCTGTTACTCTCTAGATATAATAAACAGAATATTAAAATTTTTATTACTCTGTATTTTTCAAGACATTTAATAATAGAAGGAATCCAGCTAGTTATATATTTGACATATACTTACATTTGGAACACAGAAATTAAGCCTCATGCAGGTAGAGCAATGTGAAATAGATATAGATAGAGTGTTTCACTGAAATGTGTTAATTTAAAAATAGATAATCATTTATATAATATAAACCTTATATACATACAAATCATGTATACAAATTAGAAATTCAAAGCTTATGAACATGTTAAGGAATCAATGATGTAAATAAAAATATTTTTAAATTTTAATGGGAAATTCTTTAGGAAAGTTTGTCATACTCATACGCTAAAATTCAGTAAATATATGTAAAAACAATAAAGAAGAACTTAAATTTATGGAACAAATTGATAGGCATATTGTTAAATCTTTAATCAGTAATAGACATTGTTAGAAATGAATTCAAACATTACACTTTAAATTAAAATAAATATTAAGTTATTCGTATTTTTATAAAGATATCTGACCCAGCAAATGTGATAAGAGCTTAAAATCAAATATTATGATATTATTCTAAATAATATATTTGCTTAGTATTGCGGATCCCATACTTTAAACTAATTTTATTATCCTAGTAACTAAGCCTTATACCTGAAAAATACATTGCATTAATCACAGATATTTTGACTTGATCCTGGATAAAAGAATACATAAAGACAGTTGATTGTCGATTTTCACTTTTTTTGTATTTATAAGCTGCATCCTCTCAATGATAGTAAGTACATAATGAGCTTTATTCTGAGGATGAAGCCAATGTATGTGAATGTAAGATTAAATATTTCTTACTATTTAAAACTGTTGAACTTGTTCAAAATTTAAATCATTAAACTTTTGGAAAGTTTTTAATTTCATAATCATAAAAATATTTTTGATAAATATCTATGGAATTCCTGTTGAGCACTGAAACCTTAAATTATTTTTCTAAATTGTAATAATTTATAAAACTTCATAATCAAAGAATTGCTTGTGTGTTAATTCATCAACATACAGAGACATGTGTGTTCTTCTCTGATATGGGAGATATATATTAGAGAAACAGAGAAAGAAAGAGAGAGAGAGAGATTAAGTAAAATTTATGTAGGTGAATAATTTAAAGCAGATTTGATAATGATTTTACAAGCCACTTGGATTCCACTAAGATTTCTGAAATATATTATAGACAATATTATATATAAGGTAATATTACATATAATTAATAGATAGATAGATAGATAGATGATAGATAGATAGATAGATAGATAGATAGATAGATAGATAGATAGATATCTGCATGCATACAGATGATTAGGTACAAACTATCATATATTTTATTGTTCCTGTTTTATTTTCTTTTGTGGTTACATTATTCTATATACTTATGCATTTTTCCTTGAACAGATAACAAAGACACAGCTAAGATAAATATTACAAAATACTTGTCTCAAACTATACAGTCTAAAATGTGGAACAACTATGTTATGCTATAAGTGAAAATTTTACCAATTGACAATACCATGATGTTCAGGAAATGCAAAAATCTCATACAGCAAAGAGTTGACAAAAATAGATAAAAAGTAAATTAAGTAAAACTTATGTAGGTGAATAATTTAAAGCAGAGTTGATAACTATTTTACAAGCCAGAAATTTTATATTCCACTACAATTTCTAAAATATATTATAGACAATATTACACATCATTTTATATATAAGATAATATTACATATAATTATATATAATATATAAGATAATATTACATATAATCATACATAATATGTAATAAGATATATAATATTCTGAAAAATACATAAATTTAAATAGTTCAATTCTATTGAGATCATTTGAATCTGGGAAGATTTGAAAGACCCAGATGTCATAGTAGAGAGAAAATGTCTCTTGAGCATCATAACAAATGAATGACTGAACACTGTTATCCTTTAGGACTGGGCAGATTCCTAGAAGACTGTTCTATAAGCTAAATCCCATAAGCCCATGGGTGTTACTGATCCTGCATAAAACTCACAGGTGTCATAGCATCCCTCAACACTAGTACTGAAAGGTCTGTATCAAGAAAACAGGTTTTCTCCATGATAACATCAAAGGAACATGTATGTATCTTGCTGTTTATGGAAATTGTACCATATTTTATCTTCTTCTAAAAACCAGGTAGACATTATTAGAAATTATAGCATTTAAAGTTATATCCAAAATTTTTTTCCAAAAGAATTTTCAATCCTCTACCAATGTCTGCTCTCTCTGTCACAAACTACACTAGTTCCAGGTTTGCTCTGACTGGTTTCCCTGGTTTAGAAATTTATTACTTCTGGCTATCTGTCCCATTCTCCATAATCTATGTGACAGTGTTCCTGGGAAATTGTATGGTACTTCATGTGATTCGGACTGAGCTGAGCCTGCACCAGCCGATGTTCTATTTCCTGGCCATGTTAGCCCTCACGGACCTGTGCATGGGGCTGTCCACTGTGCACACGGTACTGGGTATCCTTTGGGGCTTCCTTCAAGAGATCAGCCTTGATGCCTGCATTGCACAGTCTTACTTCATTCACGGTTTGTCCTTCATGGAGTCCTCTGTCCTCCTCGCCATGTCCTTTGACCGCTACATTGCCATTTGCAACCCTCTACGCTATTCCTCCATCCTAACCAATGACAGAATCCTGAAAATCGGAGTGGCCATCTTATGTAGGAGTTCTATGCTCATTCCTCCAGTTATTATCCGCTTGAAGTTCTTAAATTACTGCCGGCCTCATTTCCTCTCCCACTCTTTCTGCCTGCACCAAGACTTAATTAGAATGGCCTGTGGAGACATCCGTTTTAATAGCATCTATGGACTAGCTCTGGTGATCAGCAACCTGTTGCTGGATTCAGTGCTAATAATAATTTCATATATTATGATCTTGTACACAGTTCTGTCCATTGCATCCAGGGAGGAGAGAATCAAGTCTTTGCAAACGTGTGTATCTCACATCTCTGCTGTTTTGGTTTTCTACATTCCCATCATTGGTCTGACCATGGTTCACCGCTTTGGGAAGCATCTCTCACCATTGGTTCATGTCCTCATGGGCAATGTCTACATCCTTTTTCCACCTTTGATGAACCCTATTATATACAGTATCAAGACTCAACAGATACGAATGAGAATTCAGAGATTGTTCTTGAAGAGAACCTAAAATCTTACATCTGCTATGAATACACTTGAAAGTCAACATGCAGTTTTACAAAAGGTGAAATTCAGTAAGTAAACATAACTATATGTATTAGCTACTGTTTAATGATGCTTTCCATATTGTAAATTCTCTCCTTTAGCTGTTTTAAGACATTGAAATTGACTTCTATAGTACTGTACTTAATGTCACAAACTAGGATATGCAAATAAAAATGTAATGTACCCAGAATCATCTTTTAAACCTGATTTAAGCTTTTTTAAAATTTTAAGTGAACATTTTCCACTTTCTTTGAGTATCATATTTATTTATTTATTCCTAAAATCTATATTTAAATATGGTTTAAAAATATAAACCTATAACTTTTGTGGCTACTTAGATATGTATTTCTTCTTTTATTCATTATAAAGCTGATATCTTTGGTTAAAAAGAATTTGATGACTATTATTGATCATTATTTCAATCTATTTTTGTTTATCTAAACAACATATTTATTGTATTCACAGTCCTGCTATTGGGTCAGCTACTTGGAACATAAGAAAAGAGAAGTCTATGAGATTGGACTGTTTAGCCACTTAATAGTAGTAAAAGAAACAAAAGATATAATTTCAGTGCTTTGTTGACCAACATCCTACAGCTTCCAAAGTCCCCACTCTATGGAGGGTAACAGAGACACTTGTGTCAATACAAGTAATGACTACCATAGGAAGACCATTCAAATCATATGAAAATATTATTGATTTTTATCTTTTCTCACATAAATCCCCAGTGACAGGTAAAATATTACTGTGACTATGTATCAGAAAAAATTTGTAACTTAATATCTCCATAAAAATTCAGAGGTAGATATTATTCTTTATTCTGTCAATAGATTTTTCAACCAGCCAATGAATGATCTCTCAAATTTTTTGAGTGCATTTTATGATGAAATCTGAATAAATTTTCTGCTTCATTTATCTTCAACAACTATGCTTTCCTGCCTCCCTTGAGTTTCTTTTGCTTTAAACTTGTCTGATGTTTGCTGAAAGTTAAAAAATATTGAACAATAAACAGGAAACAAAAACATCAAAATGAACCACATATGATAAGGCTTGTACCATCTCTTTGTTAATGTAACTGTCTTTAAAATATTTTTATAATTTACAATAAAAATATAAAATGTTATGTACAACATTCATTCACTAAGTTAAAGCAAGATTATGGAGGTATAATTACAAACAACCTGATTACTATAAGATGTACATATAAAATTTGATGAGAAAGGAGAATACATTTAGGAGAATACTTATTATCATGAATCTATTGACATAGCCAAGATGATAAAAATTTCTTCCATATTCCAATGTTTGCCACATATTATTGCACTCACTCAAATTCACATCAAATGCTTATTTCTGTTGTAGAGTTTTGATGTTAATAAGGTCATATAAATTACATAGTACCAGCTTAAAATTTTGGCATTCTCTATTTCACTTACAGTAATGTTATTCAGATAATTATGACACACTTACTATCAGCTCTGATTTTATGAATGAAAATAGCTTCACAAAAGAATAAAATTACATTCTTAATAACAAAATGTACAAAGCATATTTCTTAAAGCCACAGCTTGTAATTCCTAATATTAATCTTCAGTCAACGTCTCTGCAGGAAAACATTAGGAAAAAGAGTTTTAAGTGTATCAAAAATAATGGTGAGATAATTTAGTTGGTAGTTAACATTTTTGCTATAGCTACTATTATATTTTACAGTATAGTTAACTTTTTACAACTCTTATACTTTATTTAAATGTTCTTCATCTTACAAGTTAAAATATTTAAAGTTTTCAAGAAACTTGAGAACATTATTTTTGAGCAAATATTATAGTACAACCAATTCTGCTGTAGTAATACTTTCATGTTATTATCTGAAGTTTGCTAAGGAGAAGTTTTTGTTTTTACTTGTTTTTATAGTGCTAACTCTACTTCATTGTTCTGTTTATATAGAGTATGTCTAAAACTCCAACCTTTCCTGTAAGAGTCAGTCATAGTTTAATTTTAAAGGGTGTCTTGACTATGGTCTAATGTAAATTAATCAAACAACATTTCTGCACACTGGAAGTTGATAATCTGTACTAAAGGATCCCTTCCCTCCACAGGACTCTCTAGTTCACACCTACCTGCATTGCTTGTCCTAAGCACCAAAGTAGAAGATGGTCTATCGCTCGGGTCCTGTGAGAGAACCAGGGAAGCTTGCATCTTAGTTTTGGAGTGGCCTAGATTACCCAGTTGACATTTACACCTTGTTTCTTTCCTCAGTGATAGACTGCTTCTGTGGCTTCTGTTGAGCTGTAATAGGCTTTTTTCTCCTGTATTCAGTGACTCATTTGTAACCTTCAGCCATAGTCCTCAAGTGTTGAAGACTACGACATTTATATCAGGAATATTGCATAAATACTCACCTGCCCAAAGCCTCCAGAGCTTGGCAAGTTCAGGGGTAGGAAGTGGTCATGGTTTGTGAGTTTCTTGCAGTGGGGTGAGGAACTCTGATGCCCCTTATACTTTAGAAGAAATATAAGCTTCTTTCACCCTTTCTTATACTAGTCATGCTACATGGGCATCAGCACTCCATTGTCTCTCTGCCATGGTTGATATGGTATGTCAGGGACTTTTCTTAAGATAGTCAAGCAGAAAATGGGATATTTCCATCTGTATCATTAAGGCACACTGGGTGTTTATCATAGCCCAACAATGTGAAAAATGCCAATAAATATCCAGCCAAGACTGAGAAACTGAATCTATGGTCTCCATTACCTTTCTGCGCCTGTGTCTCTTCCTCTTTTCGTGACAGAAAGGTTATGCTGGGTTTCTTTTTTTTCTTTCTTCAACAGTTTTCTATCTCATTATCCAAGTTGTAGCTTTTACTGCAATAGACACTAAAGACAACAGGACTCTAGAGAAAGAAAAGGAAATTTAATTACATTTAAAGATCAAAATATGCTTACAGTTAACACATACATGGAATGTGTATCAGCTTTATACATAATTCATATAAATATGTACAACACCTGCTCTCAATCAGCAGCGTGTGATTATGGCACTTTCATAACTGTGACAATTTTTATTTACAAAGCTAAGCCAAGAAATCTTCATTATTCATTTTAGTTTTCAGGTTACAATATGATTATATAATTTCCCATTTCCTTCCTTCAAACCCTTCTGTGTACTTCTCCTTTCTTTCTTTCAAAGTGATGGCCTCTCTTTTTAATATTTGTTAAATATATGCTTGTGTCTGTGCATACATACAGACTCCTAAACATAACCTGTCCACTTTCTGAAATGTTACTTGTATGTACATTTTCAAGGCTAAACACTTGATGCTGGATAAGCAATTAGTGTGCTCTTCCCTGGGAAAAATAATTCTTCTATCTCTCAGTATTCCTTACCTACTTCTACTTCTTCATGAGGATGAGACCTCATGAGCTTTCCCACATCCTCTTCAGCATGTTGATTGCTGTTATCCATGTTTGAACAATTATTTGGTGAGACCTAATGGGTGTGGTTTCTGACATGACTAATAGATAATGCGTCATAGTAAAATACCTTATCCTTTCACTCTGACAAGCTTTCTGCCCCATCTTCTGCAATGTTCATGGACCCTTAGGTGCAGGACCTATTTTGCAGATGTATTTATTGGTACTGAGCTCCACAGATATGCCTTAAAGTTGGGTATAGTTTTCTGTGTTTATCTCAGTTTGTCTCTAAGACAAATTTATTTGATGAATGACAAAAGTCACACTTATTTGTAGATATAAGAAACATTCTGGGATTATCCTGGTTTAATGAGGTGGTGGTTCTTCTCCAAGGTTCACAACATGACTAGTTCTTCTAAGTCATTTATGACAGGTGTAAACCTTCCATCCAATGTACAACTTTTAAAACACCTACTGAGTCCAACATGAACAAGAACAATTGAAAGCTAAATGCATTTAATACTGTATTACAATAAGTGATTATTAACACTAATAGAATGTTCATGTCACAGTCACTAATATTAGTGTTTAATATACATGTTTGCAATAAAAAATAATTAAAAAGATAAAGTATCTTCATACTTTATTTTAGTTGTTTTTCAAAGTTTTCACCTTTAATGAAATGACTTTGGAAATAATATATATTTCCATGACACCAGTACTATAGTCTTTGGACCTTCCTATAATAAAAATCTACTTTAAAATAGGTTTCAAAGTAGAAGCAGATTTTTAATTCTTAGTAATGTAATGCTTAGGCATAAGCCCACATTATATCCTAGAAACTATATGTTCTGGGAAGTGATTATCAGATAAATAAAATTATTCAAAGTCACAGGATTCTTGAGTCATCACTTTAAAAATCATTTCTTTTTTTTATTAATGTGTTTTTTTAAATTTTATTTTTAAGGAATTTTTTTGTTATACATTTTATTCATTTACATTTCAAATGTTATCCCCAAAGCCCCCTATACCCTCTCCCCACCCTGGTCCCCAACCCACCAATCATTTCTTTATTTTATGTTTGTAAGTACACATTCACTGTCTTTAGACACACAGTAAAGGGCATCTGGTCACATTATAGATGGTTGTGAGCCACCAATGTTGCTGGGAATTGCAACCTCTGGAAGATTAGCCAGTGCTCTTAACTGCTGGGACTTCTCTTCAGCCCCTCTATTCATGATTTTGACTTTGTCTACTTTTATTTTCTGTATAATTTTGACATAGTTTCCTGTAATAAGTTCACTGTCATCCTTTAAAAAGTTACCCTTTTCAAGTCAACTTTCCCAGTTCCTTTTGTTATGGATGATGCCCATCATAATTTTAAGTTTCATGAGATATGTGAAATAGATTCCTAATCAAGGAAAAGCAATGATCCAGAGTCAGCACAGTCTGTAAAAGTCCATGATTTAGGCTCAGAATCTAACTGTTATCTCTCATGATGATTTCTCAGGGTTTATTTTCTTCATCTTGAAAAAGAGAAGTAAAAAGACAAACCACAAAAACAAAAGATGAAAGTAGACATACACACACACACACACACACACACACACACACACATTCTCACACACATATTCACACACATAGACACACATACTCATACCCACACACAGAAACATATGAGCGCTCACACACACATGCACACATGCCCACACAAAGACTGTTGCATTCTCTTTGTGTGAGTTCTGACTGAACTATTCAGTCATTGGCTGTCAAACCCCTTCCTGTACCTGGATTCAGAGCTATTCCATTTGTTTTGTCTCTTGCATTGTCAATGCAACTGTTCTGAAGGTCCATAGTTGTTAAGAATGTCTGTGGCTGAAGCCTGTTTTTGTAAACAGAAGCATTCATTTTTAAACCAGATTGATTTTTATCTTTACTTATGTGGATGTGTCTGTGTGTGTGCTTATCCCAGTGTATATGAGTACTGGTGAAGGGTTCTGGACCACTTGGAGTTACAGATAGCTTTAATCCATTTAACATGGGTACTGGGAACCAAACTCAAAGAACCAAACTCAAATTCTCAACAAGAGTAGAAAGTGCTCTTCACTTCTGAATCATCTCTCTAGTCTATTGCCATCTACCTGAAACTACACTAACATGGATATTCAAGAAAATACTGAAAACAAAACAGAAGACTCAGGGGAACATTTAGACCAAAATGATCAATAGTCATGTAAAACTGAAGCAATCATAATCTATAAGAATTTAACATTGTCTCTTTTACCAAAATTGCAACTTTTTAGTAAGTTACCAAAATATTTCCACAATGTCTTCAAGTGCTCTTAACTTTTAAAGATTTTATAGAAAAACTGGAAAACTAATCTGTTTTATGTCTACATGGTTTGTTTTACATCAACAAATTACCTTGTTCAAAGAAAAAAACTGAACAACTCTCTCCTGAATTTGCTTGGTCTTTACTCCATAAATGATGGGATTGAGGGAGGGTGGTAGAACAACATAGAGGTTAGCAAGGAGAATGTGAACATGCAGTGGTATGCTGTCACCTCCAAAACGGTGAGCGAGGGAAGAAAAGAAAACTGGCGTATAAAACAACAGGATGACACAGACATGGGAGCCACATGTACTCAGAGCTTTGAGTCTGGCATCTTGGGAAGGTATTCTATACACAGCACAAAGTATGCGAGCATATGAGACAATAATAAGTACTACATCTAGACATATGGAAAATAGAGCTACAACCAATCCATAGTAAATATTGACTTTGATGCTGTCACAGGCCAACCTGGCAATGCCCATGTGTTCACAGTATGAGTGACGAATGATGCTCTTCCCACAATAGGTGAGCCTATAAACAAGAAAGATCAGGGGGAAGCAGATGAAGAAACTTCTAGTCACAGATGCAATGCCCATTTTGATGATGACAGATGGGGTTAGAATGTTGGTATATCTTAGTGGATAGCAGATAGCAACATAACGGTCAAATGCCATGGAGAGTAGTATACCAGACTCTGTCACAAAGATGAAGTGGAGGAAAAACATCTGAGACACACAGCTAGCAAAAGAAATGCCTCCAGCTTGGAACCAGAAGATTGCTAATACCTTTGGAATGGTCACCGTGGACAAGAAGATATCGGCCAGGGCCAACATAGATAGGAAAAAGTACATGGGTTCATGAAGACTATGCTCAGTGGAGATCAGCAATATTAGGAATGTATTGCCTATAACAGCTACTATATACATAGAAAAGATAGGGATGGAGAGCCAAATGTGTGCATCTTCTAGTCCTGGGATTCCAATCATAGTATACCAGATGTCTCTGAGATTGGTGTGATTTAAATATGTTGATGATGTCATCTTTTACTCTCTTTTCTGATACTGGAAATAGTGATGGAAAGAATCAAGAATCATGGTTATCTTTGGCTTCATTTCTTCAGAGAGTAATTCAGAAATGACTTGAGAAAATTATTTTAAAAGAAAAATAATAAAATAGGCAATGAGGTTTCAATCAATCATATAATATATAGATAACAAAAGGAACATTTTTTTGAACAGGAAAAAAAACCTAAATTTTATAACACTTATAATAGTGGCAATGGTGAAAACTGTATTAGTTGTACAAAACATAAATTTGTTTGAATTGGATTATAGAAACTGTTCTTAAACTACTAGGTTAGCATCAAAAATGAAAGTCTGGGAAATGCTTTTACCTGATTGATGATTTCTAATGTTTATCCCATTTCTCTTTTCTGGAATTTTTAAGATGTAGTCAGGATACTATTGTGGTCTTTTGGAAGATGTGCTTGAGACTGTTGACTTAGACCACTTGGCCATCCTGACACCCCAGATTATATTCTTTTGGGTAGGAATATTATTGTGTCAAAGACAACCAAACTACTATCCTTTAATGTGCAACACATCACTGAGGAGTTTGCTTCTTTTTATTCTTTTATCAATTTGTATGGAATAAAAGAAAACCAAAACTGTAGGTAGTCCTCACTGTATACAATGCCACATTATCTTAGCATTTTGATTTCACAGATATGCTCTTATATTTAATGATTGTAATCTGCAAGTGTTTCTGCTAAACAGCCATTAATACTATTCTAACTCAGCAAGTATAGCAAAACATAATTGGGGAAAATAAATGAATATCAGGATTTTTTCTTTTAGTTTAGGCCAGAGAAATGAGATATTCATGAATTGAAGGAGCAATACAATCAGACATCTATAGAATTAAAATTCTATCGGGATAAAACAAATTCAATGAAAATGATTTTTGTACTTCTTCTATTGAGACAAAACAAAATTCAGAAAATTTCAATGGACCATATGGATGATTTCAAAATCTTTATATTTGTTCCACATCTGTTAATACAACAAAAGCAAATACTAACTTCAAAACATTTTAAAAATAATATAGCTTCTGAAAAAGGTAAAATTGATTTTAAAAGTGTTGTGCAGCACAAGAATGTGTCAGTAAATCTTTATTTGTTATAAAAGATCTAGAAGACATGATACAGAGGTTGTCTTTGAGGCAATTTCGTGTTTTAAACCCCAAACTGTCTTGAATTAATCTTCCTTTCTTGACTTTTCAAATACAAAAATGATGGGAGTTTGCATGCATGCAGAAGAACCTAAATTATTTTGTTTTAGTAGAACTAAAGACATTTCAACAATGAGAGAGATTGTACAAGTTTATCTAAGAGACAGCAGTTTTCTCACTTGGATCGATGTTCCCTTCAGGGTCCAGGAACAGTTCAGGATAAAGACAATGGGTTTCATCACAGGAGAACCACAGATTTCTTATAGTTAGAAGGTATACTGGGTGGTAAATAACTCTGTAAGACGGTAGCAATACACATGGGAAAGCAGGTTTGGTTAGAAGACACTTTTTCCTACTTTTTGATAGTATTGACTACATAATTCTAGGTTTTGATCTTTCCAATCTGTTCCATTTTGTGATCCATAGCCAAGCTTCTGTAATCTTACCGTCATATCTTGTGCACTCCTTTATAATTTATACTCAAAGTATTACATTTCTAAATGTGTATTCCTATTAAAATATATCTTCAGGGGACACAAGGCATTTTAGCATAGAGAATGGCTTAGATAGGCAGTGATTATTAAGTAGAAATGGCATGGTACTCACACTACTTATCTGGGCTCCATTTTCCATCCCATTCATTAAGTCCTGACCTGGGTATCACCAATATACTATAATGCACATCATTTCTCTTTCCTCCCTAATAATCAACACTTACCCTGATCAAGAAAATAGTCCATGAAAGTCTTTGGATTCTACTGATTCTACAACTAACCAGAAGAGTTCATAAACCACCATTAACAAATCTGTATTATACTATAAATCCCATTGTGCATGGATTAAATGTACTTAATTTGTTTACTTAAATGTACATAAATGAAACTTTTCATCCTCTTTCTAATTATATAACTATAAGGAACTTGTCTCTGTTTTACATCTCCTTTTACTTTTAACCCACATCAAAACTATGCTATCTCCCCAAACTTATAATACAATTGCAAAGAAAGGCATAGTGAAAAGCCCAATAAGAAAATACACCATGAGAAATTCTGCCAATGCCAGGCCTTTCTTTGCTGGAGCTCAGGCTTCCTTGCCCACTACATCAAGTTCCCTCATGTGTTTTTATTTCATTTCTGTCTTAAAATACTGAGGGAAGCTTTTGTTGCACTTAATTTTTAAGGGGCAGGGGGTAAATTAGAGAACTGAAATGAATAAAGAAAAGCACACAGAAAACTGGGGTAGTGTAGGTGGTTGGAATCTAAAACCAGGTATTATTCCTCATAGGGATACCTATCCAGCAATTGAGTAGTAATGGAGTTATAACCTTATGTTTGTTTGTACCCATATTGAAAATTATACATTATTAACATTCTTAGCTAATTATCCCTCATCAAAAAACATCTATTTGAAATGGTATTAAGCAACTTCAATGACACTTTGGTTAGATCAAAGCATTGTCTGACTTCTATTAAACTGTACCCAGTGACAGTATACATAACTTCAATAGTCAAAGATAGACTTCTCTCTGAAACCTTGGATCATTAGAATAGCTCTCGTGTTAAAGTGTAATATTATGAAAAAGCATGAGGTGACAGACCCATAGTATCTCTAATTTGAATTAGGATACTATTAATCTAAGATATCAGAAAATATCCTATGAAGGCAGCAACCATCAACTCTTCAACTGTATGTTGTTACCTCCTTTATGCTGTAATGCTGGGTTCTGTGAGATAGGTTGTATCTCCTTATCTAGGCACCCAAGACTCACCTCAGGACTGCCTTTATAGCTTTTATCATGCCAAGGGATTCAAGACTCAGTGGAGTTGAGGAGAAATAAGAAAGTGTTTATAGTCCCAAGGACACTTTAATTAAAGCAAGCAATTAATCAATTGAACAATCTAACTGAAAACCAAAGGCACATTGAATATGTAGTGTGACACTAACATCATTCTGAGACAACATGTTAGACAGACTCATAAAAACTCTATCAAAGGCAACAACCCACACTATGAGTTCTCCGACAAAAAAAAAAAAATATTAAAAAGCAGCCAGATAATGGTGCAATTTCTCTCATAGCATGGGGTGTTTAGAGTCTCAGCTCTCTAGTTATTTTCTCATAGAAATACAAAGAATTAGCATCCTCAGAATTGAGATAATGTAGTACACATCCCTTTGGTGTAGCCATTTTTCTCCACTCTTACACACTCAGTGCTTAGGTCTTCTTAAATTCACAGCAATGATGGTGGTGACCAGAAAAAGTCTATTCTTTATAAAATTTTCCAGTACCAAATAATTTCTAAGTAGATGTGAACTTTATTGATAGACATTAATAGGTACATTTCATCTGTAGAGTTGTTACTTTTGATTGTATACATTTGAATTTTGAAACATATACCTTGTGAACTAATAATTATATTCTTGACCATTGATAACTGCTACCTAGAGTTAGATATTGTCAAATAGCCAACATAACACTCTGTCAATGCTTCTGAAAAAGAAAAGTCTTAAACTACTCCTGTCAATGATGAAACACTATAATCAGAAAGCTAAACACACTTGATATGATAGTAAGGAATGTAATGATTTTAAGGTAATCTAAAGTCTTGCCTACTTTACTGGGTGAATTGGATATTTAATAGAATATATAACATGACAATAATTGTATTTAAGACTATACTACATAAAGAAAACAGGAATAGCTACCTATATAATCACAAAATAATACAATAGTGCAATACACCTTTCTTGGAAAAGAGATATTGATAGAGCATTTAGTTTTAAATTTACTTTTGCTAAAGTCTTTCCTTAAACATTTCTGCAATATAAATTATATTTTATTTGTTCTTTAATTTTATGCAAACATTACTCATTTCTCTGTAAAAGTTTGAAAGCTTTATTTCTGTATAAGGCCTTAATTGAAACTTTTCCTGTGGCAGTTCTACCACAGCACAGTTTTAAGATGCATTTTTAACAAATATACCTAGGATATTCATGAAATTATTCTTTAGTTCACCATCACCCTCAACACTATGAGTAGGTATAAACACTAGAGAGTTACATATGTTCTTGTTTAAGTGACTAATTGGAATCTTTCCCTATTTATTCACTGTATTTGTTTTATGCCCTGACATCCTATCATGACATTTACTTCCTAATGAGTATTGGTTATCACTGTTATTAAGTGCAAATATGAAAAAGGTTGGAATCCTGAAGTTCACACTGTCATCCATAATGACCAAGAACGGAATTGATCTTTAATTTAGGGAGAAAGAAATTGTATTAATTTCAATAGTTTAATTCACACAAGTGCTAATGAGGTTGAATCCTCTCTATATTATACTCCTGTTCTGACTCTGAATATTTCAATGTTGCATGTCCTAGGATTTTCTGAAAAAGGAAGAGAAATGAAGATTTCTTTCTTTCTGGAAAATTTAGTATTAATGAAATGCAGACTAGTGTTCAATTCTTAGTAAAATAATACACAGATTATTTTCACTTTATGCTTGGCACTTTTTGGATTATTATGCAGCTCATTATATTTAAGCTTTCAAATCATAGAATGTATATATATATATTGCAGCTAAATATTCAAGAGCTCAGGAAGAGTAATAGGAACATAACTGAACAAGATCTAAAGTTCTCATCTTGAACTCAGATCATCAATGATCAGAGTCTAAGCCATGTTGATAATATGTAATTTAAACTTTCTCTGAAGCACAATATTATCTTTTCCTATTTTATACAAAAATATAGGATGAATATTTTACAGGTTGATATGGGATTTTTACTTTCAATTGCTTGGTTTGAAAGTATGGGCTCTTTCTTAGTTCTCTGGGGAATGTCAAAAATGACCTGAATATGGAACAGATATTAAGCCATCCTCAGACAACTAAACTCAACATTATCCCTTCTACTCCAAAATGACTGTCATTCTCATGCTGCCATGACATAAAATTTCAGGAGCAATTTCAGATGCTCTTTATTTGTGTAGTTTCTATACATTAAGATCAAGCTTACATGATTACATCAAAAACATGTCTTAGTGAAAGAAAACAGCTGGAAAAACCTGTCTTGAATTTGCTTTGTCTTAACTCCATATATAATAGGGTTGAGTGTAGGAGGTACCACCACATAGAGGTTAGCAAAAAGAATGTGCATGTGAAGTGGTATGTTGTGGCCCCCAAAACGGTGAGCAAAAAAGGTAAAGAGAGAAGGTGTATAGAACAGAAGGATGACACAGACATGTGAACCACATGTACCCAGAGCCTTGAGTCGGGCATTTCGAGAAGGGATTCTAAATACCGTATGAAGTATAAGGGTGTAGGAGATGATGATAAGCATAATATCTAGACCTATGGAAAATAAAGGCACAGTCATTCCATAGTAAATATTGACTTTGATGCTGTCACAGGCCAACCTAGCAATGCCCATGTGTTCACAATATGAGTGACGAATGATGTTCCTCCCACAATAATTGAGTCGATAAACTAGAAAGACCAAGGGGAAAATGATTAAGAAGCTTCTAGTCACAGATGCAATGCCCATTCTGCAGATTACTGAAGGGGTTAAAATGGTAGTATATCTTAGTGGAAAGCAGATGGCTATGTAACGGTCAAATGCCATAGCCAGCAGTATGGCAGACTCTGTTACAAACATGAAGTGCAGAAAAAACATCTGAGTCACACAGCTAGCAAAAGAAATGCCTCCAGCTTGAAACCAAAAGATGGCAAGAAACTTTGGCGTGGTCACTGTAGATAGAATGATATCAGCCAGGGCCAACATGGAGAGGAAAAGGTACATTGGTTCATGAAGACTGTGTTCTGTGAAGATCAGGAATATTAATAGGGTATTGCCTATTAGGGCCACTATGTACATTGAACAGATGGGGATGGAGAGCCAAATGTGTGAATCTTCTAATCCTGGGATCCCAATCATGATGTACCAAATGTCTCTAAGGTTGGTGTGATTCGAAGACATTGCCATCTCTTCTTTGTCCTCAGACACTAAATCTTGGAGCTGAAGGAAAATGGAAATTATAAAAATTATTATTATTTTTATTATATTATTATGAAGTAACACTTTATGGACTTACTAAGTTAACAATGAGCTGGCACTCATGATTCAGTGACACCCAGGCAAAGTTTATTAACAGGAAAATACAAACTTGAAAACATATACTGTTGTCAAAGATGACGATTATGCTTAAAAGAACCAAACTTTAAATATTAAAGTAAAATTTAGATACTGTGCTAAATGTTTTGTTTTTTAACAGCAAACAAGCAAATCCATGAATGGGTGGAAGGTTTTGCACATCATAGCTGGTTTCATTTTGTTGTTCATTTCTTGATTCTTAATTAAAGTACTCTTTACTGAGCCCAGTATCACTGAGATCCATGTAAATCCTACACTCGAATGTAAACCTTTCCATAAAGCAATGTGTTTTTCTGTATTCTAACAAAATATTCTTAGGAATAAAAATGTTCAAATGATGTTACCTGATCACAGTACACAATTTTCCAGCTAAAACAATAAATTAGTATTCCTTTATAGCTAACTCAGAATATATTGAATATATTGTCCTATTCTTTCCTAAATCTCACTTCCTCTTACTCCAGTATTTTCCACCTATACTAATTTTTTTCCCCCATTAAATCTTATAGACTGCTCCTTCAGCCCTTCTAGGAAGAACAGCAATATCAATTAACCTGAACTCTCAAAGGCCCCAGGGACTAAACCATTTACTCAAGAGTATACATGGAGAGATCCATGTCTCCTGCTATATATGTAGCAGTGGACTCCCTCATCTGGCATCAGTGAGAGGTGAAGCCCTTTGTCCTGTAGAGGCTTGAAGCCCCAGAGAATGGGGATGCTAGAGGGGCAAGGCTGGAGTGGGTGGGTGGGTGGGGAATACCCTCTTAGAGGCAAAGAGGAAGGGGATAGGTGGGAGGTTCATGGAAGGGAAACCAGGAGGGGGAATAACATTTGAAATGTAAATAAATAAAATAACTAATAAATGAAAACTCTTAAAGACTCTGTTTAAACTCCAGTGTTTTTCTTCACTTTCATTTCTGATCCAGTATAATCTTAGAGAAAGGGGAATTATCTCAGAGAGAAAAAAACTGACAAAATAAGTCACAAAATGAAAAATTATTGACTGAACTAGGATCATCTTATGCTGAATAAATAAGCCAATATAGGTCATGCACATAGTCTGTATCAGAGACTGACGACTCCAGTGAATCATTTTAATATATGAATGTTAGCAACCACCTTTCAAATCAGATCAGGACAGGAATGTTGAGATACTTTCTTTTTCTAGAATATGTTTATTGGGTTAATGGCTTACAAAAAAGTTAGTTTTGGAAACAATAACAAAGATGAGTAAAAGTCTTCTATCACTAGTACATATCACTTTACACATGATGACATCTAGCATAGTGAAAGCTTTGAGAAATAAGATGTCAGAAGTAAACTATGACCTTTAAATTTCATAGTATGAAGGATCAACTGTTTTGTTTTAGTTTTCTATGTTAACAAACACTAAATTAAATTTTTATTTTATAATACCTGAGATAGTGTTGGGATAACCTACCTGCCCACATATTGTATTAATTGGCTATGAAAGTGTGTCCCTGTATTCTCAATTGTTGATTGCTGTCTGACACCATAGGGTAGGGCACCACCTGGTACTAGCAGGATATGTAAATATGTATTCCTTCCTCACCTACATAAGGCATTGTCTGATTGGCTTCAATAAAAATCTAAAAGACAATTATCTAAGCTGGAAGCCAGGTGTGTGGGGAAGAAAGACTTCCAAGCAGAAAATGAACCTTGAGAAAAGTAGAGGTGGGAGATTCTCCAGCAAACAAGAGGGAGGGACTGCAGCAGAGCAGAAAGGTACAGAGGTAGGCAGGTGGCAGGCCATACTCTACCTTAGCTTCCTCGAACCATCACAATCATGCCTTCCTACATTAGTCTTACAGTTCTATCTTGAAGTAGAACTGCTATTATTTTTGTTATTCTACTTCTGTAATCATCACCACCACTATAATAACCATTATCAGATTTATCTTCTAAATTATTGTATTAAAATATGAATGAAAGGAAATATTAAACCATGGTCAACATTTCTAAAACTTCCAATAGATTAATAAGGGCCAAACTTTCTTGAACTACCAAGTGTTTGAAATGTTGCACGGACGACAAGAGTAAGTTGCCATTACTGGTGACAGTGAGAAGAGAGTCATTCAAGGAAAGAAAAGCTACAGCTTGAAGGCTTAAAGAATATTGGGATTTTTATTTTTTTAAATTTAAAAGAGACAAAGGCCTCAGATTGGTCTATGTCAGAAGAATTAAATGATAAAGAAGTTGAGGGAAGAATCTGAGTAGGCACAATTTGGAATTAAATGTATACCATGATGAAAGACAGGTCAATGAATGTGGGCATTCTACCCTGCTCCCTATGGACACAAAATGAAACAAAGAAAAGTACTAAGGTGCATGTGTAAGATTTTTGTAAATACTAAGCAGGAAATATATCTTTATAATAAAATAAAAGCATATACTTATTTGTTCTAGACATCATATAAAAACAGATTAAAAATTGATATACCAGAAGACTTAGCTATACTACTTACTTTGGGCACATTCCCTAATGATTCTACATCTTATTACAGAGATACTTGTTCACCCGTGTTCATTGCTGCTCTATTCATAATAGCCAGATTGAAAACAAACTAGATATCCATCAATTGAAAAAGGAATAATGAAAATATGATGCATTTACATAATGTTATATTATTATTTGGCTATTTAGGAGAATGAAGTTATGAAATTTGCAAGTAAATGGATAGAGTTAAAATTAAGTATCCTGAGTGAGGTAACTCTTTACAACAGGGGCACCAAAACAGGAAAATTAAGTGAGTTAGAAAATTTCAGTACAGGGAAAAGTAGGGAACACAGGAGGTTCAACTGACTCTAGAGACATTTTAGAAAAGTAAGACAATGGTATTACTGCAGATTTTCTTAAAATATTTGCTACATGAGAGAAATTTAAAGAGTAACCATATAATGGGGTAGAAAGTACATCAACTAGACATTTTATGCCACCAAGATAAATATTCACACAGAATCGGTTACATATTGACCTCTTGGCCAAAAAGGGCCCATAAGCCAACCCTTTAAATTTCACAGTCTATTGCCAAGGCTGTTAGTTACCCTCTACAATCTAACAGCGAGGCTCTATTTGTAAAAGCATCATTCATTTACGTCATCAAACTTAGAGAAACTAAGCTGGTTTCCAAGTGGAAGCCCCACCCTCACACACTAGGTTTCATGATGATAGTAGAGGGTACTGTACATGTTACTGGAGTAGAAAGGTCATCATGTATATCACCTAGGTATAATATCTTGACCAACAATATGACCTGCCTTCTAGATATATGAGTGTAACAGTGTCATAAATGCTATGGAGTAACTAAACACGTTTGGTTGGTTTTAAGGCACACTCTATAAAATAAAAGTCACACTTAATATTGTCAAAGTATCCAAGAACCTGAGACAAGATAGTTTATAGGCATTAGGGAAAATGTGAGGCTATTTTCTGATACAGGACATGGTAATAAAAATGAGTACTAATGACATGTTGTTATTTCCACATATCAGTACTTCATTCCAACCTACATCAGAGGAACATTTTTGGGGATGATGGAAATTAACAAAGACTCACAACTTGACAGTGTTCAGAGAATAAGAAAATTTTAACATTCTGACCTAAATAAAAAGTCTTTATAAAACTGTCCTTTTAAGGCTCAGAAATTTGTGAAGAAAGGGAGTTGTTAAGATTTTAAGAACTGGAGGTGGTGAATGACTACATGAAAATAGTGTCATACAGAGGCAACAGGACTGAAACACATAGGAACAGAGACTGTGATATGATACACAGACCTCAGAGATGAGAAGAACAAATAGACACAAAGTTCTACCCATAATCAAGAAGCTATCTGTTTTTGATATATACTGAGAAAGGAAAAATCAGTTTTTTCAAGGCAGTAACACTGTATGTATCAATCACACTCTATGGCATTCCTCTTGCCCAGAAGTTGTACAACAGAAAACAGGCCACATGTATTTTTGTGTGCATCATAGTTTAATTTAGTTTTGGACTCAAGTTTGTGTGTGTCCATGCATGCATGAGCACACGCATGTGTGTGTGTGTGTGTGTGTGTGTGTGTGTGTGTGTGTATGTGTGTATGCATGCACATGTGTATGTGTGTCTTATTGTTCTTATTTGATTTTCATTTTTTGCTTTATTTAGTTTCATTTCAGAGAGGGAGAGAGCACATAAAGTTAGTCAGAAAGGGAGCTGGGGACAATGCAGGAATAGATTGGGGAGGGTAAAGATTATTAGAAAACACACTGCATAAAATTTTTAAGTACATTAATAAAAAATTGAAAAATTCAATGCTTTTAGAAGATGCCTAATTGCAAAAAAAAAAAAAAAGTGTTGTGAATCACAGACAATTATTCACTAGAAATGAGGGGCCTATAGTGAGATGATAAAAAGAAAGATTTTTCTAGACAATGTTTGGATAAACACACACACACACATACACACACACACACACACACAAATCTAGGATCAAGGAACAAACCATCAGAGAGGCAGAATACTAATACAAAAAGAACATAAATATCTAGCACTAACAGAGTAAGGTTATGTGGTTGGATGGGCTAATGATTCTCCAAGATGCAAACAATGCCTAGAAGTCAAATGAAAAATTGCATCTTTGGTTAAGAAAATATGTTACCATATAAATTTGATTCTGGTTAGGTAAATGGTTCTGTTTTTCCCCCTTCCAATTTGTTTACTGTTGTTTATAGTAAGTCTCCTTATTTAGAGTTTCATCTCTTATATTCATTCTAGTAATTTCCTCTCAAATTTTCAGGAAATCCTATATTTAAATGAATGTGTGTTAAAATACTACAATGAAACTATTGGGTTTGAAAAAATAGCTTGATCATGGAGAGTGTCTTAGACGGTGCTGATAAAATTGAATCCTGTAAAATTAGCAGAGATAGCAGGACTCTCAGAGGCTGTAGTTCTCGTTTTCAGTTATTTAATGCTGACCTATCTACAAAGATCTCCATACCTTTATGGAAATTAACATTACTTCTCTTTCTCCCTGAGTTACTGCTTACCCCACTCAATTTATACCAGATACTGTGTCATGAGGGTGAGACAAGCTCTCATTGCTTATACTGGTACAGCTGAAGTCACTGTCCTGAAGAAATATCATAGCATAAGCAGGCATGGCTTTAAAAAGTGGCTTATCTTTCCCTAGGAATTAGGAATGTACTTACCTTGAAAGGACACACAGGATACTGTGGAAAAGTAGCAGTCACCAGCTCTGTAATCTGAGATCCTATGTGTTCTTACCTTTTTTACTTAGCAACTGTGGACTCTCTGATGCTATGTGAGATGGGTTGTCTGTCCTGAATTTAGGTACACACTCACCCAGATGCAGGTTATATAGCATGGTCATTCCCTAGAAGCCCAACCCTGGTAGAATTGAGGTATCTAGGAAATTGAGCATGGTCTTTTGAGCCCTGGATCCTTAATTAAGGCCTAACTATAACCAGCCAATGAAAAATAAAACAAGCAAACAAATGACAAAAGAGGCCCACAAAGGTTGGACTAGGTTGACAGAAAGGCAGTCATTCAGAGGCCATTTCATGGATTAATCAAAAAATCCTACCAGCACTAACAAGTCACACTGTAAATATTCTGACAGAAGGACCTATAAATAGTTTAATCTGTAACATATTTAAAAACACATTTATCACGAGTAACCAGAAACCAATTACTTAAGGGTTGCTTCTTAATTCTTTCTCACATCTAGAGGGCTTTAAAAAAAATACCCACTATAGTTTCTGTAAAACTATTGTCTGCCTTGTTTTCAAAGATATTTCAATCTAGTTGTGGAAACTCACTGACTCAGGCCATTTAGAATTGGATTATTTTCTTCTCTTAACTGTAGAGTCGTAGATATTTTAGTCCCATGTAGTTTCCTTATACACATGCATATCTATATCTATATATATATATAGATAGATATATAGATATATATGATAGATAGATAGATAGATAGATAGATAGATAGATAGATAGATAGATAGATAGATCAGAGTGTACTGTATATTCCTTTTTGTACAGATCTTTTTGCTATTCTCCAGAACAATATTTTTCTTCTTCGATCTACAGCAATAATATTGATTGTCAAAGATTTGTGTTTGTAAACATTAATTTCAAACTTTATTCTCAATCTATAAAAGGTAAAATCTTTTTAAGACACTTTGGAAAATATTTGGTAGACACAAATCTTGAATTATGAAAAAATAAGTTGTTAAGTAACAATTCTGTAGAGATAAATGCATTTTTTTTCTTATCATTGACAATAAACTGACAATACATATAGTCTACAGGAGCATTGTGTCTCTTTTCACAAATTCAACAATCCCCAAATATCACTTCTTCAGTGAGAAACAACCTCAATTAGTAGTTAAAACATGATTTTAATATGCAAGAAAGCAAGCAAATAAGAATCTTGGATGATTTATTAGGTGATGATTTGACAAGAATGATATCACATGACAATGAATGTATATAAAAATCTAATATATGAAGAACATAAGAGGAAAATCTACGGCCTGGTGGAATAGAGTAATAGTAACCCTAGGTATCTAAAGAGGGAAATACTTGTGGAGCTTAAAGTACTAAATATATTTTTTCACTAAAATTGGTTCCTTAAAAATTCTCAGTTAACAATGAAATCTTATTTATTTTTTCATATTTTATGCAATCAAAATAAACATGCTGTTTCAAGTGGATATATGTATACTAAAATAAACCGAATTTTATTTATATTCTCTTGATTATCTGTAAAAAGTATTTTACTTTCTGTGCACACTTAGCTGTGATTTATATTGTAACCTTTTTTACTGGCCTATAATTTGTTTTGTATTGGAACAAGTTAGTCGTGAACATTTATGATAATTCTAGTTTATGCTCATCTTAACTGATGTGAACAAGTACACAGGGGTTAGCGATTTTGCCTAACAGTATTTTAAGAGAGAATATGTGAGTTTCCTCTGTATATAGTTGCTAAGAATTTTTACATGTTCTCTGACATTCCATCATACTTTCTCTCTGATAAATATCATACTGTTACCACTAGTTGTATGTATTGTTCTCTGAGAATTCTGCAGTTTGCAGTACCATCACACAATGGAAAAGGGAATAGCTACTACAGCTATTTAGTTACAGAGAAAATTAAGGACTTTATTCCATTTCAATTGTTGTAATTATTATAAACGGTAACATGGCTAAAATCTCTCCCTAGCAGTTTTTCTGCTATACTTACAGTGAAGAAGTTTAATATTTGCATACTATAGTATTATCGTCTGTGAAAGAAGAAATATAGTAAAAAACTTAAATCTCTAGGATTATCTGATTCATATCATTTTCAATTGCTAAAATAATAACAATAAACAAAGTTTTATTTTCATTTTATACCTGGCACTAGATTAGAAGTTTTATGTAGGACACTCTTGTCTGTTTGTCTATCTACCCATCCATCAGTACAAATTGTAGATAATGAACAAGAATGAAAAAAGATTAAAAACTCTTGACCCAAACCAAATACCTTAAATATGAAACTTGATTTTGAAACCTAAATGCTCTGTGACTGATAAATTTTGATAACCAGAAAGAAATAATGTTTTGTATATGCAGATTTTCCATTTCCCAGTTTTGGAAAAGTGGAATGCACTGGCAAAATTTCTCCACTTGTTTGGTATATGAATAAGGCTTGTATTTCTTTTCCCTGATTTATGTGTCAACATAAAATTGAAAGTTTTTGAAACATTATTAATTTTTGTATGCTGAAACAAAGATGAAAGTAGTTCATAAAGCAATGTGTCCTTGTTCTAAACAATCTATATGCTGAGTATAATTCATTCCTTTTTTCATTGCTCAGAATTGCTCTAATTGCCCTCAGAAATGATGACTTGCTTTAATGTTTACATTGTAAATTCGGATACTCTTGAGTTATGTAGTATATGGCAAAAATATAAAGAACAGAACCAATCTGTTTGTATTAGATGACTAAAATTACTTGCCCAAAGAAAAGACTTGCATAACCCTCTCTTGAATTTGTTTAGTCTTCACTCCATAAATGATGGGGTTAACAGAGGGTGGTACCACCACATAGAGGTTGGCAAGGAGAATGTGCACATGCAGTGGTATACTGTGACCCCCAAAACGATGAGCAAAGAAAGAAAAGAATGCTGGTGTATAGAACAGAAGAATAACACAGACATGAGAACCACAAGTACCTAGAGCTTTGAGTCGGGCATCTCGAGAAGGAATTCTAAACACAGCAAAAAGGATAAGGACATATGAGACAATAATCAGCACAACATCTAGGCATGTGGAAAACAGAGCCACTATCACACCATAGTAAATATTGACCTTGATGCTGTCACAGGCCAACCTGGCAATGCCCATGTGTTCACAATATGAGTGACGAATGATGCTCTTCCCACAATAGGTGAGCCTATAGACAAGAAAGATCAGGGGGAAGCAGATGAAGAAGCTTCTAATCACAGATGTGATGCCTATTTTGATGATGACAGATGGGGTTTAGAATGGTGGTATATCTTAGTGGATAGCAGATGGCCACATAACGGTCAAATGCCATAGCTAGCAGTATGGCAGACTCTGCCACAAATATGAAATGGAGGAAGAACATCTGAGATACACAGTTAGCAAAAGAAATGCCTCCAGCTCGAAACCAGAAGATGGCTAACATTTTCGGTGTTGTGACTGTAGACAGAAAGATATCAGCTAATGCCAACATAGACAGGAAAAGGTACATGGGTTCATGAAGGCTGCGTTCAGTGATGATCAGGAATAATAGCAGTGCATTGCCTGCGATGGCCACTATGTACATTGAACAGATGGGGATGGAGATCCATATGTGTGCATCTTCCAGTTCTGGGATCCCAATCATGGTGTACCAAATATCTCTGACGTTGGTGTAATTTAAAGTGGTTGAAGATGTTGTCATGTTTATTTTGCCTACTAGTTCTGGACCTGCCAAAGCAAAACCACAAGAACATAAAAACAAAAAGAAGAAAAAATATTATTTTATTAGAATCAGTGTGAATACTCCCAGTTGGCTAAGATTAAGACTAGACTCTTGCTGGCATATACAATAGTGTCTCATAAAATATATCCCAGCCACAGTTTCTCCTCTCTCCATTTCTTCCAACTTCCCCATATCCTTGCCTTTTCCCCAAATCCCTCCATTTACCTCCAGAAAAGAGGAAGCCCCAAAGAGATGACAGCCAAATAGAACAAAACAAAATACAATTAGAGAAAGCAAAAGCCTTCATATCGAGGTTGGACAAGGCAAACCAATAGGAGGAAAAGAGTCCCAGAAGTAGGCAAAAGAGTGAGAGACACACCTGCACCCACTGTTAGGAGACTGAAAAACACAAAACTAGCAGCCATAACATACACGGAGAAGACCTGGTGCTCAAGACCATGTAGAGCCCATGCTAGCTGCTTTAGTCTCTTTGACCCCATGTGAACCATGCTTAGTTGATGCAGTGGGCCATGTTCTGGTGTTCTCTATTGCCTCCATCTTCTACAATATTTCTTCTCCTCTTTTCACAGGGTCCCCCAATCTCCTAGGGGAGGAATTTGATAGAGACCTCCAATTAGACTCTTGTTCCACATGATGCCTTGGGTCTCAGCACTGGGTCCCGTCTATTGCCAAAAGAAGCCTCTCTGGTGATGACTGGAGAAGGCTCTGAAGTATGAGAATAGCAGAATAGTGATTTCTTTTCCTGTGGTGCTGGTTCCACCCTTGGTCTCTGAGCTAATCAGTCTCATGTTTCTGGCCATCCAGGCCATTTTAGAAATGTGTTCCTTCTGATACTCTAGGCCTCAAGTTCTTTAACATCACCATTGCCCCAGTACAACTTGCTGCCACAACAGCTGAGTTGTGGTTTTATAGCTTTATCTATTCATGATTTATTATTAGGTATGAAATAAATAATACAACTGAGAAAAGAATAAAAACTTATAAGAAATATATATTTATATACCAATATTTTGGACTTAGTTGCATTGATAGATAGATATACATTGGAGAAACTGATAACCAACAATTTTAAAGAAAGAAAAAAATGTGTAAAGGATACTTTCAAGAGACCATTAGTTCACTCTAAATGGACATATACCTATCAAAAATAGATAGCACCTCAATATTGCTGAAGAATGATACTGATGACTGAATATATCAGTTTCTCAGAGAGGAAGTGAAAAAAATTACATTTAAAGATCGTTCACTTAAAAATTATTTAAAGTAAGTTTAGACACCAAAATATCACTTGTATTATCTATATCCCCTATAATGGAAAGCAATAGAAAGTAGTGACGCAGGGTTCTATGACTATGTGACAAATTATAGAGTCTGAGATATTGAGAAGAGTTAGAAAGGCTTCATTCAGTTCAAAGTAATTTGTTTTTCATCATCTCTGTGGGGCATAATGGAACCACTCTCTCATGGGATATTTTGATAGCCTCCCTCTGGTACCTGCCATCTGTTTCTCCATGTATTGTAGTAAATAACCCTCATGCCAAGCAGCTTCCCCTAATAGGAGCATCTCCTTAAGAATCCACACATTTTCCACCCGTGCCCAGGTAGGTAAGAGGAGAAGAGGTAACAGGAAAGAGAAGCAAGAGATGCACTTCTGAACTTGTTTGCCAATTTTAGAAGTCAGGTTTTAAGGTGAGGTGATCACATGGTGTGCTCATCAGTACAGTTGAAGTGAGGCCTTCTGTTCAGGAGTTTCTTAACTAAAGTTTTGCTCCCCCATTTTAGAATGAAATTAGGAGTCTTTAGTGAATGATATTTGAGAGCTTGCCAGAGATGAAAACAGAGCCAGCTAATAGAAGAGAAAAACATTACAGGAGTTAAAAGTTCAAACAATGGGGAAGACAGAGAAGAGAAATGGCAAAATAAATTCTCTTGAAGCAGGACTGGAAGAGTGGATGTTACAAAAGAATTTGAGGAGGGCTAGAAGCCAGTCATAGTGGGTGGAAATTGAAAGAATGGAGTGACTTCTGAATCTTCAAGTAGAAACAGAACCATGTTTTGGCTCGTATGGAAAATATACCATAAAGTAGCATGAACAACAGGACACACATAACTGGAAGCTGGAAACTAAGTAAATTGTAAGTTCTAAAATGCTACCTTTCAGATAACAATCACCTTTTTCTTTAATTTAGTTTACTAGAACTTACTCTTTGGTTTTAAATTCCCCTCTCCCCACCCAATGTATAATTCCTCAAAATATTTTACACACTAGAAATTAAAATGCATTTTGTGTTACTGGTGAATTTTATGTCTCTGTCAGATTTTAGAAGTCTCGTACAATAAGAATGTATAAAGTTTCAATTTATTTATTTAAGCACCATTCCTTATGCAGCTTGTATGATAGGAATAAATGAAAGATGCCAACGCTATGGAGAGTTTATGATCCCAACATTAATGACACTGAACATCGAGTAAGAAAAATATATCCGGGTAACAGGAAGAGAAGATTAAATCAAATTTGCTGAATGTTAATTATAGGAGCAACAGTGAACATTTGATAGAAATTTAATGGCTAGAGTAATTCTCAAGATCCGAAATAGCCAGGGATAGTCCAGTAAAAGGCTTCATAGAAACTAAACATTAACCAGTTGATTTAATTACTATCAGAATTGCTAAACCACAGTTTGTCTATGAGTATGTGATCAAAAGATGGTAATCTAATTTAAGAAGGATTAAGCTGTATCTAATTTGTTGAACCATCCAGTGTGAATGGATACCAAAATAACTAAAACCAAACGAAATCAGTTGGAACAAAATACATCTTCATGGAAAAGGGCTGGTAACATGTCTGCAAACAACAGCAAAAATGAACTAGGGTATGTAACAGAGTGAGTATAAAGTGAGTTTTACAGTAAACCTTGCAAAGGTGTGGATGGTGATCTTAAAATCTAGTTGTGTTTGAGATCTAAGAAGTGCTAAGAACAGAAAAGAAAGGGAAATACTGGCAGTGAATTCCATCATGTTCAGGAATAGAGTTAAAACAAAGAGGAGATAGGGACTATTAGCAAATGTTAAGAAGCTTGTAGTTATGTGACTACATACATTTATGTTGGTTTAAAATAGGAGTTTTATGTGGTTTGAAAGCAAGATCTTTGTTTTAATGTGGTGAGACTCTGTGTGATGAATATCTGAGCATGGATGGTTTGTCATGTGACTGTATTCTCCAGTCCAGTATGCACTGTGCCTTTAAAAACATTTACTTAATTTAATCTGTCATTCTAGATAAATTAACAAGAGAATATATTAAGATACCCTTGTTCTTAGTGTCTTAGGTCTTCAAAGAGCCTTCTTGTCAGGTCTATATATGTTCCTTGTAATTCTGTCATAAAAACAGACAGGCTTTGTAAAACTCATTACCTGTTATTTATGTCATAAAAATGTGTAAAGGTACTATAGCCATCAGATAAAGGGAAATAAATAGACATCTACATAGCAGTGGGTGCAAAGCATGATTCACTGAGGAACCTCTTTTCAAAAACATATTCACACCCCTAAAAATAACATTTGTGATTTTTCATTTACATATTTCTAAAATGGTACAGAATTCTGATTTTCCTAAGGGACAATGAAGTTTCTTGCCCCAGTCTTCGTGTGTGTATGTTTCTTTTCTCCTTCTCTTTTTGCATGTGTGTGAGTGTGTGTGTGTGTGTGTGTGTGTGTGTGTGTGTGTGTGTGTGTGTGTGTGTGTGTGTGTGTGTGTGTGTGTGTGTGTGTGTGTGTGTGTGTGTGTGTGTGTGTGTGTGTGTGTGTGTGTGTGTGTGTGTGTGTGTATTTAATGTCTATGTGCATGCATGCTGGTGTATGTGTGACTGCTTTTGGAGACCTATTGATGCTGAGTTTTTGCTCAGTTTCTCTCCTTATTCCTAATGAATCTAGAAATCTGAATCACTAAAGTGTTTAGTCAATGAGCTCCAGGGATTGGCCTGTCAGTTTCCACTCCCAGCATCGGGTTTATAGACACACTCTGCATATCCAGGTCTTTTAGGAAGGATGCTGGGGACTCTACCTCAGAGTCTCATTCTTGTACAGGAAGCACTTTACTGGCCAAGTCATCTCCCCAGTTACCATAGGTCTCTTTCCTGTGCCCTTTTACCTCAGGAAAAACATCATTTCTATTTAATTGGTTATCAGATGATTTTTATATTTCATCATATTTATATTTGTTATACATAAGACATCATATTAGGATTCTAGGAATTTTCTAGATAGTTTGCTTGAGTTTTTCACTTTCCTTTCTTTCCTGTCTTCATATCCAATTGTAGTTACAGCAATATTTTGTTTCTTCTGTATAGAAGGTGGCGATTTTCAACACATTAGATTTAAATGTATTCACCTAATAAGAGATAACAGTTGTTCTTACTTCTTCAAAGATAAAGATATAGAATAACACTTCTTTCAATGATGGTGATCTGAAACTTAGATTAATTTATTGGCATTTATTTTTCACTGATCCATTAATTTGTCAAGCAGATGTTTCTGTTTATTACAAGAAACTATTTGTTGGTGTCCAATCCTGTTCTATCACAGGCTGAGAAAGCAAACCATAGCTGTTTTACTTATCTCAACTCTTCTTTGTATTTTGATCAACATGGATTTTGAAAGAGTAAGCCTCTCATTCTAAAAGAAAATACCAAATGATAGAAGTTCATTGGAAGAACAAGTTACCAAATGAAGTTTGCCAGATTACANGAATCTTACAACAGTTATATGATCATGCAATTTATTTCTGCAGAAGGAAGATTAGGAAAGTGTTCATGTGACTAGAGTCTTAAGTGATGACATGTATGATGCTGTTATGTGGGAAAGTACAAGGACTGCTTTGAGAGTTCTGAAAAGTTTAGTACAAATGAAGCACTATTTAAAAATTTTTTATTTATTAATTAGTTATTTTATTTATTTACATTTCAAATGTTGTCCCCCTTTCTGGTCTCCCCTCTTCAAACCACAATACCATCCTCGCTCCCCTTTGCCTCCAAGAGGGTGATCCCCAACTAACCTATCCACTCCTGCCTCACCCCCTCTACTATCCCCCTACAGGGGGGCAACAAGTCTCCACAGGACCAAGGGCCTTTCCTTCCATTGATGCCAGAAAAGGTAATCCTCTACTACATAATTAAATATCATAAAAATTGGAATTTTGAGAATACTTTGTTTTCACCATTTAGACACACAGATCACATCTTTACTTTTCATTTACACTTGAACAGTGTTATTAGACTGAGAGTGCTATGGCAGTCAAAGGAATTCTAGCATTTCCTACATTTAACTGCATTTCCTTAATTGTCCAAGCTGCACATAGCTATTCAGATAGGTTAAAATAAAACTGACTCTTTCATATAAATATGTCAGACTTAGTGTTGACTTATGAGACCACTATAATTTTCTCTTATGTCTTCTAATCTTTTATTTCTGTCTTACAATAGAAAACTTTGGAAGCTGTTGCCAGCTGGATAAAAGGATTTATGGAAATTACAAACAGTAGCTGGTTCCAGCCACCTACCCTTCTTCTGACAGGCATCCCTGGACTAGAAGATGTGCAGATATGGTTCTGTATTCCACTATGTGTCATGTACCTAATTGCTCTCCTAGGAAACTGCACCATCCTCTTTGTTATCAAAACCACTTCCAACCTTCATGAGCCTCAATACATATTCCTATCTATGTTGGCAGCTACAGATGTTGGTCTCTCTGTATCAACTCTGCCAACAGTACTGAATGTCTTCCTCCTGAATCACAGAGATATTGAGTTCCACTCTTGCTTGACACAGATGTTCTTTATCCATACCTTTTCTTCCATGGAGTCAGCCATCCTACTGGCCATGGCTTTTGATCGGTTTGTTGCTATTCGTAATCCATTACACTATACTGTAGTTTTAACCCCCACTCGGATTATTAAGATAGGACTTGCAGCTGTTGTTAGGGGTGTGATATTAATGGTCCCCTTGCCGATCCTGCTCAAGCGGTTGCCCTTCTGTAAGGGTGTCATACTGTCCCATTGTTACTGCTACCATCCCGACATCATGAAGTTGGCCTGTGGTCCTGTCAGGGTCAATATCATCTATGGATTGTCTCTAGTCCTCTGTTCATTTGGAGTTGACTCTGTATTTATTGTCATCTCTTACATCTTGATTTTGAAAACAGTGCTGGGTATTGCCTCAGGAGATGGTAAGCTCAAGGCACTCAATACCTGTGTCTCCCACATATTTACTGTCTTTATATTTTATGTCCCACTCATTGTTCTGGCTCTAATTCACAGGTTTGGTACATTTGCATCCCCCCTTCTCCATGTCACCATGGCCAATCTTTTTCTTTTCTTGACTCCTGTTCTAAACCCTTTGGTTTACAGCTTAAAAACCAAACAGATAAGGTCTGCAATGTGTAAAATATTTAAAGTCTGGGGAAACTTGCTCAAATAACCACACACAATCTTAGCAAAAAAGATGCCATACTTCTCTGCTTTTTCATCTATTTGCTTATCAGGAATATGCTTTTATTTCATGGAATAATTTGGGGAGAAACAAACAGATATTTTTGTCTTCCATGAAGAGGACAGTATTTTGATTATCATTAAAAATATATTGATCTACTACACTGTAATTATGATTATATGATGAGATTCAGTATGTGATACGCATATTTTTTGTTTAGTTACTTTGAAAGAGACACATAACCTATGCAAAACTTGAAGGGATGTGGAAACCTAGCAGATGCTACCATCTTTTAGAAAACAAAGGCAAGCTTAGTCAACATAAGGGGGGAAATGCGATTTTTTAATTTTTAAATTATTTTTAAACTTTAATATAAAATTGCAATTAAAATTGTTCTTTTAAATTTAAAATTATCTATCCAAGACATTAAAGAAAGCAGCATACTCAGAGATATGGGAGCAGGATAGAATGTTATACTTGGAGGAAGTAGACTATAATCATAGAATTTCCTCTGGTGGAAGCATGGCAAATGTCAACTAGAGAGGAGACATATGAATGTCCATCAGTATTTACATTTATTTAATTAATAATAAAATTGATTTATATACTCTATTAACTTTAATAAATTTAGTAGGCCATTAAAATACTTTGCTTGGGATAGACAGCTGCTCTCACTCTGCTAACAGCCCTTAATACAGTTATCATGAGGATCTATTAGGAAATCATTCCATATGCTTATTTGGAAATTATGTCATGTTTTGACTATTATTAGAATTTTATAATTGAGGTCTAGTATAAAGGGTATTCATCTTGTTATTATTTTCTGTTTTATTTTGTAATATCCTTCTCTTTCTCTTTCTCTCATACCTCATACACATGATCATAGAATATATGGAAAACCAACCTAAAATGCTTTCCTTAATACTTGAATAATCATTTGATACAGCATAGAAAATTTTGGTATCTGACATATATTTTCCCAGCTATCAAGTTGGCATTTTCCAGTAGACATAGCCGAGTATCCTCTGATTCAACTGAGTTCTTATAGTATCTACCTAGAGATAGGATTGGGTCAAAATTATTCAGAGTGAATCTTGAATGACTATTCCAACTCAGGATTCACTGGACCAACAGTGAGTTTCTTCTCATGACATTTTGATGGAACTCTTGGGAGTTGTAGAAGTCTAACTATCATGAGCTCAATTTTTAATGTTCAAGTACTTTATTAAGGAAGGAGAAAAAAATGTGCAGTTGGTCATAAGCCGAAGCCAAAATCATATATAGTATTGCTAAAGTGAGAATAAAGATATAACACAATCATAATTACTTTAAAAACTTTTATGTACTAAAGGGGCTCCAACAGTTCCAAGCAAGGCAAACACAGGCCTGAGCATGACAAACATTGCATGCAGGGTTTTTGCCCTTTTACTACTCCCTCCTCCCACGCCTTCCTTAAAATTGTTAATTGCCTAAAGACTACCCCATGAGGTCTATTTCCTTAGTAGGCCACTGACACAAAACACCAAGGTCCAATAATCAAATTTCATTATTTGGTTAATATGTCCAACCATAACTTGCCAAGCCACCTTAGCACAGACTCCCCTTTCCCTTTAAAACCCACTTCTGTGAAAAATGCCATCTTCTGCATCTCTTTGCATCTTTGTTCTGTTGCTTCTGCTTGCTGCTATGGCTGCCTTTGCAATCCCACCCCCACCCCACTTGCCTTCCATGGTAATAAATCTCCTTTGGGTAATGAATTTGTGCCTAGGTATACCCTGTATGAATTCCAGGGGCTTGACCTCTTAACATAACACAGTAAATATCAATTTTAAGTCCAGGTGAAGTTAAAAGTATGGAATTCAGTCCCACATTACATGAAAAAAGATATTTAGAATACTTGATATTCAGATGTAGAAAAATGAAAGCATTTAAAGTAAATTTAGGAAATGCTAGTGAATGATACTAATGAAAAAGACATTTAAAAGTATGTAGAAATAAGGGGGTTAATCTTCTCCCTGGAAACAAAAAAAAAAATTAAAGACACTTAGGTATAGAGGAAATCTGGGAGGAATATTGCATTTGAAGAAGTTGTTGAATTTTACCCTGGTTTTCATATCTTTGAAGACTATTGCTAAGAAGAACATGTGCATGTGTGCATGCCCATCTGAAGATCACAAGCAAGCTTCTCAAGGTGACAATCCAGGTGTTCTATAACTGGGGAAAATCAAAGACACAAAACTAGCTAACAATGGTGTGAACTATAGGAAATCAGAATAAATGCTTTGTTCCTCTAAAAAGATGTGCATGCAGATCCAGGAGTATTTTCAGGAAAAATATACAAAATAATTTACTAATGGGATGCTATGACCCACACACTCTGTAGCAAGGATGGTGAAATGGTAGATGATGGATATGAATTTTGTTCTCTTAGAAATAGTGCAAGAAAGATGGAGGATATTTTAGTAAATAAAATAGAGTAAGAGAACCTAAGGCAGAATTTGAAGAAATAGGATTGGGGATCTGATGAAGTTTCTGAATCTTTTACGGGATTATTTAATTATAACTCTCGTTTGAAACTATAAAGATGTAGTGCCCATGAATAGAAGGTAACAAAATATCTAGCCAAGAACTGCTTTTCACTGTTTAGTTAGCAAAGTCCATCAAAACATGCACTAAGAAATATAGGAGAAATAATACTTGTGATTATATAAATGTCATGTCTTTATTCATAAAAGCTGTAATTTCAACATTTTATCTTATTTTCATACCTATATACACATCCCAGATATAAATACAGTAAAATAAATAATCATGTGTACAGTGAAATTGAAAAATTGTACTTTTCTTTATTGAAACTGTCATTAACTCTCTGAACTGTTCATCTCCTCTGGATCTTCAGAGATTTTCTCAGGGCAGAACGAATCTGCTTGGTCTTCAGGCTATACACAATTGGGTTAAGCATAGGAGGCATAAAAAGATAGATATTTCCCAGGACTGCATGTGCTATTGGAGAACTTCTGCGGCTGATCCGATGCATTACAGTTATTGCCAGCAAAGGGCCATAGTAGATAAAGACAATAAAGATATGAGACAAACAAGTATTGAGCGCCTTCATCTGACCTTCTTTGGAAGCGATCCCCATAACTGCTTGAAATATCAGAGCGTAAGAAATAGCTATGAGCAAAAAGTCCACACCAAACGAAAATATAACCAAAACAAGACCATAGAAAATATTGATCTTGACTTGGCCACAGGCTAGTTTCATGACATTTGGGTGGATACAGTAGGAATAGGACAACAGCTGCCCCTTGCAGAATGGTAATCTCTTAAGTAGTATAGGCAAGGGCATCATGAGTGCTACACCCCTCAGAAAGGCTGCCAGTCCCATCTTGGTGACTCTTGAGTTCGTCAGTATTGTCGTATATTGCAGGGGGTGACTGATGGCCACAAAGCGGTCAAAAGCCATAGCTAACAAGATTCCTGAGCCCATGGAAGAAGATGTATGGATGAAGAAGAGCTGAGCAAGGCAACTGTCAAATGCAATTTCATAGAGGTCAAAGATAAAGACTTTTAGCACAGAGAACAGTGTAGAGACAGACAAGACAATGTCAGCCCCTGCCAGCATAGACAAAAATTGGTATTGGGGCTCCTGCAGACTCCTTTCAGTCCTCACTAAATAAATTACAGTACAGTTCCCTGCCAATGTGGTGATGTACATCAGGCTCAGGAGTGGTCCCAGCCACAGGCGGGCACCCCCCAGCCCTCTGAGGCCAGTGAGGATGAAGACAGAAGGTTGAAATGTGGCATTAAATTCAGACATGGACAACTGTGAGAATCACTGTGCAAAGCAGTTTCTCTGACACTGAACCCTGGAAAGAAGCAAAAGTTAAATGTCACATTCAGGATGTTCTAACAAATGTGTTGGATATTACCTGTGAAGGATAGTGTTATTGGGAGCAAAATTATTAACAATTATAGCAAGGAATGATTGTTTTCTTGAATATTGCCTTGAGGATAGATAATCTTTTTCATTACTAATCTTCATGTGGTGAAGATCCAGTTAAGAAGGCAGTAAAAATAAATAGTGCATTTTGTGTTCAGCCCATTCCTAAACCAGATGGGTCCAAAAGCCTAGAACGAGAACTATGGGCTGGAAAAAATAAGGAGCAGTGCAAAAAATCAAAACAAAACAAAAACAAAAACAAAAACAAAAACAAAAACAAAAAAAACCAAAACAGTTTCAAAGTCTTAATAGATTAAAACAAACATGAGATTGGACTGATGCTAAGTGGGTAAGAGCACTTGCTGTGCTAGCATAGGACCTGATTATAAATTCCAGAACTATGAAAAAAGTGAGAATGGTTGCAGGTGTCTGTAACTTGTGAACTGTGGGGTCAGAGGAAGAAGAAAAATCAATGGAACTTGCTGGCTACAAGCCTATCTGAAGGCTCTGTGAGAGATCCTGCCTTTAGGGAACATAGTGGAGAGTGTTTCAACAGGATATGTAATGTCACTCTTAAAATTCTGTGTGTGTGTGTGTGTGTGTGTGTGTGTGTGTGTGTGTGTGTGTGTGTGTAATCATGCACAGTGACTCACATATATGTTAATGGACACACACAATTATAAAACAGAAGAAATTACCCTGGACGGCAGAGTATCTAGTTCCTCTGTCTTCTCACTATAGGAGATGAAATCTGAGTTGAAACAAGCATTGGTTCTTAAATATACACATTTGTGTATTTAGATATATTCCCATTCCAAATACACGATAACTCTGTGTCTTTGTCAGTACTTTAAAATATTATATAAATATACTTAAATATATCAGAATACATAATCTATAATATTTAATATATTTATAATAAATGTATAATATTTGTTTAATTTTAAGTCTTATATATAAAATACATATATAATCATTCAACATGTGCCATTTCATGGTCTTTATTTTGTATTTTTCTTCTATGGTAGAAATATAAATTTAAATTATTATAAATTATTGGTTGGAAAGATGGCTCAGAGGTTAATAGCACCGACTACTCTTCTGAAGGTCCTAAGTTCAAATCCCAGAAACCACATGGTGGCTCACAACCATCCTTAACGAGAACTGATGCCCTCTTCTGGAGTGTATGAAGACAGCTACAGTGTATTTACATTCAATAAATAAATAAAATCTTTTTAAAAATCATAGCATTATTTATATTAATTCCAATAATTACATAATAATATCTAATAATTATTGATAAAGAATTAGAAGCTTACAAATTAGGTTCATGTCACTTGTGGATATATTTCTCCTCCATAGTCTTTTAAAAATATTTGACCATCTAAAATATTTTTTCTGTAAAATTTATCTTTTCTGATTTCTAGAAAAAATTAAATGCTGTTGAAATTATTTTATGAATTATTAATTATTATTAATGAATTATTCTTCTATGCTTTTAAATGTCTTTTGTTCAATGAACATTAAAGAACAATGACTAGTATCAGTTTCAGTCAATTCCTCTTCCATAACTAATTATTTTTATTCTTTAATTCTGAATGCTTTTAAATACATATTTTCACCTTAATCTCTAACATTGCCTTCGGAAAACTTTAAATTTGGAATTTCTGAAACTCAAGCTACACTCTACACACAGTTAGATATCTTAAATGTCTTTGTAATATGTCTATCTGATAATCTCTATTTATTTTCCTAGCTGGGATTCATCATAACTAGCATACATTAATAAAATATATCGCTGCAGATTAGATAAGTATTTTACTTGATCTTGAATTTTCACTTGATCTTCAAATTGAATAATAAACAAAAAGAAACAGAAACTAAAAATTCCAGAACAGAATAAATTAGGCAGGGCCAGTATGGGCTCCTGGGAACTGAACCAGCAAGCACAGAACCCATATGGTCTGAAGCAGATCCTCTACACATGTGTTATGGCAGTTAGCTCAGTGTTTTTGTGGGACTTCTAACAGTGCGTGTGTGTGTGTGTGTGTGTGTGTGTGTGTGTGTGTGTGTGTGTGTGTGTGTGTATCTGACTCTTGCTTCCTCCTGGGACCTGGGATTCTTTCCTCTTGTTGGGTTGCCTTGTCCAGCTTTGATGTGAGTGCTTTTGCCTTGTCTTACTGACATTTGTTTGTTTGTTTGTTTGTTTGTTTTCCATGTTTGGATGTTGTGTTTTGGAGTCCTGTTCCTTTCAGAAGTAGACAGATTGGGAGTGGATCCAGTGGAGAGAGGAGATGGGGATGAAGAGCTGGAAGGAGTAGTGAGAAGGAAAAATGTGGTAGGGATGTACTGTATAAGAGAAGAATCTATTTTCAACAGAAAAAGAAGACATTTAAGGGAAAAAAGAGATAATTAAAAAGACATTTGGGAATAGACTGTATAATGTTATTGAAAAATCCTACAGCTTTAACAAGGTAACTTTTTAGTATCCAAAAGTGTTGACCTGGAAAAATAAAAAGTATACCTTCTAATACAATTTGTAGTAATATGTGAAGTCCTTAGTTATATGCTTAAGATGGATATATCTGGATTGTGTGGCAGATCTTACACCAAATTCTTGAGGAACCATAACACTGATTTCTATATAGAGCTACCACACTGGCTCTAAAAGTTTGAACTCTCACAAGAAGTGAGTAAGTGTTCCTTTTATCCAAAAATGAATACTAAATACATTTTAAAATAACATTATAGAAAATCTCAAATCAAGAATACTATCTATATGTATGTTTTAAATTTCTTCTTTAACTGTAAGTTAAATGTCAAATTTTCCTTCACATTTTCAATAAAATATAAATTAATTAGACATATGCTAAACTTTTTTTTAAGTGTCCATACATTTAAAGATTAAATTCTATACTTTTCTACAAGGGAGAAAAGAACTATGTAAGAGATAAAAAGCAACTGTTCAGGACACATAACATAATTTCCATTAAAACATAAGCTGTTGGTTCCACAGAACCATAGAGAGCTCCCAATTTCAAACAGGAATAGACAAAACTGGAGAGAATGAGAAAAGAGAGTCAGAGTTGGAGTAATTACAATTCTGCCCACTAAGCATGGCTATCATGTGACAGTGAAACTGACACTTTCACTTTCCTTTCATCTTACATGTCTTCTTCTGTCTATATTCCTAGACATGTGTAGAATAGGAAGAGGGTAACATATATCTCTTTCTTTGAGGATATTAAAGAACCTGTGATGGCAAGGACTTGGTCATAAAAAATGGCAGTCTAAAGCCAATTTCATTCCAGAGCACCCTGAGATGGACTATGGTCTTGTGGAATCCATTTATTCATCAATTTAGTAACTAACTACATGTTTCTTGAACAGACCATATAGAGTCATTTTCTATGCTCTTAGGATACACTATTAAACATTTTTTTGTTTATAATATAATTCATATTTGTTTTAGAACTTGCCACAACATACAACTATATAATCATATTAACAGTTTTAGAAAGTGAACTAAATGGTCTATTCTTAACCTTATCAGAAAAGGTTTAAAAATCCTTGAATAAAAAAGTAAATTTAAGAAAATGTTCAACATTGTATAAGCATTTACACAAAAAAGAGTAGTTTTGCAGGGCATATGTGATTATTGACTTAAAGTATACTAAGTATAGAGGACATTAATGCCAGTGTGTTTATGAAACTGATAATAAAAGTCATAAGAAACATACACAAAGAAAAGAGTTCCAGATAAATGAGGGAGAAACCAAGGGCCAAAGGTATGAGGATGAGAAAAGCTGAGCGATACAAGTGAGAGGAGAGTGGCTTACGTTTGGGAGGCAGAGAAGGGCTGAGACTATGTCAAGACAATGCTGCATATATTTCAAAGACAGCGTTGCAATGAACTTTGCACTTACCAAAAGGTTTTAAAGCAAAGTCAGTGATGTGACTTCATTTTCCTTTTCCTAAATCCATTTTTGTGGTCTTTAGAAAATAAAAGGAAAAGACTAAGTGAAAAGATATACATTTTAATCTGATTTTAGCCTCTTAAGAACCAGGATTAGGATACATTGCTTCTATGTCTAAGAGTGAATGATCTCAACCTATATTTTGAAGAGTTTCAGTATAGTTTTCAATCATTGTTATATCATCAATTTGTCATTCCATACTTAATGATTTTTTTGTCCAGTCATGTTTAAGGCTTCCTCTGTATAAGCATATAAATATTAATCAGAATAGACTAAGACCAACACAACAATGCTATGCCTTAATGTTAATGTAAAAGAGCTTCTTCAGTGTGAAGGAAAAGAAAAAGTCTGACGATTACATTCTGTTTTCTTACTGTCTGTTTTCCATCCATACCCTAGGTAGAGCCCCAGGCACTCCAATGCTTCCATTTACCTCAGCGTCTGTGGCTGGAGAAGTTGAGTAAGGTTTGCACCTCACTTCTCTCAGAACTGTCAATGGAGTATTTATTGAATAGCTGATGTTCCCAAAGGTACTACACGCAATATCTGCAATATCTCTCCCCCTCCCTTTCCCCCTCCCTCTCTCTATTTCTTTCTCCACTTCTCTCTTTACTTGTTAATAAAATATACATATGAACACACACACACATGCACACACACACACACACACACACACACACACCAATTGCTCCAATAGTTTTAAAAATGAATGGTGAAGTAAGACAAGAGTTGGTTATGGATGATCAACAATAGGATTATCAACTAAAACAAACTAATGGTGTTCTGAGACTACTGTCAAGAGAAAGCAAATATTTAAAAATAAAAATGTTCAATTTTATTAGTAATGATAGGAAAATAGAGAGCCAAGGTTAAATTACACCTTGTCCTACAAATGTCATAATAAATATCAATTTTGAATCATTAATCAGAGATAAAAACATACTATCATTTAATTTCAAAATCTTATAAAGTACTTGTAATTCAATAGAATAACAAAGAATCTGAGGATATAACTCTAAGCTTAGAAAAATATATACTTATACAAAAGGAAGATATTTGGCTTTTTTCTAAAAAACTGGTTATCAAGATAAGCAAGATGGCTTAGCAGACATACATGTCCTTCAGAGCCCGAGGGTATGAGTTCCATTTCTGAGATCCAAATGGTGAAAGGAAAAACAAAAAACTGTTTGATATCTTCTAACCTCCACATGTACAGAATAAGTAAATAACCAAACAAATTGAATGATTTTTAAAAAATACAACAAAATGAGTAAATTCTGATCTTTTCAACAAATCTTGCTGATAAAACATAATATTCAAGTAGGAAAAAAAAAAACGAATGTTAATTTCACACCAGGAGTTAATATTCAAGACTTATTCTGAAAATTAAAACATCTTCTTTAGATATATTCTTATATAAGATATTGTAAATTTTGTAAATATTTTAAGAAGTCTTGTTCTTGGTAAAGATAATTAGGACAATTAAGATAAATATAAAGTAATTCTTTGAAATTAGACAAAATATGCTCAGTAATGAAAATATGAGTTAAATGTTTTCAATAAAATCAAGACATGACAGTATTGCTATAGCTTTTATTTATTTTAATGAATTTGCTTCCTTTTATTTATTAAATTAGTTTCTTCATTGGAAATTAGAATTAAATTAATCTTTCTGCTGTTTTATTTGAGAATTTTCTTTAAAGAACAATGTCTAAATATATGAATGTTCTATGTGTTGAGCTATATCAGTTATAGCGCTGTTCATGTGTCTTGTTACAATGATGCCGGTGACAACCCAGAACTTCTAGCACCCTAGGTAAACTCTTTACCCTTGAGGGTCACTCAGTGAACTGTTAAAAGTTAATAGTGTCAACTATGAAGTTTTTCAAAATTGCTTGTTATTTTAGAGTATACTATATCCCAAATTATTTGAGAGCAGTCAAATGGATTTAATATGTTTAAATAAATTTATGTCACATTAATTCCAAGTTATTGTCACTGAAGAAATGTTTTAGTGGTTAAAGCACGTGATGCCGCTGCAGAGGATCCAGGTTTAGTTCCTAGCACCCATGTGGTGCCTCACAACCATTTGTAACTCCAACCTCTGGAGACTGGATGCCCTTTTTCTGGTTACTGTGGAAACCAGAAATTCATGTAGTGCGTAGACATATATGGAAGAAAAACATGCATCATAAAATGAAAATAATTCTTTTAAAGTGAAGTTACTAATATAAATATATAATGGCATAAAATATTCATTAATTTTTCAATATCAAAGATGTAAAAGGATGATAAAAGTTTAAAAAGATTTGAGAAAGTGTTCTTAAAATATTTTTTAATGACATATGATTGCTAAGTTATAAAAAATTAGTATACCCTCAACATATATAGTCTCTAAAACTTCCTTTTCCCTGGTGTCTGACAAGAATCACTTAAATTGATGTCAGTTTTCTGGAAATCTGGAAGTGTACTTGGGCTGGAGGGGATGGGAACAGACAGAAGTTTCCTTCATTTGTGTTTTTGATGCTTTTCAAATAATCTCCTTCCCTGAGAAAAAGCCTCACGCAGCGCTAGTTAAAACACCTGCCTCTAGCCAGTAAGTGTCTGACAGAGCAGAGACTGTGGAATGCATTTGGAATTGGGAATCAACCACTTAATATTTTTGTCATGGAATTCCCATCTTTCAGAAGTTATTGACCCCAGTTCTCACTGTTTTCCTCCCCATCATATACCAAGTCAAAACAAGTCCAGGCCCACCAGTTACATCATTGCAAGCTTTGCCCTGACCTTTGTACTAGAGTGAAAACTGTATGACAATTGTGCCTTCTGTATCTGATAACTATGAAATGTGTCAAACATAATAGTAAAAAAATTATGAGCATCTAGTATTTAGAAACTCACTTAACTTTCTTTTTATGATTATTACTTCTTTTCTTTTATCAGATTATAATATAATTACCTAATTTCCTCCTTACCTTTTCTTCTTGCAAGCTTTCCCATGTACACATCCTTGCTTCTTTTCAAAGTCATAGCCTCCCTTTCATTAATCTAAATACAATGTGCTCAGTCTGTATAATTTTACTTGTATGTATATTTTCAGGGCTGACCAATACCACATGGTCAGCCTTAAAGTTTCTTAAAGCAGAATCAGATCCTTGCTATTCTGTTACATGCTTATTTATCATCAGAAATAATTGAGTTTTTCTTTCTCTGTTTTGGAAGACAAGATGTAAATGCCCACATTTAACTTGGAAACAGACAAGGTCTGATTAAAGTATCAATTCTCAATGAATATTATTAACCACTTCTTGGACTTTTTATAAACATCTTTTCAGAGAGTACATTTATCTAGTGTTATTGATCAGTATTATGTTGTCACTAGATATTATGAAATATACAATCATATATTTATCATCTATTTTTAATTTTTAATGTCTTAAGTAACATTAAATCAAGAATTGTGTGATATCTTTGTTTTACTCTGTAGCTAGAACTTCATGAATTATGTATGACACAGAGTTAGATCCCTCAACTTCTCAGTCACAGTAGTATTCGGTATTTTTGAATTCGGATTCCTAATTATTTTTCCTCATTACTACCAAAATATGTTCACTAGTCAGTAAACAACAAACGTATTTTTTTCTCCTTTGCACCTTATTTTCCTTATTTGAGGGAATGAGTACTATTTAATGTTAGAACTCATGGTGCCTCGAACACTATTTGGCACTTAGTAGAGCCTAAGCCTGAATAATATTTTAAAGATCATTGCAATTTTTCATACATAGAAAAACCTCATTCCCCAGCAACAACACGTTGCACTCCAAATCGCTTGCGGAAGGCAGCTTGGATCTGCCTGGATTTGAGGCTATAAACCAGAGGGTTTAGCAGTGGGGTCATGAGGAGGTAGGCATTGCTCATGGTGGTGTAGAGAATTGGAGATGTTTCCTGGGTGTAACGGTGCAGTACTGCAAGGCTGATGAGAGGCAAGTAAAACACCAGCACTGTGCAGAGGTGACAGACACAGGTTTGCAGGGATTTCCAGTTCCGATCTTGGATCCCCAGTTTCATCACAGTGCCCAAGATCTTCATGTACGATACTAAGATGAAGATTACGTCAACTGCAAATGTGCAGAGTACACAGACCAATCCATAGACACTGCTGAATGTGACGTCTCCGCAGGCCAAGTTAAGCATATCTGGGTAATAACAATAGGAGTGTGAGAGGATATTGGCCCCACAAAAAGGAAATGTCCTGAGGAAAAATGGCAAAGGAGCCAATAGAGTGGCTCCTCGTATGAGGGCAGCTCCACTGAGGCAGACCACAGTGTGGTGATTCAGGATTCTGGTGTAGGTTAGTGGGGCACAGATCGCAACCAAGCGGTCAAAAGCCATGGCCACCAGAACACCTGACTCTACAGAGGAGAGTGTGTGAATAAAGAACATTTGCGTTAGACAGGCATCCAGACCGACATCGTGGACATCAAACCAGAAGATGGCCAAGACACTAGGCATTGTTGACAATGAGAGGCCAAGATCAGTGAGGGCCAGCATGGCCAAAAAATAGAACTGGGGTTCATGAAGATTCTGCTCCGCCCTAACCAGAAGGAGGAGAAGAACGTTGCCCCCAAGTGCTACCAGGTACAGGAGACAGAAGGGGATGGAGATCCACATATGTGCAGCCTCTAGACCAGGGATACCAATGAAGGAAAAAGTGGGCCAATTCGAAGTAGTATTCAAATCTGACATTTTGAGTTGTAGGTTGAACTTCAGTCCAGGACACTTACAGATCTGTAAAAGACAAATCAAGTAAGAAACTTGAAAACTGAATAATAAGTTTATAAAATGTATATTTTAATGCATGAAATAGAAAAATCGAGACATGGAGACTTTAAAATTGGTTATCAAATTTTGGGCAGAGACTGGAAATGACTAGAATCCTCAGAAAGGGTTGATGGGACATAGAATTGTACAGTCTCTAATGAAAAACGTTTTGACAGTTTCTTTTAAAAGTAAAATACAGATATATGATGTACTGAATATTCACTGAGTGATTTCATTGCTATGAATTTGCTTAATAGAAACAAAAGTACATGATCATAAAGATTTGTATAGAATTATTCACAAGTACAATTTATGGTAGCCAAAAACTGAGAAGAGAATGATTGTTCATTTATTGTTGTATGAACACATAAATTACAACAGATCTATAGAACTTAAATTTTAAAAATGAAAAAAAAATCACTGACAGACACAACAGCAAGAATTGATCATTTGTGTTATATGACAAAAAAAGAGAAATGGAAAACGTACATGAGGAAAGAAAGCATCAAATGGCAGACTGCTGATCAGAGAATGGGAGAGAGAAATTGTAAGGACTGTAGCTAAAAATGTATACCAATGAGCCTTCAGGAAACTTAAGGTGTCTCATATATGAATGATGTTGGGATTACATGGCTATATACATTAAAATTACTATAAATTACTATATTCTATCAGCTATTAATTAACTTAATAAAACTTGCTCAAATGTTTTGTCAGAAGAATGGTTTCTTAATGACACTAAATAATCACAGATGTGGTGTGTATATATTTGTGTGTGTGCATGTGTGTGTGCATGTGTGTGTGCATGTGTACTTTCTTTCATAATCCTATTAGTTGATTATTAAAGAAAATGTCATATTTGTGAAATTACTAGACTCTCATTACTGGAAACTATTTTATGTCAAGGACAAATCCCAGGCTTCTGTGTCTTACACTCTCAACTACTAGACCCTTGTAGACTGCCTCATACCATAGTGAGTAAACTCATAGATATCTGTGATCTCACCAACATTTCTGTTTAAATATTATTTCGAGTGCTTTATCTATTCAGAGTTCTAAAGTCATCTATACATATCCCTATCCATTCCATACTTAAAGATTTTTTGAACATATATCATACAGTATATAGAGTTTCTTGTTATTTTAACCCTTCTAAATCTGTACAGCTTATTTTTTCTTCAGAAAAATGAATAAACTAATCATGCATGAAATGTTTGCTTAATTGATTTGTGGTGATGAGAGCAAGAAGTCAGGAAGGATCAAATCAGGTTTGAATTATAGATGCAATGCATAAAGAGTTTGTCTTTGGTTATCTCCTGGTGCTGATTTTACTATTTTTAGAAAGCTATTTGTAACATGTTTTCTTGAAATAAGGAATGACAAAAATAAATCATTTCAGCAGAGGTTAACACTTATAAACTCATTGACCATGAAGTCTAAATTTACATTCTTTTATTAGTTTCTGAATTTATACCTTCCCTCAAGTCAACTGATGTGACTATACCATTTATTTTTTCCTGTACCTTTCAGACTCATTGAACAAAATCTGATTTTTTAAAATTCTTAAATAAACACAATTTTATCTCCTCCAAAGATCATTTGATCTTCTGATAGAGAATTATCACTTCTACTTCAGTAGTTACACTCGTAAAGTTTTGAATTGTGATTATATTTTCTCCCAATTGATTCATATTCTAATATTTTCTTTCATAACATTTTGGTTTCTTTGAAACATTTTCTGAAATATCTTAAGTGATTACTATTAATGTGTTTATAAGCATATAAATTTGACTTTATTTAAATGATTGAATTTAGTAACTTGATTTCAACAAATTCTATTTGTTTCTATAACTTTTGCAATAATGGTACAACATTTTAATGTTGCTAGGTGGATTAACCCTATGCAACACTGGAGAAGAAGAATATAGTTCACTCCCTAAATGTTAATCAATTAGAATTTCTTTCTTCTATGTCAGAGAATTCAATTTAAGACAAACATATCAAGGTTAATTTTATATATTGTAAAATAAAATTTTGTTGTATTTATAAATTAATAAAATGATAGTATAAATTAAGTCTATGATATCATTAAAACTATATATATATATATATATATATATATATATATATATAGTTATTCATTAAAATGATAGCATAAGATAATTCTATGAAATATAAGTTGTATATATGATTCTAAATTGAGACATGCATATACACATTTAGCATATGGGTCAACACATACATATATAAACTTATATTGTATATATATTATATATATATATAAAATCTCTATGTACCATTCATTTTTTTGAGATTATTGTACAAATTAAGTCCATACATTTTATCTAGTTCCTAGTCACTCATTTTAGCTTAAATATATAAATGATAAAAGAAAAATCCAATATAAATAAAGATTGAAGAAATACTCAAACATAGATAAAGTTGGTAATAAAAAAAAAGAAGAAAGAAGAAAAATTTTCAGTAAAAAACATTATTTAGGACTCTATGGCTAGTACATCTCCATATTCCATTGGTAAAGTTGAAACATATTTACTGGTTCATAATACTGGAACAGCTATAGACCAATAGCCTAAGTAATTGCAATTGATAGTATCTGTAAATAAACCTAACATATATATAAATGTTGAATCAGATTTATAGATTTATACGTATTTTCATTATCAAAGTCTAGCTCTAGTATTATGTAGGTTCTCACTCATCTTTTGAATGAGAACTCACTTTTTAGAGGCAAATTATCAATCACATGAAAAGTTTGTTGTTTTTTTTTTTAAAAAGCACATAGGCAAGGTTGAAATTGACTATTCAGTCTGAAAAGAGTTCCCCACCAGATAAAAATCTCGAGTTTTCTTTTTAAACTGGTAATTTTAAATGGGCTTTGAATAGTCTTTGTTACTATTTGAATATCATGGGAAGTGTGAAAAAATATACATCATTAGAAAGCATAAGTGCAATATTTATATGACAGAAAGGACTTTCGTGGGATTAACTTCTGTGTGAGCGAGGCATCTTTCCAAGCATATGGTTTTCCCTTTATGTGAAAAGAAATAATAAATAAAAATAAATTATTGATTAATTAATATTGATTAATTAAATTAATATGGTAAGTACATTTTCTATGAACCATTTACTATATTTATCATTGCATTTGCTTTAGTTGGTCCATGAAGTAGATTTTGGTTTATTTAATTCTCATGAATGCCTAAAGTGCATATTCATGAAAAATCAACTCCCCAAAACGTTGTCAAACAAAACCAAACAAAAACCACACAATCCATTTTGCTTTTAAAACACACTCTGCGTTCATGGCATCAACTCTTAGATAAACTATTGACAAATACAATAAATACTACATAGAAAATACAACTAATCAATAATTTAATTTCTAATTATTATTAAATCAAATATAAAATTCTCAAATATAATTTCCCAAACAAATAATTTTCTAACTCAACAATATAACTCTTTTTGTTTTAACCATTTTTTTATCATAGGAAACAAATATATATGATGGGTTTTTGTTTTTTTTTGAAATTTTATAAACTGACTCAAATATGAAGTTATTTTATATTGCATTGCCTAAATGGACTTTCTCAGAGTTCAGTAGATGCTATCTTTTCTTTTCAGAATACTTCACTCACTGTGCAGTAGACAACACCTTCTCATTCAAGAGCATCTGTTGCCAGGACTCTCCTCTCTGCCACAGGAAGCTCTTCACTCAATATGGAGAGGAAGTGTTTACTTCAAAGGTTTAATACTTATTTATAAACTAGCAAAAGGTCTCCCAGGTGCCTTACAAGCTCTACTGAGATTTTGAAAGTTTAGGGAATTTCCAACTTTCCTAGGCAAAATTCTTACATTTATTTTTTCCTCAAGGGACCTGAAAAGGAGACTGCTTTTCTTGTAGAATATGTCTTCCTTTCCTGTTGTATCAGAGAGATGGATAAGTATCATTTTATTAGAAAGTAAAGATCTGTCATTTTCTTCCTTTATTGTATGAAAGGCAATTTGAAATGAAAATGTATAATAGGTATTAGGAATGCATAGAGATTGTCAAATATCTAGGAAGGATTAAGATTTTAAATAAGAAAGGACTCAATTTGTAGAATTATTAAAAATCTGTTCATATGTGCTATCTATGTCAAAAATAGATAGCCACTTCATGAAATTTTGAGTCATATATACATGTTTCTCCTATCTGAGAATAATAGAGAATGAAATCTTGAATTAAATATATTTGATAGTAAATATACTGCTTTAATTCACTTAGCTGAATTACAAGTTTCATTTTCTATTTGATTTTACAATTTTTCATAATCTGAAGCATCAAAAAAATTATTTGTTATTTTATGGATGGTAAAAATTTACAAAACCTTAAAAATAAACTGCAAAATACATTTGCTTAAAATTTTACTTATGAGTTTTGTCTAAATGTGAAAAAAATTGCCTAAATTTCTTCACTTCTTGGCTTTTCCTTTCACTAGCCCACATGACATCATGAAAGTGACTGATGTGTACTCCCCAATGATTGTGCCAATACTAAGTCTTTTGCGATTTATTTGCTGTGTTATGAAGCAATTCAGAATTTAAGTCACCCAAGTCACACTCAATTTTTCCATTTACATTTTCAAATAAAGGTTCTACTAATATCAAGGGCATACCAGTTAGTTATCCAAAAGTATAAATGGCACATGAAGATGAATTTTTATATATTGTATTGTATATACATATCCACATATATGTGTAACAACACTTGATGAAAAAGAGGCCATGAATTTGAAATGGAGTCATAACAGGTGAATGGAGGGACTGGATAAAGAGAAGAAAAAGAGGAAACAATGTAATTATATTATAGTATCAGAATAAATTAAAAATAAAAACAGCAGCAGCACCAGCAACACCACTGCTGCTATTACTACTACTTCAATTACAACAACTACTACTGCTACTCCTACTACTGATGATGATGTTACCAATAACATAAAACTGGTTGTACCCTGAGTTTTCCTTTATCTATACTTGATTGTTCATTGTATAGACTAGTGGGGACTTAGCTGTGATATTTGCTACAGAGAGCTTCAGTGACAGGAGAGAGATTGCCTTCAGTTGTGTGTCCAGAGGGGAGCCCAACAGATTCTATAAATGGTTCCGATGAAAAAGTCACATACATGGCCCTGATTAAAACCAAATATGTGACAAAGCAACCCAAAAGACACAAATCTAGGAAGGAGTATATGATAGAACAGTGTAGAGTGGGATGAAGAATAGGAGGGTTAAAAGAAAGAGATATAAGGATGAGGGGCAGAGTATCAGAATGAACACTATGCACATATGAAGTTGTGAACAAATTACATTAAAGAAAATGAAAATCATGAATGCTTTTACAACCAAGGTTTCCATTAACTTATGAAATGCTTACTATTTATAAAGATACAAAAATACTAAATAATTTCATAAAATCTTTAAATTACACAATTATAATGATTAATCTAAACTACAGTGGGATCTACTATAACAGTAGAACTAAAAATACTTTGGAAGATTCCTTACACAATTCAAAAAGTCATGTTAACATCCTTTCTACTCTTAGAAATAGAATTTATTTAGTTGTGAAATGCTTTACAGTAAGTTCATTTATTTATAAATTATGTTTCATATAACTATCTTAAACAATAAGTTCATAAACTGCCGTTACTATATAGCTAAGCAGCAGAATCCATAATCTGTCATGAAATAAGTACACACATGAACTGAAACAGAAGATGTTTGATAATATTTGGGAAATGTGATTGCCTGCATATCTAAGATATTAGTTCTTTAAAAACATCATTGGCTATCAGAGTCAGTAAATATTTAATGACAGTCAGTAAATATTTAATTTCTAGAATATCAAATACTTAGAGATGATTTTACTTGCAGACTAGACTACCCTGGGAGAAAAGATGAGGCTGAGAAAAATTCTACCCAAGACTGTTAGCAAAGAATTTAAAGACAATGACTCCATTTTGAGGAGACTTTCCAACCTGTGGTCCATAGACCACACATGGCACAAGAAAACTGAATGTGGTCCAACAACAAACGAAAAATTTCCTTAAACTTTTGTGAGTTTTTTCTTTTCCTCCAATCATTTTTGTGACTTGGTGTAAACATTATAGGTGATATCACCTTGCAGCATCAAAGACTGAATGGACAAGGTTGGTTGACTTTTCAATGATAGAATTTTCATGATGTCTTGGTAGCTATCTTACTCTGTATCTGCCCTCTTCTTTATGAAATTCTGTTTATATTTTCAATTATTTTAATCAATAATACAGAGAGATACACATTTCTACAAATCCAATGACCACTAAGGGATATTTTTATTTCAACTGAACATGAAAAGATTGCTTTTTAAAAGGTGTTATTAATTAATAATATCTAATAAATAATGTGGCATCTCAAAGGTTAGTGAAAACAAAAGCTTGCACCCATGTCAGATTTACCTCACTATTAATAAGTCAATAAGAAATCTAATCAGGAGACTTAGGAGAGATGAGTCACATGGTAAGACAGAATGGAGAGTACAAATTAGACTGAAAAATGACAATCAACTCTAAAGGAAAACAATACTTTTAACAAACTTTAAACACACTTTATTGTTTAATTAAATTAAGATATTTATAGAGTTTGGAATTAGGATGCTTATCTGAATGTGAGATCTCAGCAGCAAAGAACAAAAGCATCATATAATTCAGCCTTGGAGGAGACAATGCCATGTAACAATTGTTCCTGTCTAAAAGAACAGCAGGAACAAAAAGGGAGAAGAGACTGTGATCCAGTGAACAGCCCAATTTGGGATCCATCTCAAGGGCAGCTTCAAGGTCTGACACTATTACTGATGCTAAGATATGCTTTGAAACAGGAGCTTAGCATGGCTTTCCTCTGAGATGCCCAATAAGCAGCTGACTGAGACATATGCAGACGCACCCAACCATTGGACTGAAGTCCAGGAACCCCTGTGGTTGAATTAGGGGAAGGCTAGAAGAAGCTTAAGAGGAGGGCAACCTCATTGGAGGACCAGCACTCTTAACTAACTTGGACCCCAGAGATTTCTCAGACAGTGAGCTACCAACCAGGCAAAATATATGAGCTAGTCTTAGGCCCTGACACATATACAGCAGAGGACTACATGGTCTGGCCTCAGTGGGAAAAGAGGCCCTTAACCCTCAGACTTGAGGCCCCAGTTAGTGGGGAGGTCTGGCAGGCAGACAGGTTGTTATGGTGGTGGTGATGGTGGTGGTGGTGGTGGTGGTGCACATTCTCTTGGATAAAAGGGAGAAGAGGAATGGGATGAGGAACTATGGAAGGGTACACTGGGAGGAGGGCAACTACTGAAATTTAAAAAAATGAAAGTAATTTTTAAAAAGAAAAGAAAAAAAAAAGAAAAAAGTCAAGTCCTCCTACTTAAAATTTTTGTATGATAAGTTAACTGAGGTGTTTAACATCTTATAGCCAAGTTTCTCTGAAAAAAAAAATTAAAAAGAAACACTGCATTTCTTTAGAAGAACAATCTGACTGAAAAGCTATAATGAAACATTATTATTATTCATTTATTATTATTATTCATTTATGTATTTATCCCCAAGCAAATGAGAAAGTGATAGCAATAGTTTGCTTCCACAGTTCAGATATAAGCAATTCATGGAAACCTATAGGTTCTGAGTGCTGTTGCGAGATGCATATATAGCTAGATTTAGATGTCATAAGTTGTTTGGCCCAATTGGGAAAAGATATTGAAAATTTAAGCTTATTCATTAATTCTGTTCATTGTTGGTTGTTCACAGTGTCTCAAGGGAAAATGCAAACATCCACACGCACGGCTGTTAAACAAACATTAATATCAATATTGTGCTATTGAACCTGCGCACAGTCATATAAGAAGGACAATACTACACTTTGGAAGTGATCAAGAAATACATTTGAATAAGTGATCTAAGAGTCTATTCACATTTCAGGAATCCTTTTTATCAGAACATGTGATGGAAGGAGACGTACAATGTTCAGACAGAAGTTCAAGTGTGCTATTGCATAGTAGGCTAACTACAATGATATTGTACTTTACATTTTTTATAATGTTTTTACTTTTAAAAAGTATAATATAATTTCATGCTTTTCCCTTTCCCTTTCCTCCCTCCAATATATGTTTAAAACTTTAAAAGTTGTTTAAAAGCTTATATTACTAGAGGTCTAGGTTCACATGCAGTTGTAAGAAATAACACAAAATACCCTTAGTGATGCTTAAAATGTTATGCATTGTTGTTTGTATGGAGTATATGGGCTTAAGAAGGATGACAGCACAAAAGGAGTCAGTTGCTTCTGAACACTGCTATAATTTCTAGAAATGTCAAATAGTGTTTTTATTAGAATGGATCAAATTAATTAAAGAGTAATAAAGACTTAAATGGAAAACCTCCAATTATATAAACTTGTTAGATTTCTTATTTATAGTTTACATATATGTAGAATTTTCACGGTGCTGTACTATGTAATTCATTGGTAAACTGACTTCTAACACACTTGAATTAATACACACTTGATGTCTCCTAACACTTCTTCTGGTGCAATCACATACTCGGCACCTGGGCATCCTTGCATTGCCTCTAGGGAAGGCCAATGTTGATACTCACTTTAAGAAAAAGAGTGTTTAGGGAGATTCTAATTCTCAGGGGAGAGCTTCACAAAAAACAACGCAGCTGAATGTAGGTCATGACTACTCATGGTCTTCAACAGAGGGGAAACTGTGCTTACAGAATTCTGGAGAGGATGCTGTCTTAAGATGCCAGGTGAGAGAAAAATCATTTATATATTGAAAATGAAATTTAGATCAAAGAGATTATGGCTAAATTAGTGAATACAGGAATAGCTAATTAAGTAAGAGAAATAAGGGCTGGAGGAATGGGTCTTTTAGGGAAACCATTCCTAAGTTGATTGTATCAGGTGTCTGAGATGTATGGAAAATGGTTGTAAAACAGTTAAAAATGAGAAGGAGGGCTGTCCACATCCATGCTGATGCTGACCAGGGACCTCCACTTCATCATAAATGTAAGAATCTTTTAACATTCAAAAGTACACATTCAGAAAGTCCTCTGAAAATAAAGTCTAAGCAAAAAGAAACATCAATTAGAAAGTGAAGCATTTAGAAAAAGGTGACACATAGGACTGAACAAACGATACTTTGCAAGTAAGGAGAGTTGGCGAGGTGTATTCTTTCCAAATTGAGGCTACGTTTTCTAGACAGACTTCCTGATACAGCAGCTGTCCATTAAAGGAGCAGTGCCTACCAGTCTTCTGTGCTAATGTTTGAGTTCATCTCTGAGGTTTTATTTTCAGATAACATATAATCACTGCAATAACTTCTGAGTCTCACCAAAATGATGTAGGTGGAAATTTTGAGCTGTGGAATGTGAGACTGAAAGTAGAAATCAGTCAGCAGGATCCTGAAACACCCTATAACTAGTAACAGAAAAAAGGTAAGTCAGAATTGAGTCTGATATCTGTGGTTTTCCTTCATGTTTGTCTCCATCAGAACCTGGACTCAAAAGAAATTTTAAATAAGACATAAGAAAAATAATGAGATTCAATGAAAATGCATACTTTCATGCAGGAAATAAAGACTTCCCAGTGTCATCTCCACTAAAACTAACAGCAGGGACAAGGATGGCATGCAGACAGGTCTGTCTAGGGCCTATTGTTCATGGTGTCATTTCTTATGATGTGAAGACTAAGATGCATGCTTGATCTTTAAGTTTAGAAACATGGAAGATGAGATAAAATAGAAAAAGAGAACTTGAAAGAATTTAAATAATTTCATAGAATTTTTTCTAAAATTAAATGTATATGTTAATGTAGAGAATGAAAATGAAATCACCTCCTAAACATTGTCCGATTTATTTTGTATTGATAGTTGCCTAATATTTTTAGTGAAACTAGCAAATTGTGCCAGATTAAATTTGTGCTATTAGTGCAGGATATATTTCAGAATTAATCACATAGCCAAAACACCTATGAAGTATTAGCCAGAATAAAGAACAAATGATTAGCACCTAACCATATATGTAAAGTAGGCATAGTATAATGTGTTTAGACTTACTAACTAAAAATGCACTCAATCATTTCAACAATCCGTGTGAAAAAAAATCTATGTGTGTTAAAAGTTACAAAATTAATATTTTACATTTAGAAATTAGCCCATATGATATGTGAATTAGTATGTAAAACTTTCAATTATAGATACATTTTCAATTATATAGAGATATTTTTCTCTTATTTTCTATGGTACATGATTTTAGAAACCATGATGATATTAAGTAATGATATGTAACTTGTCACAGTACTTCTTAGAATTATTGATAGAGAAGAGACAATAAAATAATCCAAATCCAATACCACAAAGTATTTTGTAAATGCATTGTAAAATACAAGCAAAATGAATGCATCCCAAAGTAAGAGTATGTCCTAAAAAGGACCCAAGCTCATGATAAGATAGGATTACTATATTAAACATGAATAAAAAATGTAAATTCATCTAGGTCCTTCTAGTTTTTGCACTCATATCCGAAGAAATGAAGAAGAAGAAGAAGAAGAAGAAGAAGAAGAAGAAGAAGAAGAAGAAGAAGAAGAAGAAGAAGAAGAAGAAGAAGAAGAAGAAGAAGAAACAGTATTATCAACTCCCAGCTCCCTATTAGGGCTAGATCCACACCTTTCTAGATAAAGTTTTGTCTGTTATATGCAAAATACTGATTTCAATCCCAATACTACAAAATGCTATAATGCTATGAACAATCAATCAACTGATGTAACATTTATTCATTATATGTAAGACTGAAGAATTCAAAAAAAGAGTGAGCTGCTGTAGATTGCAAATTTCAATTAGTGAGTGGGAATTTAGTTAATGGTAATTTTCAAGGTTTCCATTTTAAAATGTCATTATATCACTGCTATGACTTAAATTGACTAAAAACATATTTTTATTTTTTTCCTTCAGTAATACATCACACATGAAGAAGTTGTTCAATAGAGGAATCACTCTTTATTGGGTCTAACTTATACAAAAGGAAAAGTCATAAAGTCTTTTATCACACAAAACAATAAAAAATTCATGACTGTGTAAGGATGAGAGCAAAGGAATATGCATTCAAGGTACAAAGATTATAGAGACAGGGTTCTGCATCTATTTCTGGGACAACACATTTTATAGGAGAGGTATGCAGCCCTGACAACATGCTTCATGTCAATATCACCAATTCCATCTTCTCCACCTTCCTGGTTACAGGCATTCCAGGGCTGGAGGCAGTGTACATCTGGATAGCCATACCATTCTGTGCCATGTTTCTCATTACCATGGTGGGCAACATGACTATCATAATTGTTATCTGGCATGAGCAGACTCTCCATGTTCCTATGTATCTCTTCCTGGCCATGTTAGCCTTCTCTGATCTGGGTCTCTCTCTGTTTACCTTCCCCACTCTGTTGAGAATCTTCTTGCTGAATGCTAGAGAGATGACCACTACTGCTTGTTTCACACAGATGTTCTTCATTCACACTTTCCAAGACCTTGAATCAGCTATTATACTGGCAATGGCTTTCGATCGGTATGTGGCCATTTCTCACCCACTTCACTATCACTCCATTCTCACAGACACTGTGGTTGCCAAGATAGGGTTGGCTATTGTTGTACGAACCTTAACTGTGCAGGTGCCTCTCCCTATCCTCTTGAAGAGACTGTACTTTTGTCATTCCAATGTACTATCTCATTCCTACTGTTTGCATCCTGACATCATAAAGCTCTCCTGCTCCAGTACTAAGGTCAACAGTATCTTTGGACTCTTTGTGGTGCTATCCACCATGGGGCTTGACTTCCTCCTCATACTCTTCTCATATGTATTGATTCTGAAAACAGTACTGAGTATGGCTTCCCACAGTGGCCGCCTCAAGGCTCTCAACACCTGCATCTCTCATCTGTGTGCTGTGGTCCTCTTCTTCACACCCATGATCTGCCTATCCATGCTGCATCGTTTTGGTCCAAGGCTTCCCTCACATGTCTATGTGACCCTGGCCAACATGCACTTTCTAATTCCTCCAGTGATGAACCCCATCGTCTATGTGGTGAAAACCAAGCAGATCCGTGACAAAATTCAGAAACTCTTTATTAAAAAAGCAACAAAGAAACCTCAGGCTGCATCTATAACATAAATCATGAAAAATTTATATAACATTAAACATTATCAAAAGCAACCACTCCTTTAAAATGTTAAGAGTTTTTATTGTGCTTCATACAGATATGACAACCAAGAACTATAAAGTCATATTAGTTCTTCAAAATCACAGATGTCTCTCAAATTCCATAAAATTTTAGTATTTTCTTTCCATGCCCTATTTTTCATCCTCTTGTTTAAATATTGACATTCAGGTGTTGTTTAAAGGCAGAAATAATGTGCATTATTATGTGTATAACTTTTAAAATAGTTTTCAAATTATATTAAATGCTGTGTATGTGTGTGTATGTACATGCAGTGTGTTGCTGCTCATGAAGGCCACAAGTGGTGCCAGATCCAGGATTCCTTGGAGTTGGAATTATGGATGGTTGTCAGCCAAGCCATGTAATATAGGCACTGGGAACAGAACTTGGGTCCTCTACAAAAGCAATACATAATCTTAACTGCTGAGCCATCTTTCCAACAGACGTTCTTGTAAGTTTGTGTTATGAACAGTCAATTTCTCTTTTGTTTTCTAGAGAATAAATCCTTACTCAATTCTCATATCACTCTCTCATTATTTAAATACAACTGCCTATTTATCTAATAAATATTTAGAATATTTAAATATCACAATAGCCTTTTCTTCATTGTGTTGTCTTCGTTCGTTAAACCAAGTAAGTTATACAATTTCATGCAACTTTGATTGAAGTAGTAACGTGAGAAGGAGGTAAAGATCTTCCCAATTGAATCAGATGAAATAAAGTTCAGATAATGAATTCCTGTAGTTTCATTGATAACCAACACATTCCAGAAAATGGTATAGAATCTGAGCAATACTGTGGCAGATACAGAAGACAGAAAAATATGTGCTAAAGTGTTAATAAAGTCAAATATTTGACTATGTCTTAGCCAAGGATATAATTATATGTGTATGTTTGTGTGTGTGTGTGTGTGTGTGTGTGTGTGTGTGTGTGTGTGTGTGTGTGTAAAACAATAAAGTCCTTGAATCAATTTTAAATTCAGTTTTAAAAGTGTGCTTCAACAGAATGGTGATAGTTGTTATCTATTTTAGCCTTAACATTTTTAAGAATTAGGGATATACTACTCGTTCAACAAGCTTATTTACTTCATAGTAGCTTCTTTTCCCTTCCACCTGCCTTCTTTCCATTGTTGCTATTTTTTATTAATTTTCCTTCTTTTCTCTTTTTTAGTTTTTGTCATTGTTGTTGTTGTTGTTGTTGTTGAGACAAAGTTTCACTATTTTCCTTGTCCTGACTTCAAAATTATATTCTCCATCTTCAGTCTTTCACTTCTTAGTGCCGATGTTGTAAAGCATGTACCATCGGGTTGGATTTAAAGTTGGCTTTCTTTCTGTTTTCAAGCATGGATAACAACAAAAAATATTAATTAAACATGTATCTATAAACTGACACTGAATACAATTATAAAACCATGACTATACATTGTCAAAAACTGCTAAGAGTATGTTACTATTGAGGGCAATACTGTAAATGAGATGTTTCTATTACTCTGTTACAAAGACTATAAGAGCCAGAAGACAGGAAGGAATGTTGTTAAAAGCTATCTTCTTGAAATGACATGTCTGTCAAACTTATGAACTCAGCAGAAGCTATGATGCACATGTATTACACAAGATTGGGTCCATCCACATCTAATTATATTGTCTCATAAAATACCAAACATCCATGAATATCTATATACAGTCAATGGTTATTGAACCAAAGGGAGTTATATTCAGGAGTATGGCTACTGTTAAGTTGTCCTCACTCAAGTAATTACCCCCTATCATGTACTCTTTCCAACAACCCTGGTTAAATACAATGGTCAACAAATGAGCATGCAAAATAAATAGAAGGAAGTAAGAGGGGGACTTGCTGGGGAAAGAGGTGTATTTAAAAGATATGGAGGAAAATATTACCAATATAAATTGCATCCTTCAAATTGTAAGATATAAATTAACAATTTTTAGTATTTTATGTTTAAATATCTTTATTATTCGTATATTCTTCTATAGTGCAAGTCTGAGGTTTGAAATGCAAAGCCCCTCTAATACTCTATAAATCTATAATGAGCAGCATTATTTTATTTTCACATGTACTTATGAGCACACATAGTTTCACAAAGGACTCTGACTATCTGTGTCTTACATTTATGACTTTATACTACACAAGTGACATTGGAATCAGTTAAAGTGTTTTTTTTCTCTTATTTCTGTGCACTAGTTTACCCATAGTGAAATGAGAAGAAATTAATCATCTCCAGTCAATTTGTCTTCTAATGCTGATAGTACCTCACTGGATGCATCAGTATTTCTCTATAATCCCCAGATGTGTCTCAAATATTTGTAACTATCCCCTAGACACATGTGAATATAATTCACTCTATTCATCTTCCTAATTGTTTAGAAGTCATTTTTATACTGCATATTTCTTTTAACCATCAAAAAGATAATTATATCATCTAGAGTCAATGACAATAAAAGCTGTTTCACACACACCACACACATGCACACATATACATATATGTGTATATATATATATATATATATATATATATATACACACACATATATATTTATAACTGACATAATTATAAGTATTTTATTTTTAATTAAAACATAATTACATCATTTTTATCTTACTGTTCCTCCCCCTAAATTATCTTAAGCACTTCCTGACTTTCTTCCTTGCAAAATCATGGCCTCTTTTTTTTACTTGTTATTGATATACACACACAACAATACACACACACACACACAAACACACACACACACACGTATGCATATTCACTTACTTGTATAGCCTAAATATATAAATACAGCCTGCTTAGTCCATGTAGTATTGTGTTTTGAAGGCTGTCCACTTAATATTGGATAACCAATTGGAGGTCTCCTCAACTTAGACTATGTTTTCATTAATTAATTAATTAATTTTTTCATTTTATATTTCAATTGTTGCACTCCTTGAAGTCCCCCCTCACACAGTGTCTCTCCCAAGCCCCTTAGTTTTCTCCTCTGAGAGGGGAATAGCTCTGGCACAACAGGGCACATTCTCTCCCACTGAGGCCATTTTTACTACTCTTTAGATTCAGTTCCTTAGGTGTCTGTAGTTCTTTCCCTTTCCATATTAGCATGACTATTAGCACACAAAATATGATTAAATAATAGACACCTATATACAGTCTACCTTCAGGTGTGTGTGTGTGTGTGTGTGTGTGTGTGTGTGTGTGTATACTCAGATAAAAATTTTGAAGTTAGTAGTTCAGAGTATTTTCATCTCTCTGAATTATAAATGTCAAGCTACATATCGACATATAACTTCACATAATGTTATAATATTTATTGTTTATTTGACCTCTTCTACTTTGAGTGTTTTCTATGTGTATATAATTAATATATTTTCACCACTACAGTCAAAATATTCCAAAGGCAGATGTTTTTGTAGTTTAAACATGTCCAATGAAAACATTTCTAATACATTTTTTTTTCCTTGTTCCGGTGGTCAACCTTGCTCGCTCCGGCCGCCCCCGTTTGGCTCCACTCGCTCGGGTCGGCCCCGCTCACTCAGTTCCTGCTCTCTCTGGTCCAAGGATTCATTTATTATTATTCATAAGTACACTATAGCTGACTTCAGACACACCAGAGGAGGGCGTCAGATCTCATTGCGGGTGGTTGTAAGCCACCATGTGGTTGCTGGGATTTGAACTCATCACCTTCGGAAGAGCAGTCGGGTGCTCTTATCCGCTGAGCCATCTCACCAGCCCTCTAATACATTTCTAATGTGGATAAAAAAATTTCTACAAGATGTGGGAGTGGGTGGGTAGGGGAACAGGGCGGGGATGGGAGAGGGTCTAGGGAACTTACTGGATAACACTTGAAATGTAAATGAAGAAAATATCTAATAAAAATTGGAAAAAAAATTTTCTAAATGATATGAGATATTTCTAGAAACAGTTACAGCAATGGACCTATTTTAAAAGTTGTTGCTTATCACTGCAGCCTTTGACAAAACTCTAAGACATTTACTGTGCAATGATGCCATCATCTGTACCAAGGCAACATCTCAGAATGAACCACATCAGTGCCACATGGAAAGGGACATTGAAATAGCTGTGTGCTTATGTTGTTGAGTATGGGGTTTGTAATGTTGATCATTTAACAGATGGTGCGCCTTTGTGGCTAGCTCCTGTAAGGAACACTCTATAGACAGAAGTATCTTTAATGTTACTCTGTGGTTCATGGCCCTGGTGACTAATAGAAGAGAGAATAAATGGAAGAGAGAAGCCTGGTCATGTTTTGCATATGCTTTTTTGCTTCTGATAAGTGCACCACAACCTTTGTTGTGTATTAAGTCTTATCCATGAGCATATTTTCACATTGCATCCTATGACTCTTTATGGAGAACCAATGAATTGTTTTACATAATCTCATATCACCTCTGACTTATTTCTAATGTTTCTGTTTCAATTATATAGCAACCCTATACCTACTATACCATTTTTTAATTTTATATTTCCCCCTCCTTGACTTAAACAGAAACACATCAGGCTCATTCTATAAGTGTCTCTTGAATCAGTTTGATCTACCTTAACCTTTAAAATATTTCCCCAGAAAATGAGAAGAACACATTTTGAAAATGTAAAAGAAAAAAAAACTGAGATCAATAAAAAGCAGGTTTTATGTTCATTATGGAATAACTCTATACTAGACATCATTTACTGATATATTTAAGCATCAACATAATTCTAAAGATATTCTACTCTAGCTCCAAAATGCATATAACTTAAGAATTTTTTTCTTGAACAAAAATAAAGAAAATACTTAGGAGAGTGTAGGTCATGTGTCTGTCTGGAATTCCTAATATTAAGCAAGATATTGCTAGAGCCAACATCGTTAGGACCATAGAATTATTTTCTTGGGGGGCATGGTTTTAAACTGAGAAGAAAAAAGCTGAACTAGAACCAATTGCAAGTTCTTAGTATTATCCTGGAAAGTTTACAAAGGCTCATTAAACAGTTGTTAATGCACTCACAGCCTGCATCATGGGAAATAGCTGTGGGCCTCCTGAGAGAGCCTGCATCAGAGCTTTATAAGGCTGTTCCATTGGCATTGCACTTAAGGCAGGGAGCCACCTGAGGCTCTACAGAGCTTGTGGCTCTGTTCTGAAGTCTGGTGAGTGATGGAAATACTTGAATCTAGGGTTGATCAGATCATGTCTTATAGTACTTGGGATGGAGGGCAGAAGCTATTCCATGACAGATTAACTCTTTTTATGAGAATCTCTGAGGCAGAAAGAGCACTTGTTGAAGGTACTCAGTTTTATTGATGTATATGATAGTATTTTAGATAACAATTTCTGACTACTATTTTCCCACCTGTCAATCATCCATTTCCCTTAGAGTTTAAGATCAAATAGAAATCAAGTTGTGCTTTTTTGTTACATACTGGAATCGCTAAGAAATGATGGCATAGAATGAAAATAGGAGGAAAGGGTATAGGAAAGAAAACAAGAAACATGCCTTCCAATTCTCACATGAATTAGTAGTAGAGGCAACTCAAATCATCACCAAGAGGCCTTTGAGATAAAGAGTGAAAGGTCTTATATGCAACAGATGAAAGGGCAGCATTTTCTGTGGAAGATTCCTTTTGGAAAATACAATAGTTCAGCCTATCCTCTCTAAAGACATTATGTAATTTTAGATTCTAAAATGCTTTAGCACAATAGATATAAACTCTTGGGATACAAGCAAAGCAGAAAGTCAAGCTTTAGAAAATTGGTTACTGTATAACAAGTTAAGATGCTTAAAGGATGGACCATCCAGAGACTACCCCACCGGGGAATCAATCCCATAATCAGCCACCAAACCCAGACACTATTGCATATGCCAGCAAGATTTTGCTGAAAGGACCCTGATATAGCTATCTCGAGTGAGGCTATGCTAGTGCCTGGCAAATACAGAAGTGGATGCTCACAGTCATCTATAGGATGGAACACAGGGCCCCCAATGGAGAAGCTAGAGAAAGCACCCAAGGAGCTGAAGGGGTCTGCAACCCTATAGGTGGAACAACAATATGAACTAACCAGTACCCACAGAGCTTGTGTCTCTAGCTGCATATGTAGCAGAAGATGGCCTAGTCGGCCATCATTGGGAAGAGGGGCCCCTTGGTCTTGCAAACTTTATATGCCCCAGTACAGAGGAACACCAGGGCCAAGAAGTGGGAGTGGGTAGGTAGGGGAGCAGGACGGGGGTAGGGTATAGGGTACTTTCGGGATAGCATTTGAAATGTAAATAAGGAAAATATCTAATTTAATAAAAAAAAAGATACTACTAAATTTTCCTTAAATACCAGACTCTGTTCAATAAAAGTCCATCTCTCAGAGCTCATGCATATCCAAACAATGATGGAAAGATATTTTTAACAAAATTTGTCTAAAATAATTTTTTCTTGATTTTTGTTCTATAATGTCTTCACTTGTTACCATTTAAACAAAGCTATTTTCAATACTCTGTTATGTGTAACATTCTCCATGTATAGATCATATATATAAACTACAGTATACACATTACTTTAAAACATGGAAATCTAAAAATGATGGTTCAATGTAGTAGCTAAAAAAAAATCAGGTAAAAATGAATTCTCACAATTGATATGAAGGTACCAAAATCTTGGTTGATTATTCAGAACTTTTTTCTAATATGTACAAGATCCTTTACAGGAAGATAGAATTCTTTAACTACTTAAACACCACAGTTTAGTTAATTGCCTTCTAAATCATTTAGTGTTACTTTTCTGATAAAGGATATTGCAAATTCAATTTATTCAACATAGGATAATTGAATTTGAAAGACAAAACATATATTCTTTTTCCTCCTCCTCCTCCTCCTTTTTCCTTATTTTTACAGCTGTCAAGACTATAACCTATTATTGCTCAGTTTGTGGTTAATATATCATGGTAAAAGTTCATGTAAGAGGAATAACTTCTTCAGCTTCTTCTGTAGAATAGTGATAACTTCTATGAAAAGATAGACAAACATAGACTTCCTATTTGCAAACTCTCTACTGAGTCTTTACATGTTAAGCACCATGGCTAAGTCTTCAAAGAACATCTGTCTCTTAAAACCTGTCTTATATAATTACACAAGTCAGTCTATTATTTTACCAAATCCTAATCTCTACAAAGTCATTATCCTTATTATATTTATATATTCCTATAGGATGAACTAAGATTTCTAAATGACAGTAATGAGGGTTGTTTTGTTGTGTTGTGTTGTGTTGTGTTGTGTTTTCCATTTAGAGAGTACTAGAACCATCTCCTAAACTTGCAAGCAGGGATAACCTTTGTTTGAAAAAATCCCAATTGGGGGGATTTTTCTGAAAGCTTCCTGTCCTATTATTATCTAACCTAATTTCCATAGTACCTAGAATTGTATTCTGTTTCCCTGATTCTCAATTTCCTAAAATCTCCTACAAATTTTTCTTTCTATAAACATACTGAGACTGATATTATCAGTACAAGTTAAACAGGAAATGTTCCTGGTCTATTTGTGAAAGTCTACACAGACACAATCTTGTCCTGTCCTAACTTTTGATGTCAAAGTAAGGACATCCTGTTCAGCGGGTTCATTAATAAAAAACTTTGTTTTAACCCAAGTATTATTTTCCATTCCATTTTTCTCTTCCATAACATCTATTTAAAGGCAAAAGCAAGGCAAGTAACGAACACCAGAAAAAGTTCTAGACATCTTTATTAAGAGAAAGTTGCTAAGCACCTTTCTACTTAAAATGAGAACGTCCTCAGGCAGTCTCATGAGCCCGTCAGTGAGTTGTTCCACCAACTAGGCTTTCTAAAAGTCTGGTTTGGCACTTTCATAATGGTTTAAGAAAATAATAGCCAACTAAGTTCAATTGGATGTTAAAATCCATTCGGGGCTACCAAATTTTAAAGAACTTCAATTTTACTGGGTACAATGTCAGATTTTCCATTTTTGTGAAAATTTCAGTGTGTTGGCAAACATATTTGAAGGAAAGAGGATGTGATTTTCTATATTCTTGGAAGCACTCTGTTGTTGCACAATATAGACATAGAGGCAGATTAAGGAAAACATTCTCTTTGTTCCCATCTCTTCTTGTAAACTTCTGTAAACCTCCACGGCTTATGCTCTTTGGGTTCCTGATGGGATAGCCAGAGCTGGAGAGGAGTGTACGGTCGAGAGGAACAACATGGAAGCCAGGACGTTGTTTAAAGCCCCAAGGTTTAATGCTTAGAGTCTTAGCTTATAGCAGGGGTTTCCCATCCACCCGCCATTCCGTTCCGGGGAGCCCCTCGCGCCATCCTGAAGATAGTGTGCAGGAGCAGTCTTCTCTCTGGAAGCTCAGGGCAGGTCTGAGCAGGCAGGGAGCCTCTTGTAGGAGGGCAGGATTCTGGCGAAGTACAGCAGCAATCACATAACAATAGAAGCCAGCCTAGCTGGAGAGTTACACAGTAGGTGGCCTGCCTCCATGGCGACTAGGTCTGCTCCAGCCTGAAGCAGACTGGGGGAAGGGAGTACATCTTTTACAGTTAATATTCAGAGTTTTCTCAGTACATTTTTGGTGGTTTTTAGTAGTTAACTCCCCTCAGCCTCTCCAAAAGTGTAGTCATACAATCAAGTTCACTTTTTTTGTTAATTTTTTTGCTTCTCCTTCATTTGTCCTATATTTGTTTCCAAACATGTTTATTGCTCATTTTACATGCCACTTTAAAAGGAGACACCATTGTGTAATTGTCATAGAAATGTAACTCTAGGATTCACTGATGTCAACAGTTAACATGTTGATTAATGATAATAGATGCTTTTTCATGTAATGTGACACACCACTAAGATGTACTGATAGGCAAGAAGTAGAAGATCATAACAATTGTCCCAGTAGTCCAAGATGTTGCCTAATGTACTTCTTAAGAGCAGTTAAAGGTTTCTATTTCTAAGAAAAACTGATTAAGATATTCAGAAGAGAAAATACTATTTAATGTACAATTTTGACATTTGTTTAAGGTTTCTCTGGAACTCCACATCCTCAGGATTTGGTTTATTCTTATTTTTGTAAGTGTTTTTAAGAGTACTTATTATTTTGAGTCAAGTAAACTGGAGAAAATAGTGAAGATTTTTTTCTTTTTAGATATTTTTTTTATTTACATTTCAAATGTTATCCCAAAAGTAAAGTCTTGGAAAGATCAGGAATTCAAGGCCCATACCTAAACATAATAAAAGCAATTTACAGCAAACCGGTAGTCAACATTAAACTAAATAGAGAGAAACTCAGAAGCAATTCTACTCAAATCAGGGACTAGACAAGGCTGCCCACTTTCTCCCTACCTATTCAATGTAGTACTTGAAGTCTTAGCCAGAGCAATTTGACAACAAAAGGAGATCAGGAGGATACAAATTGGAAAGGAAGGAGTGAAAATATCACTATTTGCAGATGATAATATAGTATATATAAGTGACCCTAAAAATAGTGAAGATTTATACTTGATACATCTGATCTGTCTAAAATCAGTGCCCTCATGATCTAATTTATACATGTTCTCTGTATTGACTATAAGTCATTAGTTCTTCAATGATAGAAGCTATATATTACCTGCTGTTATTATCAATATTTACCATAGCAAAAGAGCTTTGATTTTTGATTCTACCAAAAACATTTTTCCAAATATAAATATTGTCTAGTTTTTTCTGTTTCATAAATTTATACCAACTACCCCAAATTTCAGTGAATACCATGAATAAAAACTGAGAAACTATTTAGATCAAGTGAATAAGCACATAACTCAAACCTTTTCTTATGTATTTATCATATGTTTTTGTTCATTTGTTTGTTTGTTTGTTTGCAATGCCTTGGGATTAGTTCAGCACCAAAGTTGTATCTCATAATATAGTTTAATAAAATTACTTATAATTTATATTCTAACTCCTACACACTCATTCAGTAAGTTATCTATACCTTGATTCCATTAGAAATGTGCTTGTATTCTGCTATTAAAAATAATATATCCCATGTGTTTGAGTTTGTGTTCTAAACACAGAGTTGATCTTAAATTTCAAATGTTGAAAAACCTTCGAAGTGAAAAGGAAGATTTATTCATATTAATCACCCAGATATGCTGTTTAAAATAAAGCTATTGTTAAGAAGTGAGTCTGCATTGTTTCAGAGTAGAGGCCGCTGAGAGGGTGGAGTTTAGCAGTGTGGGGAAGCACTGAGGTTCGCTGTCCTGTATCCAGGGTGGCAATGCCACAGAGATATATGCAAGAAGAGTAAGCAGGTTTTGTTTCAACTTTATTACAGTTTTTTGAGGCATCCCCTTTGCAGCGTTATGGCAATTTCTAAACATAGTAATGCCAGCAGCTTCTTTTTCATATTAATGGATCTTCCTGGACTGGAGACTTCTCATTTCTGGACAGCAATACCAATCTGCTTAATTTACATTCTTTCTGTGCTGGGAAACATAACCATAATGCATATTGTCAAGTCTGTGCCCAGCCTTCACACACCTATGTACCTGTTTCTTTCCATGCTGTCAATGGCTGACCTGGGCCTCTCAGCTTCTACATTGCCTTCAATGGTAGCTGTTTTCCTCCTGGGCCAGAGAATGATAGGAGCTGTAGCCTGTTTTATGCAACTCTTCTTCATCCACACATTTTCAGTCATTGAGTCAGCCGTTCTCTTGGCCATGGCTTTTGACCGCTGTGTGGCCATCAGAGAGCCTTTGCGCTATGCTACCATTCTCACAACAAGACGTATTGGGGCCATTGGACTGGCAGTGGTGATCCGCAGTGCTGCCCTTCATCTGCCTTTGCCTGTGCTCCTGGGAAGGCTGACGTTCCAGCCTGTCAGTGCCCTGTCTCATTCATACTGTGTTCATCCCGATGTCCTAAGGCTGTCCTGTTCCAGCACACTTGTCAACAGTGGCTTTGGGCTCTTTGTCATGCTCTCTACATTGGGGATGGATGCGGTGCTAATTCTCCTCTCCTATGTGCTGATTTTGAAGACAGTCCTGAGCATTGCTTCTAATGCTGAGCGGTTGAAAGCCTTCAACACTTGCATTTCCCACATTTGTGCTGTTCTTCTATTTTATACTCCACTGGTGAGTCTATCTATGATTCACCGCTTTGGGAAAAAGAAACTGCCAGCTCAGGTATACATGCTTCTCTCTTATCTTCATTTCCTTATGCCCCCAATGCTCAACCCAATTGTCTACAGTGTCAAAACCAAAGAGATTCGAGTTCGCATTCTAAAGATGCTCCATCCTAAGAAACATTGAAATATCATTGGACAATTCCTCAGTCCTAGGTACAGACTGTCTCACTGAGGACATTCCAACAAAATGTAGCAAAGTGTTACCTTCAGTGGATCACCAGTCAACACATTATTTAGACACATCAACAAGAATACCTTGTGGATTCCTCTCTGCATCAAATGCATAAAAGACCCATGGAAAAAGTCTTAATTCTTAGTATACAAAAGTCAGTTTTGTCTTGGAAAGCCTTATCACAGGACAATTGTTTGCATCTCAAGAGTATTTATGCACTGTCATGTAAAAGTGCACGGAGCATAAGAATGGGTGTTTGCAACATCTAATGTCTGTTTCTGATAAACATTGTAAAATTCTGAAAGCAAGTTCAGATGGGCCTCATTTAGTTGTACTTTCAGAACTAATGGCAAACACAAATATAGCATACCTTTGATTTATGTAATAACTATAAATTGGAGATTACCTCTGAAAGTGAAACTGAATAAAATATTTCAAACTATAATATGTATATTCAAAAAATAAAACTCTTAACTCTAGCACTACAGTGTCTGAAACCTTAAATATGAAATTTTACATTTCCTTATAGGTCATCATTTGAGAAATGAGTAAAAACTTCAATATTCTCTATTTTTCTCAATTGAGATAACCCCCATACTCTTCAGTGTGTACATAGAAAATTCGTGTTTTCAAGAATCATTATAGATATTGAATTGCTGATTCAAGGTACACCTCATATTTCCTTACTTCTTTAGTAACAATGTTAGGAAGTAAGCTGGTGGTTTGTTGTAGTAAACTTTAAAGTAAACTTAGAAAGATGTTTTATGAAAACCATCTCATAAATATGTCATAGCCACAGAAATTGACTTATCAATGCATCATAGCTCCTTGCCACAGTGATTTAACTAACTTTCCTGATGACATTGCTTTAGTGAGAAAACTACCAATAGATCAGGTAGGGAATTCACTTAAGTGCTGATAATTCAGGCCAGATTATATTGCAAATTCATTTGAAATGCTATAATAGAAAAATATGGAAAGAAATATAATGCTAAAATACAAGTTGCAAAGTAAGTATTTACTATAAATAAGCATATTGAAGAACACTAAGCTACCTTTTGATTAAAGAATAAAAGAAAATAAAATACTACTTTCGAGGCATGAAACACTTAAAGGACTGGAGATAACATTATGTAAAAATGTACTTTTCAATATGTCAAGTCCTTGGAGCAGACAGGAGAATTCTATACTGAGAATGCATAGCAGAGAGACCTCATTTGATCACTGTGATTTTGAGCCATTCTGTATAACCAAAAAACTTCAAGGGAAGACTATAAAGATGAAACACATATAGGAAATTTGGTACTCCTGATGATGATCATATCTCTCTATAGATCCAGCCTCAGTTTGTGCACTCTAGACACAAAACACTTGTTAAGTGCTCCAGGGACATCTTGCAGTTGTTGGTAGCTGCTTTACAAAAACTATTCTTCAATCTGCTTGCAGCACCCACCATTATTTCTCTTTCAACAATACTGTCTCTTTCCTTTCCTGATACAGTACTAGGGATACTTCTGATTATCTGCCTGTCACACTTTCTTATTGTCCAAGTAACCCTTCTTCATGTCCTCATACCCCAGGTATGTCTACTTTGCTAAATTTTATGTCAACTTTGATAACATTAAATGGCATTGACATGAGCTAAGTGACACAGATTTACCCTGTGCCATATTATAAACTTTTAAAATGTGTAAAACTTTTGGAGCCATAATCCCAATCGTGATAAATGATATGACTGCTAACTGTATAAATCTTCTGATAATCAATTATACTTCTCCATCTTTCCAACAGGCAACTCAAATAAATTTGTTTGTATTAGTTTCTTCTACAGTTTAAAATGTATGAATTAATAAATTAGATTTGTTTTTTTAAAACCTGTTTCCTTTACTAAGTAGGACCATATTGAGATTCAGTCATGTGGTTTGTCTATTATTTACTTTTATTTTTGAACAATATTATATTTCACATTATGGATATATAAATTTATGAGCTAAGTAAAAATTTTAATGTGAATGTTTAATATTTATTATTTTCTAATTAAAAATGTGCTTGCAGAGAGGAGCCTAGCTGGCAGCCCTCCAAGAGGCCCAAGAAGCTGCTGAAAGAGTCAGATGCAGATGCTAGCACCCAACCAACAGACAAAAACCCCTGTGGTTGAATTGGGGAAAAGCTGAAAGAAGTTGAGAAGGAAGATGACCCTATAGGAAGACCAGCAGTCTCAACTAACCTGGACCCCCAAGATCTCTCAGACACTGAGCCACCAACCAGGCAGCACACACCAGCTGATATGAGGCCCCAACACATATACAGCAGAGAACTGCATGGTCTGGCCTCAGTGAGAGCAGATGCACTGTCTTAGAGACTTGAGGCACCAGAGAATGGGGAGGTCTGATGGGGTGGGAGTAGGGGTAGGGACATCCTCTTGAAGACAGGGTCTGTGGTAGGGGTGGGGAGGGTGTATAGGAAGGGGAGTGATTTGCGGTCTGGGGGTGGACAGACCAGGAGGGGGATGAAGACTGGACTGTAAAAAAGGATTAAAGACTTTAAAAATTAATTGAAATGTATTTTCATACAATATATTCTGATCCCAATCTCATTTCCAACAATTCCTTCCAGATCTACCCCACACCTCCACCATCCAATCCCATGATGCCTTCTTTCCCTCACATCTTGAGACACAGCCATGAGGCACAGAACACAGAGAACTGCAATAGGCTTTTGAAATCTGAAAGTCCGTTCCCCTGTGACATACTCCTGAAACAAGGCCACATCTCTGAAACCTGCATTATGCAGAATTTCCTCACTTTCAGGAAATCTGTGAAGGTTTGAATAAGAATAACCCTTATGGAATCCTATCTTTAAATACTTGGACTACAGTTAGTGGAATATTTTGAGAATGATTAATATTATATTATTAATGTTACCTTTGCATAGATGTATGTTGACATTTTATATTATTTTTTCTAACCACACAATACTCCCTTAATGATGAAAATATTTGTTGAATTATAAGTTACAAATTTCCCTTTTAGTGACATAGCTTTAAAAATATTTATTACTTCTCATTTGAAATTTCTTTTTCCAGCAGTGAAAATCCTGGGTCCTACTTTTTCCCACTTACTTTATTATCAGGCCATCACTTATGAATTTTCAGGATAGAACTTAGTAAGGATCTCAAATTATATCTATCAGACTTAGTCAAATTTTGATTACTCCATTTTCTGTAGTTTCTCTCTACTCAGTATTTGCCCCACTTCAGATTCTCTGAAATCAGAACTCCATTCTTTTGTTCATGTACATTGCTGCTTTCAAAAATATCAAATTTCCCTTTCATAGTTAAAATAAATTCTTATATATATATATACACATGTCCACACTCACTAACCTTCCAACTTTGTGTCTTTTAAAAAATTGTTTAATTTCAATGTTTTTATTATTAAAATGTTAGTACAATATATTTTAATATAATACATTTTTATTATTAAAATTTTAGTAGAATCTCTTTTGATACAATAACTTGATCAATATATTTTCCACTCTCCAACTTCTTCAGTTCCTCTCCACCTCTTTACTTACATTTATATCTTCATATTTATCTTCATATCTTCATATTCTGTTTCTTTTTGTCTCTCTCTTTCTCTCCTTGTCTCTTTCTCTCTTTCACACACACACACACACACGCACACACAGACACACACACACACACACCTTGCAAGGAGACAAATTATAGAAACTACAACAAACCAATAAGCACATAAAATGGAGTTTTGGTTCTTTTTTTTGGGGGGGGGGGGTTGCCAACTATTCCTGCACATAGAGCTTTCCCTTAGAGTGTAGTAGATATACCAAGTGTCACTCCATTGGAGAAAATTGATTTTTCCTCTCGTAGGAGGTATTGATCACAAATATTTTCTTGATTAAGGTGGAGATTTCTTTACACTTTTCTTTTCTCTTATGGGGCTTTTGTTGTTGTTGTTGTTTTGAACTTGTGAAAATCTTATGTGTACATCACAAAACCCTCATGAGAGAAGTTTCTTCATACAGTAGGTGATAATACAGAGACCCACTGCTAGAAAGGATGCAAAGCATGAACACCATTGATACATCTAGCCTTAAATGGGATAGAATTATCAAACCCCTCCCCTTAGTTCAGAGATCTAGGTAGAAGTCGATGTAGAAAGACTGTAAGAGCTAGAGGTGTTATATAATTTCAAAGAAATGGTGTCTTCCAGACACAACAAAGTTGAAGAACATATAATCTCACAGACACCATGACAGTATATAGAATTTTTTAACTGATGATCATGTGCAGTTAGTGATGCCAATATGTTCAGATATATGTGCTCACCAACTAGGAAATGAACAATCGATTAGTGGTTACCCCAACAAAGAAAAGTAGTCCTCCCTTTATATTACCATCCGCAGTTAATAGCTCCTTAGCAAGAGCTAGAGCCTGGGAAGACCTTAGCCACTAGGTGCTGCGATTTCTGAAGTTATTTATTTACTTAATTTTGTATTGTGTGTATTCTTTTGCTGTTTGTATGTATGTATGTATGTATGTATGTATGTATGTATGTATGTTTGTATGTATGCATGCATGTATAACTACAATGTACATAACTGAAAGGCAGCAGATTCCCAGATACTGGTGTTCTGAAGAGTTGTAAGCTGCAATGTTGGTGCTGGACACTGAAGTCAGATTTTTACTGTTCTTAACCATTGAGGCATTCTTTAACCCCTACAATATTTGATTTTCTTTTTAAACTGGCTTGATCTTGTGAGGATCTTGTTTTGGTAACCGCAGCTACAATTGTTTTAATTATCTCAATAGTTCAAAGTAACTCAATCCTTTCTGTATAAATATACAAAGCATTAGAAGGCAGTAAAACCATAAGATTATTTAGAAATACAATTTAGCTGTACATTTATCCCTAGATCTTAGGCTATCACTAACCATAGCTGTTGAGCTTGTTTACAGCCCCACACATGAATTCCTGTGGTGCACTCCTAAAACCAAGTCAAAAGAGCCATTGGTTACCCCATAATAAATCCTCATAACCTTGAACCAGTAAGTATTATAAATTTAGGGTCTTATGTACTTAATGGACTTGCCAAATAAGTAACTCCATGACTATGACTAAGACTTCTGATTTTTTTCTTGCATTTATATTGTGAAACATATTATTTCACAAAGTTTTATGAACAGGTAACACCATAAGTTATCATCCTTTTGTGTTTAGTATTCTACTAATTTCCTACTTTCTGCTCAACTTTAGAGGTATGTCTGCAAATTTATAAAATTCTTTACTTTATGAAAACTTTATTATTTATAGTACAATGTTAAATTTTTTCTCTATTGTTTAGATTTAATGACAATAATTGATTAACTGTTTAAGCAGTCATTTAAAACACTAGAGAATGCTTTTCACATATAATGAAACTATTTCTTCAACTAGTTTTAGTAAATAATAACAACATAACTATTGATTTAGTGTTGGCAAGCGTTCTAACTTTTTAAATTGAATACTCTATTTAATACTCAATATAAACCTTTGCTTTTTAGTGTCTTTTGTTATTCCAGTGAAGTCATTGGAATAATTCAGAGGTTAAAATAAAATAGTCAAATATCCAAAAGCTATTATGTGCTGAATTTAAAACACACAGTGTCACCATACGTGATATCTGTTTAATCTCATATATATAATTATATAATTGTAATAATAAATAAATATAATTATATATAATTTATATAAATAATTATAATTATATCTAATTATACAATTAACATATATATTCATATATATCATTAGGACTATATAATATATAATAGACATAGAAATGGCTGAAACTTGTGCTATTGAAAAAATGAGAACAATAGAGATAAATTTTAATCCATATCTTGAAGAAAATAAAGTGTGTATTCTTAAGCAGACAAGGTAGACCAGGCATATTTTAAATATTCTTTAAGGGGTCTACAGCAGCAATAAAATCTCAGATTGTTGAAGAACTACATGACTTACAACCACAACAGGGCTCTTTAGCACTTGTGAAACTTGTTTTCAAAGGCATTGTTAAAGTCATTGGCTCTAACCAAACCCATGGTCCCAGTTGTGTTCATCAAGGGACTCACTGGGCATTGGCTAATGTGTTGTAAAATTATTCTTCACTGAATACTCCCTGCCACTGGACTGCTGAGGAGGAAGAAGAGGAGACACGTTCTTTGTCCTTATTTCCTTTTGAGTGAGTAAATAATGTGGATTTTGAAAACCAAAGGACTAAATCAATCTTCAGAGATTAATAACAATATTAAAACATTTGAACTTCAAACATAAAGAAAACCATTGACTATTTAAAATATAGCAAAGAACTTTCCTGCTTCAGATATCATGGAGCAGATGAGTGTAATTCTTAATGAATGTTTCAAATATTTAATGTTAGCAAGAAAGACAGTTAAATGTTAAATAAATAGCAGATAGATAGATAGATAGATAGATAGATAGATAGATAGATAGATAGATAGATAGATAGATGATAGATAGATAGAGAGAGAGAGATAGATAGATAGATAGATAGATAGATAGATAGATAGATAGATAGATAGATAGACAGACCAGCAATGTTTCCTTGCCTTAAATGAGTCCTAGCACATGGGGATAATATCTAGAAGTCTTACCATGCTTTCCTCCACAGATCTGAACTATAACTGGGAAGACTTTTAGGAAAAGAATATTCATGTGGACTTGCTGATTTCAGAAATAGTTTAACATCTTTTTCTTTTTCTTTTTTTTTTATTAAGGTGGAACATAAAAGAAATATGGCCAGAGTGAATAAACCCTGTTGACTGCAGCTCTTTCTATAGCTTTGAATGATCATCTTTGAAAAACAGCTTGAATCTCTTAAAGGTAGAAACAGGAAAAATTAAGACAAATATTAAAAATCATTAACTACTTTCTAAACACTTTAGGGTGCCTCTCTCTCTCTCTCTCTCTCTCTCTGTGTGTGTGTGTGTGTGTGTGTGTGTGTGTGTGTATTCATTCCATGAGAAGTAATACAATTCACAAATAAACCTATATGGTACAAAAATCTGTAAAGCTATATACCCATATCTAATATACACAAAACACTTTTGGACAGAAAAATTTTGTTTAATTTTCTTCTTGTAGTGTGGAAGGGAGAAGATTTATGCTAATTGTAAAGATACCAAGATTGGAGCAGATGGCTCTTTTACTTTGTTATCCCTATACTCCCTCAGCTAACTGAAATTCTACTAGTCAGTCAAAAGCAGAAACTCTCCAAGGGATGAATCCTAACCCCATTGGATTTTCTTGACAGTTTAAGAGAAATTTCTCATGTTTGAGTGTTGTTTTTTTTTTTTTTATTTATTTAACTTCTGTTTCTCCTGTTGTCTTTGTGTTGAAGCCACCACCAGAAACAGTTAGTCCAAATTTTCAACAATATTCCTTTGCTTATCATTAAATTCCTATGCTCAACAAAGTACATGCTAATAATTAAACAACAAGGGAACCTGAGTATATACAATCACAAACTACCTTCTAGGCAGTATCTGAGTTTAAAATATACAGAATATAAAAATAGTCCAGTTCAGCCCATTTTCACATGTCATTTCTTTCCAAAAGATAATAGAAACAAATTCTGAAAATATTACAAGGATATTTGTTGTATTTTGCCTTTGTAACTGTGATTTATATTGGAAGAAGACCCTTTCAACCTATACAAATATTTCTTTCTGATTTAAATAAATAGTGCAGGCTGAGTATATGAATTATTCCAACAGAGAAACCTTTGGATGCCCAGATCATCCCAGTCAAGGTTCTCAAACATTTCTATGACTTATTTCATATTTTCATCAACTTCCAACAGACTTAAAGATTAGCAGACATATAGATTGCTGTAGTGAAAACTTGGTTCTTTTACCAGTAAATGATGGGAAAACTCATAACATAATTATTTATTAAATCATGATTTGGGTGCTTAACTATTAATACCAAAGGCATCTGAATTTTTGTAAATGTGCATGCTGGAACCAACTTCAGCACTTTGTTGGAATGATCAAACTTTCTATTTGAGGAAGTGCCCCTATTCTTTTTCAAATCTATTTCAGTGGGACATTGGACAGTTGCAATTAGCTGTCTTACAGTTCTAACAATGGCAGCAGTTCAGACTTTGGAATGCCACATAGTCATTTCAAGGCACTGTTCAAACACTAAGGTGAGGCTTCAACCCAGGAAACACTGACTTAGTGTTAATAAGGGAGACCTAAAATGCTGCATGATTTACAGCTTGCCCTTTATATTAAAGTTACCAGTCTTGCATCATCATTTCTACAGCAAAGATAGACATGCTTAGTATAGTAGGGAGCTGGCTATTAATTTGCTGGATGACATGAAGTACTCTTAAGGGGTTTGACTTTGGTGGTTTGAGTCTTCTCACCATAGTATGTATCCTCTTATTCCTCAAATTCTCAGTCTAGTACAGTGAGTCTTAACCCTTGCGGGTTAAATGACTCTTTCACAGGGATCACATGTCATATGTTTATATTATACATCATAACAATAGAAAAGTTACAGTTATGGAGTAACAACAAAATAATTTTATGGGGTTTTACCACAAAATGAGGAAATCTATGAAATGGTCGCAGCACTAGGAGGTTGAGAGCCACTGATCTAGTATACTTTCTTCTCTTTTTCCTTTCTTTTATTTTCTCCACATATTGAAAATTATATTAATCATGCTGCTTTTTTCCCCCTTATTATTGGTACATGTTATGGCTCTAATCCCTACATCTAAAATAGTACTAGTCAAGTTTCCCTATTGTATAAAATTTTAAGTATCAATGAGGGGCAAGAAGATAATAAAAAAAACAACAACAACAAAGATACAAGCAAATATAAATTCAGGAAAATTTTAGTTTATTATGCACAAAACTACACACATATGCATGTAATTAAAAATAAAAATTAAATCGTTAAGTGTAAAGTTCTGTGACAATTATAAGGATATTGATTATAATTTGGTGTTTGTTTTCAGCCTCTGAACACAGTATTCATAATTCAAACCAGGAGTTTACTCAGATTTATTTCTAGTCTTGGGTTCTTTTATAGAGTAGGAGACAAAATTATAGACTTGGATTTTTTGAATTGAAAAGAAATTTTTCCCTCATATAATATATCCTAATCATATAATACTTCCCTTGCTCTAGTCTTCTCACTCCACCTCCCTTTCCTCTCACATTCATTCCATCTGTTTCCTATTCAGAAAAGACAAGGCCTTCAAAAGCGAAGCAAAACAGAATAAAACAAGATACAATAAGTCAGGGCAAAAGCGCTCCTATGGAGGCTAGACAAGAAAACCCAATAAGAGAAAATGAGTCCCAAGGGAAGACAAGAGCTAGTAATACACTCACTCCCACTGTTAGGCATCCCACAAAAATCTCAAGCTAACAGACATAACATATATGCATAGGACTTGGTGTATACCAATGCAGGATCCAAGCTTGTCAATTTAGTCTCTGTAAACCCATGTGAACCTTGACATATTCTCCTGGTATCCTCAATCCACATTGACTCCTACAATCTTTTCTTCCCCTTTTCTGTGGTGTTCCTGGTCTCTTAGGTGTGGGACTCAATGGAGACCAACTTAAACTCTTCACATAATGCTTGTCTGTGGGTCTCTGCACCTGATCCTATAACCAACAACACAACTGAATATATTCTAGTTCTACCATTGGAAGTCTTGCCTGACAACAAAGGATGGCCAGTTCAGCCTCTATAGCCTCCACTACTAGGTGTTCTCACTAGGGTCACCCTCATAGATTCCAGGAATTTTCCACTATACTAGATTTCCATCTCCACAAATGGCTCTAATTCTAGCTGTATCTCCAAATATTCTCTCCATCCATCACTCCCCAGCTTATCCCTCCCAATCTCCAACTTGGCCCAATGATGGGGCTGGGAGATGGCACAATTTTTTTATTAGATATTTTCTTTACATTTCAAATGTAAAGGAGTTTTACTCTGAAACCCCTTTATCCCATCCTCACTCCCTCTTCTCACCAACCCACCCATTCACACTTCCCTGTCCTGGCATTCCACTATACTGAGGCATGGAGCCTTCACAGGACTAAGGGACTCTCCTCCCATTGATGATTGCTAAGGCCATCTGCTGCTACATAGCAGCTGGAGCCATGGGTCCCTCCATGTGTACACTTTGCTTGGTGGTTTAGTCCCTGGGTTCTCTGGGGTTACTGGTTGGTTCAGATTGTTGTTCCTCCTATGGGGCTGCAAGCTCCTTCAACTACTTGGGCCCTTTCTTTAGCTCTTCCATTGGGGAACCTTGTGCTCATTCCAATGGATGGCTGAGAGTAGCCACCTCTGTATTTGTCATTGTGGAGCAAAGACTGAAGAAAAGGCCATCCAAAGACTGCCTACCTCGAGATTCCTCCCATATACAATCACCAAACCCATACACTATTATAGATGCCAAGAAGTGTTTGCTGATGGGAGCCTGATATAACTGTCTCCTGAGAGGCTCTGCCAGTGCCTGACTCAATGTTTTGCAGCAGTTTCTGCTCTTGCAAAAGACCAGGGTTTGATTCCCAGCACCTACATGGTGGCTTACAACCATATTCCAGAGAATCCAGTGCTCTCTTCTGACCTTTGCAGGCAGCAGGAATACACATTGAATGCGTACATACAGGCAAAATATTGATGAAAATAAAATAAAATATTTTGAGTAGTGCATATAAATTTTTTAATAAAGTGCTTTAAACAAGGACATATGTAGCAAATTATACTAGTATTTTTTTTTGGTTTATTTTTATATGTGAAAGAAAAAGGTAACAAAATTCATCATGGTTGTTTCTTTGGAAAATGAGGGGAATGTGAAGAATTTGACAGAAAGTAGGGAAATGTGTTGTAGCATAGGTTTAACACAATAGCTCCTCTGAGAGGGAGCTTCAATTCAATTCCTAATGTGTGTAGTACAGACTTGAAACCAACATACTCCTAGCTCATTTCTAAAGACCTATGCCAAATTCTAATTTAAGAATTAAATATCTTTGAATGGTTCTTTATGCAGTCCTATTATGGACAAAGTTTTTCTTCTAACAATTAACAGATTTGTCTTTTTAAAGGTGTCATTAATTTGGATCTAGAAGAAATGCTGTGATAAAGTAGATCATGGATGTGATAGAAATATTTTGAAGAGTCCTTGTAAGAGATCAGTTCTCAGAAGTTCTGACACCGAAACTCTCTTGGCTTGGGTACTGTGGTTACAGTTGATCTTGGAGTCCTCCAGTACAGTCACCATGTCCTACTCCAATCATACCAGCACCTCATTCTTTCTGACTGGCCTCCCTAGCCTTGAGGCAGTGTATCTCTGGCTCTCCATTCCTTTGTGCACCATGTACATTGCCTCTCTGGCAGGGAATGGCTTGATTTTGTGGGTTGTAAAGTCAGAGCCCTCCCTGCACCAGCCTATGTACTACTTTCTATCCATGCTTGCAGTTACTGACCTAGGTCTGTCTGTCTCCACACTGCCTACCATGCTCACGATCTATATGTTGGGTGTCAGCGAGGTGGCATTAGACATATGCCTTGTGCAGCTCTTCTTCATCCATACTTTCTCCATCATGGAGTCATCTGTGCTGCTGAGTATGGCCTTTGACCGTGTTGTGGCCATCAGCAGTCCCCTACACTATGCCACCATCCTCACCAACCCTCGGGTTGCCAGTTTGGGCATGGCCATTTTGGTAAGAAGCATTGGTCTCCACATCCCTGCCCCTATCATGCTGAAGAAGCTACCTTACTGCTAGAAGCGTCACCTTTCCCACTCTTACTGCCTGCACCCAGATGTTATGAAGCTGGCCTGTACTGACACCCGTATCAACAGTGCCTATGGCCTCTTTGTGGTTCTCTCCACCCTGGGTGTGGACTCTGTGCTCATCGTTCTATCCTATGGGCTGATCCTCTACACAGTGCTGTCAATTGCTTCCAAGACTGAACGCCTCAAAGCCCTCAACACCTGTGTCTCCCATATCTGTTCTGTGCTGCTCTTCTACACACCTATGATTGGCCTATCTATGATCCACAGATTTGGCAAGTGGGCTTCCCCCTGCAGCCGTGTATTGCTCTCTTATCTTCACTTTCTCATGCCCCCTGTGCTCAACCCAGTTGTTTATACCATAAAGACCAAGCAGATCCGACAGAGGATTTGGCGCATCTTCCGGTGTGGTGGAAGAAGCATTGGGCATATCCAGGGTCACTAAATCTTCTGTGAGGATTAAAACAGGGAGAGAGCTATGGTTTCTATTCTGCATATTAATTAAAATGCATAATGTAGACATTACAACTGAATGTATGACTAAATAGAACATTTGCAGGCGTGTAAATATACAGATAGCATTTATACTAGATTTCAGGATTAATAAATTGCAAATAGAATACTGTTCAGGTTTGTAATTTTTTTTTATATAGAAGCATTTTGAAAATATATAATCAGGTGTAATCTTTGTAAGGACAATTACTTGTCTTTTTTCAATGTGCTTCACTTACTATAAATGTATTATCTTCAATTCATTAAGCATTTGCTTAGTGAAATATTGAAAGATTTATTCATGAAATATTGAAGGGATAGATATTGTGTCTCTAAAGGAACTTTTTTTAATAAGTTTATGACAATTTAAACATCTATGCTAGGTGAGCACAAGTCATGCTATTCACCCTTTTGATGTGACCAATTTTTTCTTAATATAAATTTCAAAGGTGCCATAGCTATTGAATCAAACTTTTTTGTTGTTGTTGTTACATTTAGCAAAACAGTTTTATAATGACATAAGAATAAAAACAATGTCAGACTAATCTCCTTGCCTGTATGCAATCTTGTGCACACAGGTAATATGCTCAGTAGTCTTGAACACAACCAATTACATGAAATAACTTAAAAGTCAAGCACATGAGAGCTGATACAGCTGAGTGGTCCAAACACTGTGTGGCACCTCTCTTTATGTACTTCATACTTCATATTCTAAATGTCTCATTTATGTCCAATTATGAAGAGAACTTAAGGGACATGCATAAGAGAGTCTAAGCAGCAGACTGACAGACACCAGTCACCAAAGAACAAACTCTCGTACATGTAGCATTGTACATTATGTAGCACAAGTCAAAGAGTCAAAAGAATGAGGATCAAATGTACTTTTGGTATTTGTTCCTGATCTTAAATACCAGTTGATAAGTTCAAAATATATGTTCTCTAGTGGAGTTAATAATGATCAAAATATCTAAGAATGAATTTTGGACCTTTTAGAATATATTTTTTATTTAAACAAAACAAATTTGTTCATTATATTAACTAATTTTTCTATATGAAAAAGGCATAATAGTACATGTCATTGCAGCAAAATATGTACATAAAATATGCATATTCCTTAATTATATTTTCAGCATTTTGATTTAATGACATATAATAATTATGGGATATGCTCATTTTAAATACAGGTATGGATTGCCTGATAATCAAAGATGATAATTAATGCATTCCTTACCTTAAACAGTTATCCTTTTCCTGGTGTAAACAATTTCTTCTAGATGGTTTCAATTACGCAATTCATGATATTGTTGACTATAATCACCCTATAGTGAGTTGAGACATCTGAGCTAAACCTTACATTCAACTGTAACAATTTTCACATTAAGATGTTTCTTTACCCTTTCCTGCCTTATACATTCTGCAGCCTCTAGTAACCATTATCATAATCCTAAGTCCTGTTAAATCAGTCTTTAAGACCAAATTGAGATATGTTTTCTGATTTATGTAAATGGAAAGTGGTAACAAATTTTATTGTCAGTATGATGGAGGTGGGTAAGATTACCAGTTCATTCTACTTATTTTGTGTCCATTAATATGTACTGGTAAAACTCAGAAAGTAATATATCATAACTCAAGATATCAATCATGTTTGTTAGCATATAGATGAAAACTAAAATGACTGTATGAATCTTATTGTCAACAAATGAAATAGTCCAACAGTAAAATGGAATAAAATCAAGATAATTAGACAATGGGAGCAAAAAGGAGAGGAATATATATTTATACATATTAATGAACCCCACTGTTTTGATGCTAACTGAAATAATATAAAACAAAACAACTGATGGAGTTAATAGAGGTAAGAGTAAAACATTGGATTTCCAGTCAACTCATGGAGAATCATTAAAGGTAACAAAATTGTCAATAAGTAGTTTGTGCCATTTTAAGACAGTTTCAAATACAGAAGTAATCATGATGCACTTTATCATAGAATTTTATACAGAACCCATCCATATAACTGTCCCTTCCTGTCTTATGACCTCATCACTGAACAGATAAGTGACTAATTTACAAATGATTCAGACAAATTCTTGAAGTATGCATATTCTATAGTGGAAAATTTTCAGACGTGATAACAATATTCATTATTCATTATTTACTAGGGTTGTGACTGAAACGCATATAAAAGAAATGGGAACTTTCATGGATGACCCACCCTGTGTGTGTGTGTGTGTGTGTGTGTGTGTGTGTGTATGATTTACTGTTATTAAACTTAAAAAGATATAGAGGTGAGACTCATGAACATCATACACTGATGTGTTTGAAACACATATAACCTGACGAGTGTCATTCTGTCATTGAAGTCATATATGATACATACCCATTTTTCAGGTTCTACAAGAACAACAAATACCCAAGACAGATTTTTAGACTTTTATGCAGATATGTAACTGCAAGATTATTCAGGTTTTCAATGTTTAAATTAAAGTTATTCAGATTGCTACATAGATACCTACCAATTCTCCCTGTTGAGATGGAAAAATTTAATGTTTTGATAATGAATATATTGGGTAAATTTATAATCTGTTTTAAGATATTTACTCAAACATTTATCATTTCTCTATGTTGAAAATATCCCTAATCCTGTTCTTGAGCTTTGTGAAACATATGACACCTTGGTGTTATCTTTTTGCCACCCTGCTGCAAAACAGAATGAAGACCTTTTTCCTATTTAAAAACTTTAGTTAGTTTTATTTTGTGTGTATGAGTGTTTAGTCTGCATGTATGGCTGTGCACCTCATGTGTGCAGTGTTCAAGGAGGCCAGGAAAAGACATTGGATCCTATTGAGATCGTCTCTCTATTTTTTTTCTAAAAAATAGATAAAGTAACAATAAAAAAGCAAAGTTGAAAATGTGGGATGATATAATTATATATAATATAATTATAATATAATTATAATGATATAATTATAATCAATGTAATTGCTTAGGAAGAAATGTTGTAACTATATCATTATCTCAGAAATTTAAAAATTAACACAAAAGTAAGGAGAATTGTCAACTTTTGACTACAATAATATGCTCACAAGGGAAGTGCTTTTTTAATTTATATGATTTAATGTGTTTTATTTATAATTAAAATAACAAACAACACAATTCTTTTGTTTTAGACTTATGTACTTTTTGATTGTGTTACTAACTTTAGGGAAATCTATGGGAGAGATATATCGAATAGCTTCACTAGATTAAAATAACTCTAATACATTCTAATCCCCCTAAATGCCTTAATTCCATTATAAATAGTACCACATTTGGTCTTTCCATCAAATTACATAAAGCTTAGTTATGAATTATGATTAAAGTTGGATTTAAGTATAAGTTCTTTGAATATCTCAAATTATTGTGCTTAGGATAATTCATTTGAAATGTAAACAAATAAAATGATTAATAAATAATAGTGAGAAATAAATATAAAAATGTATTTCTTATAGAAGGCTAATATCCAAAATATACAAAGACTCAAGAATGTAGACTCCAGAGAACTGAATAACCCTATTCAAAAATAGGGTACAGAGCTAAACAAAGAATTCTCAACTGAGGAATCTTGAATGCTGAGAAGCATAAAGTACTGAATACCCAGGATACAATCCACAGAACTCAAAAAGGTTCCAAGCAGAAGGACCCAAGTGAGGATGCCCCAATCCCACTTGGGAGGAAGAAGAAAGCAACATAGGAGCTAGGAGGGAGAAGAAAGCAATCACAGGAGAAGACAGCAGAGGTTGGCTATGATGTAGAGAAAGAGGAACATTCCTCCATTGCTGATGGAATTGTAAGCTGGTAAAACAACTTTGAAAACCAAGCTGGCAGTTCCTCAGATATTGAAAATAGTTCTACCTGAGGACCCAGCTATACCACTCTTGGAAATATTCCCAAAGGATGCTCTAACATATAATAAGGACACATGCTCCACTATGTTTATAGCAACTTTATTTATAATAGCCAGAAGCTGAAAACAACCAAGATGTCCCTCAACAGAAGAATAGACAGAGAAAATGTGGTATACATACACAGTGGAGTAATATACAGCGATTAAAACAATGACTTTGGCCAGCTCCTGGTTACTTTGGGCACACAGTCTGTGCACTCCCCCATGGTCTCTAAAGGACTCTCCAAGCAATTTGGGACCACCTGTGAGTGGAGCACAACATCTGTTCCAATCTAATCTCGCGGGACCTGGGACAGCATTGAAAAAACAGAGGGTCTGCTAGACCAGATGCAGAGGTCCCTTCCTGTCAGCGCCAGTGCCTGCTTACCTTGGGCATACAGTCTGCACACACCCCCACGGTCCCTAGAGGACTCTATGAGATCTTGGAACCACTGACCAGACAGCTCGAAGCTCCTCAAAGGAGACACCACTCCCAGGCCTTGTAATATGCATAGGATATTAGGACAACAGTATCCCAGGATACACCAGCAAGATATTGCTGAAAGGGCCCTGATATAGCTGTCTCATGTGAGGCTATACCAGTGCCTGGCAAACACAGAAGTGGATGCTCACAGTCAGCTATTAGATGAAACACAGGGTTCCCAAGGGAGGAGCTAGAGAAAGTACCCAAGTAGCTGAAGCGGTCTCCAACCCTATAAGTGGAAGAACAATATGAACTAACTAGTACCCCCAGAGCTCATGTCTCTAGCTGTATATGTAGCAGAAGATGGCCTAGTTGGTCATCATTGGGAAGAGAGGCCCCTTGGTCATTCAAACTTTATATGCCCCAGTACAGGGGAATGCCAGGGCCAAGATGTGGGAGTGGGTAGGTAGGGGAGCAGGGCGGGGGATGGGGAGGGTTTAGGCGACTTTCCGGATAACATTTGAAATGTAAATGAAGAAAATATCTAATAAAAATTGAAGAAAAAAACCCAAAAAACAATGACTTCATGAAATTTGCAGGCAAATGGATGGAACTAGAAAATATCATCCTGACTGAGGTAAGTCAGTCACAAAGTAACACACATGGTATGTATTCACTGATAAGTGGATATTAGCCAAAAAAACTCACAATGCCCTTGACACAATCCACAGGCCAGATGGAACTTAAGTGGAAAGAAATCCAGGATGTGGTTGCTTCAATCCTGAATTGTGGGGGGAACAGGATGATTGTGAGAAGTGGAGGGAGAGCCACCTTGGAGGAAGAGAGCAGAGGGGGGAAGTTAAGGTGAGAGGTGTCAAGTACTGGAGGGGACCTGAGAGAGATACAGAGGGTCAGGAAATTGAATAAAAATGTGTAGCAGTGGGGGATGAGGAACTGGAAACAGCTACTGGTAGGTCCCAGACACCAAGGAAAAAAGAGGCTCCTGGTACCCAACGGGGAGGACTTTAGCCAAAATGTACAAAGAAGGGGAAATAGAACCTATAGAGACCACCTCCAGTTGAGAGGCATGGCCACCCGGTTGAGGGATTGAGACACCCACCCATCTCAAAGTTTTTAACCCAGAAAGTCCTGTCCTAATGAACAGGGGCAAGAATGGAGCAGAGATAGCAGGAATGGCCATCCGGGGATTGCCCCCCCACATATGAATCTATCATGTCTCCCTGAGGACACCACACCTGACACCTTTGCAGTGGCCAAGAGGCACTTGCTGACAGGAACCGGGTGTTGCTTTTCCTTGGGAGGTTTGGCCAGCAACTGACCATTGCAGATATGGAGGCTTGGAGCAAACCATCAGATTGAGCTCAGAGACACTGGTGGTGAGCTGGCTGAAGGTCTGGAGGAGCAGAGGGGAGTTGCAACCCCATAGGAAGAACAACATTGGCTGGCTGGACCACCCAGTAGTTCCAGAGACTAGACCACCAACCAAGGAGTGTACCAGGATGGATCCATGGCTTCAGATACATATGTAGCAGAGGATGACCTTTTATGACATCAATAGAAGGGGAAGTCTGGAGGTTTGATGCCCCAGCATAGGAGGATACAGGAGTGGTAGGAAGGGAGAAGGGGTTGGGTGAAGGAGCACCCTCATAGAAGCAAAGGAGAGGGAGGAGAGGACGGATGTGGGATGGGAAATTTGTGGAGGAGAAACTAGGTAGTGGGATATCATTTGAGATGTTAATGAATGGAATGATTAATAAAATAATAATAATAAAATTCAGACATAAAAAGTTACTGCAATTATCAATAAACAAAATCTCTGATTTTCTAGCTGGGGTACAACACTTTCTCATCTTTTCCTTAACAACAACTTAAAATGCACATTGAAAAGCAATACCAGATTTTTAGAGAAAATTATAACTTAGTATACAATACATAATCTGTTCTCATTTTTTATCCATAATTACAGACTTTTTTCCTTAGAACAATGAGGCAATAATTTTGAATCATAATTTATTTTATTACTTTCTTTTAATGACATCTTTTTTATTTAATTGAAAATTCTACAGAAGTTTAGTATTGTACCTCTTATTTCTCTTTAAAGATGCTAATGGTGGGGTAAAGTGTTATCACCATACTGTTACACTTTCCACTAGCAATATTCTCTTCAAGAGAGTATATGAATGATTAGTAGAATTTTTGTACAATTTCTACCACATCTTTATAATATGATGCTTTTCTTTTTTTTTTTTAACTACTTTTATTAGATATTTTCTTCATTTACATTTCAAGTGTTATCCAGCTAGTTCCCTATATCCTCCCCCCTCCCGGCCCTGCTCCCCTACCCACCCACTCCCACCCCTTGGCCCCTGCGTTCCCCTGTATTGGGGCATCTAAAGTCTGCATAAC